>LFYR01001470.1:33388-224734 GCA_001185155.1 Zostera marina | reverse complement strand
GAAGTTGTCAAACTCGGGGGGGAGTATCACAAACTCTTCCTGACACTCCTGTCGCTTCGGCCAGAGGTCGTCAAACTCGGGGGGGAGTATCATAAACTCTTCCCGACACTTCTGTCGCTTTGGCCAGAAGATGTCAAACCTTGAGCACGATAGATCTGTCGCTTCGGCCAGATCAATCGAGGATTTATTGAGCATGGGAAGGAGCGGCACGAGGAGCAGCCCCCCACGGCAAGGTCAGTAAGTCAATAATAAATATATCCTTTAGACTGATACAGTTGTTTTGCAGGTTATTTTTGTTTTGCAGGAACGATCCTGTCGCTTTGGCCAGGGTCCACGCATTCTGTCGCTTCGGCCAGAATCAGACTCTAAACGAGTCGGTCCATTTTGTCGCTATGGCCTCAATGGACCAAAGAATTATTTTGTCGCTTTGGCCTCAATTATTCTTCTATATTGTGGCTCTGGACTTGATAGCTTTGGAGATCATCTTTCTCGCTTTGGCCTTAATGATCTCGACCCACTTTGTCGCTTTGGCCTTAGTGGGGTAACCGTCGTTGCGGACATAAAGTCGCTCTTGATCAGGGTGGACTATAAACATGGGTTCTGATAGTGAACCAGATCCTGTCGCTTTGGCCAGGATCCACGCATTCTGTCGCTTGGGCCAGAATCAGACTCTGAAAATGAGTCACTCCATTTTGTCGCTTTGGCCTTAATGGATGGGAGTTATTTTGTCGCTTTGGCCTTAATAATCTCCCTTCATCTTGTCGCTTTGGCCTTGATGATAACACAGAAAAAGTCGCTCCTGATCAGAGTCGGACTATAAACACGTAGTTCTATTGGCCTGGAACTAGATTCTAATAGTGAATCAACCCATCTGATAGTGCATGGGTAACGGAGTCATTGTGTCGCTGTGGCCACATTGACTCGATCCCATCTTGTCGCTTTGGCCTTGATGCGGATCACCTTGCTTGGGGGGGGGGATACTGGCGGTACACGGGTGTTTTTCCATGCTCTCTTCAGGGGGGAGTACTGGTGAGACATGCCTGAACACGTCAGTCACTCCCAGCAACGCCCTTCGACAAGGAATAGGGTTCCGTCGCTATATGCCGGACCCCCGGAAAGGCTTCCACGGTGCGGAGCACGTGTCTACGTCAAGAGCTCAAGTTAACACTTGGGAGTCGCCGATTGGGACTACCAAGTCACCGACTCCAGGGGGGAATCGCCAACTCTAGGCCTCGTGGACAGCTCTGGTAGGCTTCCACTAGGCTCATGGGGAGTCGGCGATTGAACCTCTGGATCGGCGATTCCCATACCTGAATCGCCGACTCCCAGCCGTTACTTGAGCGGACCCTCGCCATTAAGGCATTCATTAATAGGATACCTTAATGGCGTGGGCCCCACTCGAATGAATGGGGAAAACGTCCCCCAAGACCCTATAAAAGGGGACCTTGGGGGACCTCTACCCTCAACTCATCTTCTTGACTCACACTCCACACTAGAGCAAACCAAGGAGCCCGAATCGCCTACTCCCACGTGAGTCGCCGATTCCCCTCCTCTTCTGCAGGTGTTTGACGTAGAGCGCGCGTCGTGGACTCCACAGCCTCCGGCTCATCTCGCCACCCCGCGAGCCCACTGGTAGCAGATTCCGTGCTTCATCAAAAGTTAACAAAGAACAACACAAGAGATTTATATTGGTTCAACAAAGGCTAATCCAGTCCCGACCAACTGTCGGAATTCACTCGCCTAAAGGTTATGGCAAAATCTTAGAGTATCAAGGAAACCCTTAAAAACCTCTCTAAGCTTTATGGCTACTTTGCTTAAGAACCAGTCTTTTACGGGTAGACTCACACTTTAGAGTATCAAGGGCACTCTTAAGAACCTCTAACTTTTGCGGGTAAGTTAGTACCTTAGAGTATCAAGGAACTCTTAAAAACCTAAGTTTTAAGGCTAACTTCGTTTATGAACCAGTCTTTTACGGATAGACTCACACCTTAGAGTATCAAGGGCACTCTTAAGAACCTCTAACTTTTACGGGTAATTTAGTACTTTAGAGTATCAAAGAACTCTTAAAAACCTAGAAATCTTTCAAGGTAGATTCGACCTAAGAGTTTTCCCGGAAACTCTATAAAACCAAACTAGAGCTTTATGGTTGAGCTCGAAAACCTTCTCTCACACTTTGGTACTATTAAGACAACCCTCTCAACCAAAGTGGACACACACAAGAGGTGATTAGAGGAGTGGAATATTAAAACAAACAACACTTCTTACTTGTAAAAATGAACAAAAAGATTGGAAGAAGAAGTTGGAGAGCTTTTGAAGCTTTGGAAAGCTAGGACACTTGAAAGCTTGTAAGCTTGGAGGCAAAAACGTGTGGGCAAGTGTTGAGTGAAAGCTCTTAAGTTTGCTTGTAGTGTGGTGAGTGAAAATGAGGGGATTACCCTTCTATTTATAGCCTTGGCCACTCAATGTCCACTCTTGGATCTTCAATGGATGGCTCATTGATTTCTCACAAAAATCCAAGCTTTGTCTTTGATCTTATTTTAAATTCTTAGATAGTGTGTTGGTCTTATCTCTTTGGATAGTGTGTTGTCTTTGAAGAATTTTATCTTTGAATAATTTAACCATGAATAGTGTTTTGTCCCATTGGAATATTATACCTTGAATAAAGTGTCAAAAGATAATAATAATAATAATATTCAAGGTAAATATTTAATTATTCCAAATAATAATATTCAAGGTGGAAATGCAATTCTCCCAATTTGACTTTTAACTTTGACTTATACCCTTAACTCAAATGATTAATTAATTAACTGGAGTTAGGTTTAATATCGATTAACTTATTTACCCCCTATTGATTAATAATGTAATTAGGGTTTAAATTGACATGATTAAAATATAATCCTATGTCGACAATTTTGATTCTACATTCTCCCCCTTTGTCGATGACATATATGTTTTAACTCATGTCTAATCAATATTCTATTTTACCCTTATGAGCATTATCCCCCTGAATTATTGACCCATAATATTCAATTTAAAAGCCGTGGATCATGCATGATTTCTCCCTCTTAAAACAATAAGGTATCAACAAAGTTAAAAATAGATACCTGTGAAGTATCTCCCCCTTAATGATAGGACATATCTAATTTGTGGAGAAAATAAAACTTCATACCTTATTGAGTTTTGATCACAAATTCGATTTGTGTGGTTGACCAAATGTGACGTCTTGCTTATAAGAGTGTTAGTCAATCATATAGGAGAAATAACATGTAATTTATGCTCATTGATAAAATATTGGATTGAAGCCAATTTTGATATACATTATAAGGCAAGTATGATATGATAATTTAAATTGCCTTGTGTTAAGATCATGCAATGAATAATAATCCATGTGTGTGTTATGGATGAAGATGATCTTAACATGTATGGATTATAGATTTTATAATGTTATAATCCATAAGTTCCAACAGAAGTTGTTGCATCGTGACACATTTCCATTTTGGTCGGAGTAACAAAAGATTGCTGCAAAAAATCTGAAGATTGGATCGACTTAATCGATTTGGTTATTGACATTGACTTACTACGATGGATAATGTCTACATCAGTATGTGTGACGTGTTGTTCTGCCAGATCAAGAATATTAAGAAGCTCAAAACTTAGTCGAACGATACGCTTAACAGAACTAACATAATTCAAATTTAGATCGATGTATCCAACTGAAGTAACTAAAGGGTTAGGATTAACGATGTTCGACATAATATCAGAAGGAAGATCAATAGACATCGGATCAGTAACTGAAAAATTAACTAGTGCTCGATTCACATAAATCGATTTAGTATCAGTAACTGACATACAATGCTTCTTAATTTCAATATCCATATCGGAGATTTGTAGGAAACAAGAATCAAGATTATTTGTAAGGTCATTTGTCGAACGAACCAAGGACTTCAACGGACTAATGTGTTCCTGATTTAGATCTACACCTGAAGAAGTTGTTTGCTCGGTAGATAGAATATCCAATAATTGAAAGTCACCAAGCAACGGACTACATGACCTACTCGAAGAGGAATGAATTACTATTGGGTGGTCTAAGTCACCTACTAACGAAACGAACTAATTAGTAACACTATAATTACTAATATAAAATTTAAAAAATTAATAATTTAAATATGTAATGATTATATAATTTTGAGATAAATTTTGATACTAGTTTTTTAATATAATATTATATGTGGATAAAATATAACCTTGTCATTAGTATTATTTTTCATTTTATTCCTAAGTTAAAAAAACTGATGAAGAGTCGGTTGAAATAATGTACGAGAATATTTCTTTAGAAAGCTAGATACTGATGGTACCTTTAGTCCATCAGACCAGACCCACCCCAAAAGAAGGACAACAGGCCCACAACAGCCCAACAAAGGAAACCAAATAAGACCTGGACGGGCCGGATTTAGCCCGGACGGATCAGGTTTGTCCTGGACAGGTCGCTACCAACCCAAGTAAGTCGGGTCTACCCGTGGGCTGGAATAGGTATAATCCAATGAGGGTCTAACCCATTAGGAAAATGTATAAATACCCCTAGGGGTCGACTGAAACAAGGGGAGAGATTATTGTATAAACTTGTCACTATAGTCTTGATACTATATCATCAGATACTATATTCTACATCAAATGATTTAAATAATGAGATCAAAAAAATTACAAAAATACTTCAAAAAGGGTAAAATAAAAACGTATGTCTTCAAATCCAAAATATATTAAACCTCTGGCGGTGATCCAAAACTCTTGTAAGACAAGGGTAATTCGGAAACCTGTAAAAAAACTTATGAGAAAAATTAACAAAATTATTTAAAAGAAACTAAAGATAATGTTTAATAACCTCAATATTGCTAAGTATGAGATTGTTCTTTTTTGTTTTGTTAGGATTTCCCTCATATCTCTGAAAAATACATGGATTCCTCAGAGATTTGCGTCGAAAAAGTGTTGTATGCTTCCATAAAAATACCTATCAGAAAGTATATACCAGAAAATTGTTATACAAGTTTTGCTGGAAAAAAAATACATGAAATATGATATAAAAAATTATGTCTTACATTGAAAAAGAACGCACAACCATGAATATATTCTCCAACTCTATCACCGATTTTTTCACGACAGCGGACGGAATAGGATGCAGATTCCATGTTCATAAAAATTTGATCAAAGATACATTGTGACCAATTGAGACTAAGAATATCATCCAATCTGTCTATATAATAAAATAACTTCAACGATATCATAGTTTTAGATGTAGGAGTCAAGAAACAAGAACATAATAGGCAAAATCATAATCGACATATATCATTAAGATTCTCCTCTCCAAAATTCATTGTCAAAACAACATTTCGAAATGCATCCTTCAACATAGCACTGTAAAATGTATATATAAAAATATGATATTAAATCCTCTAGCCAAGTATTTAACAACGAAATATTAACAACAAGACACAATCAAAAGAAACAAAATATTAACAACGAAATCAACTTGTAACTTGCTGTTTGACATTAAAATACTTTCGCCATAATGGAGTACAATAATCGATATCATCTTTAATTTCTACCAACTTGGATTACAGAACCAGAAAAAGGAAGTGAGAAAATATATCCAATGTCTTTCGGTGTGACCTTAATTATTTTGTCCTTGAGATGAAATTGATAGTTATCAATATATCTACAACCAAATCGTCCAGATGATAAGAATTTACATTCAAATCAACAGATCGAAAAAATTGATCGAACCCTAAAGATTTAATTTTGCTAAAAAAGGATATGGAGGAAGGATATCGCGAACATCATTAAAGGTCGTGATATACCCATTAAAACAACAACGAGATTGAACTAACCAATGAGTTGAAAAAAATAAATTCGCATTAATGGAACGAAAAATAAATACTCAAATTACTAAACCAGTAGGAAATTGGAATACATATAATTTTTAACACCTCGTACATAACTACAAGGAAATACCCTTTGAGGAAGTTGTTGTAGATAACAACAACGATTTTCAAATGATAATGAATTTTTTTTCTTCAATCTACACCCTAACAAACAAACGATAATGTAATGTAAGCCTTTTGTATTAATAAAATATTAAATCTAAAATTCTAATTTCATGATCAATAAATTAAAAATAATTTATAACTAACTTTTCTTTGAGGTCGAGGGATAATTGCTTACTAGCTCACACTCAATGTCATTAGTAGAAACTGAAAATTATTTTAAAAAAAAAAAGATAATTAACAAATCTAATATCAATCTAATAATATTATCAGTGAGTAAAAAAGAAAAACTACCATAATAAATGCAAACACATTAACCAAAACCGCATACAACCAAAAAAAAAATCCAGATAATATCTGGAATTCGATAATAAATATTGAAGGTACTAATGAAAATTAGCATTCAGATGAAATCAGATAAAATATAACATCACTAATTAACACTATCTATCCCTAACACAGTAAAATTATAATGTAACTTTTTCTAATTCTAATACTATAATACTATATCACTAATTATAGATTTTTTTTGTATATAAACTTTTTTTAAATTTTTTAATAATTAAAAATTGTCTGAACCCGGACCTGGTCCAGACTCATAAAAAAATCTAGGTGTGGGCCTGGCCCGGTTCCAAAAAATATTTTTTTTTATTTACCTCAAAAAACAATAAATAATTAAATATAAAAAATAGTTAATAAATTTTAGTAAAATCAATAAACATAAAATAAAAATAGCATCTTAGGTCAATAATATTTAAAACAACTTGAAAGTTTAAACAATAACAAATTAAAAACTAACAACAAAGTTAAATATTTTATCAAATAAGAGTTAATTAGTATAAATCTATAATATTATATTGATGTATTTATATTTAACCCTTAAGACTTAATTAAGTTACTAATGTATTATACAATATGTATTAAAATATTTATATTTAAACCTTAACTTACTAAAATATTTTTATTTATAACATTTAAAATAGTTGGATCCGAGTCCAGCCGAGCTTGGCTAATCTGGACCCGGACCACCAACTAATCGAGTCCGGACTCATACCCGGGTCTCCGGGTCTAAATCCTTTAACGAGTCCAGAATCAGTCTCAGGGTCGGACCCGGGTCCAGCCTTACCTACAATAGAGCAACTTAAATTATAAATAATAATAATAAATGTATTCAATTATTAGACCTATTAAATTATAAATAATGATAATAAATATTTAATACTATATAAACCGTATCAGATATTACGAGATTGAAATGCATGTGACTTATTTATTTTAATCATCTATATATTTTAAAATATTTGAAACTGTTTAAATTTTCGTTGAAATCATAGAGCTGGATTTAATTCTCATGGGCACATTTATTCAATCAAATAATTAATATCATGGGCTCAAGTAATTTTCGTGCACCATCCTTATATTTATAGTCCCACATCGAAAATCAATACAAATAAATAATCAAACTATTTTCTTCAAACATAAAATGGTGGATCATTTTCTTCTTGTATGTTTTCCTTTTCAAAGTAACATCAATCCTCTACTGAATCTTGCCCACCGTCTCATTCACGCCGGAGCACATGTCACCTTCTCTACTACTATTGCAGCACACAAACGTATGTTCCCGGCGAGTTCAATGCTCGATTTCCCTCTCAACGATCCGTATACCAGGCGTCTGACCTATTTTCCTTACTCCGATGGTTACGACGATGGAAATAACGAGACGATACAATCCAATTACTTTTTAGAAACTAGGGATATGTGTCGTCGCTCTCTTCGCTCCATCGCTTCGGCTCCATCCATAGATGGTAGACCGGCGATCACTTTCATCATATATACTATTGTGATTCCATGGGTGCCGGAAGTAGCTGCTGAACTCGGTCTTCCGATGGCGCTTTTATGGACTCAGCCTGCTACTATATTCTCTATCTACTATCACTACTTCCATGGTGGATACAAGGAGCTCATCGTCTCTCACAGTGATGATCAATCATATTGGTTGCAATTTCCCGGAGTATCACCGATATCGATCAGGGATCTTCCCTCCTACCTCGTCCCAAAGCCTGAATCAGATAAGTTCGAGGAGGTGATCTTGGGTTTGTTCGAGGAGATGTTCTTAAACAAGAGTACTACCGCCGGAGTTCACGAAATTGTGTTGGTGAACTCGTTCCATGATCTAGAGCACGATGTTTTCATGTCGATTGATGCGAAGCTCAATGTTATCCCAATAGGACCTTTGTTGCCTTCTCCTTCCATTGATGGTGGCATCTTGCCGGAAAATATAGTAAAGGAGACGAATGATGTGAAGGAGTATATGGAGTTTCTGAACCGGTGGCCGGCGAATTCTGTAATCTATCTGTCTTTCGGAAGTATATATTTTATGAAAAAGGAACAAAATACGGAGTTTTCCCTCGCACTAAGAGATTCCGGTCGGCCGTACTTGTGGGTGGTGAGAGGTGCTAAAGAAGGTGTTGAAGTGAATGAGAGCGTCGAAAAAGGAACGGGACTGGTGATATCTTGGTGCTCTCAGGTAGATGTGTTATCACACAACGCTGTCGGATGCTTCGTGACACATTTCGGTTGGAACTCGACGTTAGAGAGCGTAGCTAGTGGAGTTCCGATGATTGGTTTGCCGCAAAGCTCCGACCAACCAACGAACGTGGAGTTAGTGGAAGGGACATGGAAGAATGGTGTGAAACCAGAGGTGGGTGAGGACGGTGTTTTGAGATCGTCGGAGTTGTGTAAGTGTTTGAAGACAGTGATGGGAGACGGAGAGAGAGGAAAGGAGATCAGGGAGAATGCAAAAATGTGGAAGGACAAAGCAAGTATGAGTGTGATGGATGGTGGATCGTCGGATCTTAATCTAATGAATTTCATTAAAGACATTGCAAAGTGTAAGCCTAGTTACGTTTAAGACGTTTGCTCGTATTTGGTTTTTATCCATCATGTTACTTATAATAACTTCATTTATCCACCTTTAAGCTCGGGCTCGCGAGCCCAACGAGCCGAGTTAAAGCCCGAGTCTGGACTTATCACAACTAATATAGAAATAGAAGAGTCGGCTTCATATGAGAATCGTCCTTCTGAGAACTATATAAGAACTTTTACGGTCGGTGTCAGGTAAGAAACCTTCTCATAAAAAGGTTTTGAAATACCAATGAGTTCAATAGAAGGAATTGTGCCCACACTTCATATGAATCTGTTATGGACCGAAAACGCAAAATAATTAGTATAATATGCATACATTTATAAGATAATATATATAGGCCGCACAATTTGTAATATGGTAACGCGTACAATTTGAAAATAATATAACATACAACGTATTGATGAATACAACGTCGTTGTACAGAATTTAGTTGTTGATGAATAATGTATTGTCAGTCGACGGATTAGGATCTAACGGCCGAAATTTATTGTCAGTCGACGAATAATGTATTGTACACTACAAGAAATAAGACTTAATATGGTGGTCTTTAGATGGCGAAAATCCACCATCATAAGTGATCAGTGGAGGATTTTCGCCATCTAAAGACCGTCAGGACGATAACCGTCAGGATAACTATCCCATATCAGCCATCTATAATCCGTCATCTATTAATCGACCCTATTTCCCACCAAAAAAATTATACATGGCGGAAATTCGCCATTGAATCTAATTTTTTTCGTGGGAACTGAAAATTTTAAGATGACGGAAATTCGACGTGTATAATATGGTGCGAAAAAATTTGACGTTAATTTATCGATGACGGTTATTTATATTGATGGCGGATTTCCGCCATTTAATTTTGAAACACACGATGGTGGAAATCTGCCATAATAAATACATTAGGCTGTTGTCCCCGTTTATAGATGACGGAAATCCGCCACCAATAACTGGGAGAGGACGGTTAAACCTATTTTTCAATGGCGAAATCTTTCATGTAAACCCACGTACAAAAGTATTGATGACGGATTTCCGCCATACATTGTTTACAATTTTTTTTTTTAAACAGACACTTAAATCTTGCATTTGAATCGTTTTTTTTTTAAATTTGTTTTTGTTGGACAATCCAGCTAATCAAGATAGTTGATCATAACTAATAAACAGTTGTAACTACCATAAATATCTTAGTAGTTAAATAATCATATACAACTCTATAAATAGAGTTGAATGTAATTGATACATATAACTTGAATTGAATGCAAGCTTCATTTGATATGGCCGGTATCAGTTGCATAGGAGTAAAGCATCGGCAAAACATCTTCTCCAGTGAAACGTCTTCCCGTTGAGATGGCATCCGAAGCACCGTCAAATTCCGCTGCAAATTTTGGCCACTCTCCGGCCGTCATTGCTTCTACACGTCCAGCTATCAAGGTCGTTATGAAGCCTATGAAATGCGTTCTTTTGGACAAGAACAACTATTTCTCCTGGGAAGCGCAATTTTCGGCTGTGCTGTGAGGATTCTAATTGATGGAATACGTCAAAGGAAAAGCTGACTTATCATCGCCGTCTGCATTCCAGCAAGATGAATTGATCTTAAGTTGGATAATCACCGGAATCTCGACAACTATTCTCCCTCAAGTAGTGTCATACAAAACGTCTGCGGTCGTCTGGTCATGCCTCCAGCGATTGTACGCCTCCGGCACTCATATTCGTCAGTTATACCTTTGTCTCCAACTCCAATCGATCAAGAAGGGTGGGCTAACAATGGGTGAGTATATCGCTAAAGTTTCTGTTTTTAAAGATGCATATATAACAACCGGGGAAACGCTCAAAGAATCCGAGATCATATTAATCACTCTTGGTGGTTTGAGTGAAGAGTTTGAATCGTCAGGATATTTGGAAACCCTAAATATTACAATTTACTCCGTCGTCGTCCCCCGTACAGTCAACCACAGTCAACTCGAACTTAAGTATTTCCTGGCTTTTGTTTTTAAATGGAGAACATGATCTGTCGGCCTTTCTCTTAGTTGATCTTGCGGTGGTCAAATAAAATACTCATCATATATTTGTAATGTTTCATAATAAGTTTTTCGAAGTCGAAATGACCTGCTCTCTGACGTTCTTTGTTAAGCTCTCTCTCTGAGTTTCTTTGATATGATTGTTTTTGATGATCATGAAAATGATCGTGCTCTTCCATGGCAAAGGCTCTTCTTCTTCTTCTTGTATTACTACTACTACTACTACTACCACTACTACTACTACTACTACTACTACTATCACTACTACTAAAAAAAACAATTAGCGATTTTCTTTCAGTTTCCAATCTCTATTAAATGTTTTCAGTCTCCAGAACTCCGGCGATATTCTCTCCCGGATCACCGTTCACCTCCTCGAAACAGGTATCAACCTATCTTCTAATTTTTTTTTATTTCTAGTAGAGTTTCATTTTCTTTACTTATTTGTTACAAAACTTCTTTTAGGTTAATATTCTACTTCATTTTATTTCTTATAGTGTATTTTTCATTGATATTTATATTTTTTAGTTGTTGATTCATTAGTTTTTTACAATTATTTTTTATTACCTAATTTTACCAACTGCTATTTGAAATTCATTTTCAAAATGAATTTCATCTTAAATCCAAAGTTCACTATAAAAAACCAGCGTAGTTCTGGCGGTCACCTCCCGAAGTCCTATTCGCCGACAGGCTACCCTAATCTGCCGGCATAATTTTCCCTCGTAATTGTGATAAATGAGCTGGCAGCCTGGCCGCCGGTGCTTTATTTTTTTAAGCTACTAGCGGGCTGGGGCCGCCAACACCTATTTCCCCAACGGTCGGGAGAAAAATAGATGGCGGTCTGGCAGTCAGGATATTTGAAAACCCTAAATATTACAACTTACGCCGTCGTGGTCCCCCGTACAGTCAACTCGAACTTAAGTATTTCCTGACTTTTTTTTAAATAGAGAACATGATCGGTCGGCTTTTCTCTTAGTTGATCTTGTGGTGGTCAAATAAAATACCCATTATATATCTGAAATGTTTTATAACAAGTTTTTTGAAGTTGAAATTACCTACTCTCCGACGTTCTTTACTAAGCTCTCTTTATGAGTTTCTTTGCTAAGACTGTTTTTGATAATCATGAAAATGGTCGTGCTCTTCCGTGGCAAAGGCTCTTCTTCTTCTTCTTGTACTACTACTAAAAAAAACAATTAGCGATTTTCTTTCAGTTTCCAATCTCTGTAAAATGTTTTCAGTCTCCAGAACTCCGGCGACATACTCTCTCGGTTCACCGTCCACTTCCTCGAAACAGGTATCAACCTGTCTTCTAATTTATTTTATTTTCAGGTAATTTTTTATTTCTGGTATAGTTTCATTTTCTTTACTTATTTGTTACAAAACTTTTTTTAGGTTAAGATTTTACTTCATTTCTTATAGTGTATTTTTCATTGACATTCTATTCTTTAGTTGTTGATTCATTAGTTGTTGATTCATTAGTTGTTGATTCATTAGTTGTTGATTCATTAGTTTTTTACAATAACTTCCTATTACCTAATCTTACCAACTGCTGTTTGAACTTCATTTTCAAAATGAATTTCATTTTAAATCCAGAGTTCACTACAAAAAACCAGCGTAGTTCTTGCGGCCACCTCCTGACGTCCTGTTCGTCGACAGGCTACCCTAGTCTGCCAGCATAATTTTCCCTCGTAATTGTGATAAATGAGCTGGCGGCCTGGCCGCCAGTGCCTTAGTTTTTTAAGCTATTAGCGACTTGGGGCCACCAACACCTATTTCCCCGACGGTCGGGAAAAAAATAGCTGGCGGCCTGACCGTCAGGATATTTGAAAACCCTAAATATTACAACTTACGCCGTCGTGGTCCCCCGTGCAGTCAACCACAGTCAAATCAAACTTAAGTATTTCCTAGGTTTTTTTCTAAATGGAGAACATGCATGATCTGTCAACCTTTCTTTTAGCTGATCTTGTGGTGGTCAAATAAAATACCATCATATATCTGCAATGTTTCAAAACAAGTTTTTCGAAGTCGAAATGACCTGTTCTCTGACGTTCTTTGCTAAGCTCTCTCTCTGAGTTTCTTTGGTAGGATTGTTTTTGGTGATCATGAAAATGGTCGTGGCTCTTTTTCTTCTTCTACTACTACTACTAAAAATGATCAGCGATTCTTTTTCAGTTTTCAATCTCTATAAAATGTTTCTAGTCTCCAGAACTCCGACGACATCCTCTTCCGGATCACCGATCACCTCCTAATTTTTTTATTTTTAGGTAATTTTTTTATATTTCTGGTAGAGTTTTATTTTCTTTACTTATTTGTTACAAAACTTCTTTTAGGTTAAGATTCTACTTCATTTCATTTCTTATAGTGTATTTTTCATTGATATTCATATTCTTTAGTTGTTGATTTATTAATATTTTACAATGACTTCCTATTACCTAATCTTACCAACTGCTGTTTGAACTTTATTTTCAAAATGAATTTCATCTTAAATCCAGAGTTCACTATAAAAAACCAGCGTAGTTCTGACGGACACCTCCCAGCGTCCTGGTCGCCGACAGACTACCCTAGTCCGCCAGCATAATTTTCCCTTGTAATTGTGATAAATGAGCTAGTGGTCTGGCCGTCGGTGCCTTATTTTTTTAAACTACTAGCAGGCTGGTGCCGCCAACACCTATTTCCCCAACGGTCGGGAGAAAAATAGCTGGCGGCCTGACCGTCAGGATATTTGAAAACCCTAAATATTACAACTTACGCCGTCATGGTCTCCCGTACAATCAACCACAGTCAACTCGAACTTAAATATTTCCTGACTTTTTTTTCTAAATAGAGAACATGATCTGTCAGCCTTTCTCTTAGTTGATCTTGTGGTGGTCAAATAAAATACCCATCGATCATATATCTGCAATGTTCCGCAACAAGTTTTTCGAAGTCGAAATGCATGACCTGCTCTCTAATGTTCTTTGTTAAACTCTCTCTCTGAGTTTCTTTGCTAGGACGATTTTTGATGATCATGAAAATGGTCAATCTCTTCCATGGCAGATGCTCTTCTTCTACAAAATTATTTTATATTTTTCATAAATAATAACAATTGTTAATTTACATTTTCCATAAATAATATAAAATTAACATACAAAAAATTTCATGCAAATTAATTAAATTGTTAATTAAATCATTCAATTGTTAATTAATTTACATTGTTAATTAAATTTTTAATTATAACTTAATTATTAAAAATAAATAAAATAAATAAAGAATCATAATTCTTACCAGTTTACTTCAATCTCAATTTTACGAATTCTCGATTTTTCAAAACCTACTACAAGTCAACAACACAATAATTAATTAAATAAAACATTATGTAAATTAAATATTTAATTAAATCAATTTTTAAATTATTTAAAAACAATCAATTAAATAAATAATTAAAACATTTATAAACAGTAATTTAAATAATTCAAAAATTATTTTTTAAAATTATTTCAAACAGTATTTAAATTATTAATTAAATTATCAATTAAATTAATTGATATATTTGCGACCATCAATATCTTTACGGCCAACAATAGCTTTACTTTCAAAACACATTATATAACTTCGACCAAGCTTCACATTCAAATATAACATTCAACAGACTTATATACAAAACTAATGTTATAAATTTAAACATTCATATTAAACCGTGCTTAAACATCCATATGTTTAATCAATCCAAAAATAATAATAACAGTACTTAAACATATAAAACAGTACTTAAACATAACATTTGTTGGTACCGACGGTCCGTTGACCGAACTGCCCGTTCCCGAGTCCAGCCGCGCGAATGAACTGGACCCGGGAAAGCCCAAGAAGCATGTGGGCCTTTGGGTTAACACTATAAATACCTCTCCTAATCCAATAAAAAAGAGGGTTGACAGTTGGGATAATCATTTCAAGGAGTTGTGTGTGTGAGCATCCATCCGCGAGCCCACACACCATTAACTAAACAGTAGTTTTGTTTAGTTAAAAAAATTTAAAATAGATACAAACATCCATAAAAATGAAATATAAATATGAAATAGATTAAAACAACATCCATATAGGGTGTCAAACGAGCCGAGCTTTTGCTTATAGAGTCGGGCTCGGGTTCGGCTCGTTAAGATATCATCTGGGCTCGGGCTCGGTTCGTCAGATATTTTCCAGGCTCGGGATCGAGCTTGCGAGTCATCTGTGCTACACCTCCATTCTTTCTAAATTTAATATTTTTTTAGTTTTTTATCCTTCCTGACTCGAATTAAAAGAAATAATTATTTGAAGATATGAAGGATTGAACCCATGACCTTTCAAATATTAAACAAACCTTTCACAACTATGCCACACCTCTATTCTCTCTAAATTTAATACTTTTTAGTTTTTTATACCTACCAACAAGCCCACTCGAACTTAACGAGCCAAGTTTGGAATGTCCAAGCTCGAGCTCAGCTCATTAAGCTTAACGAGCTTGAGGCTTGGGCTCGCGAGCCCGAGCCGGGTTTTATTTGACACCCTACATCCATATAAACATCAAAATATATTACAGTACACTAAAAACATAAAAACATCCATATTAACATCAAAATAGATTACAGTAAACTAAAAATATCCATATAACATCCATTTTAAAATTAACAAAACTAAACTAGATGAACAAAACTTAAACATATAAATAGATTATAGTAGAAATAGATTAAAATAGAGGAGAAGAAATAGATTACAGTAGAAACATTGAAGACATTAAAGAGGATGATTAAACATTAAAATAGAAGAAATTGTACCTTCACAGATGACCACAGAACGACGAAGAGGATGACGGCGATTCGGCAGCAGTTTCCGTTTGCGAAATTTTAAGACAGACTGCGCGTCTGTCGATTTGGGGTGTTAGAATTGTATAATTATGATGTATGATTATCCAAGTATTTGAGATGTGATGAAATATTTATGTATGATAATATTGAACTTGTTGAAAAGTAAATGACAATACAGATTCGTGAAGATTGAGATGATTGCAGAATGTAGATGCTGGAGATGATGAAGACGATGGACAAATCGGATGAATGATCTCCAGATGAAGAACAAGCTTGACCATATGATTTGAATTCCAGAGGACAGATTGCAGATTCCAGAGAAGAGATTGAAGAAGATAGAGATGGTGATTTTGAGACCAAGAACTTGAATCCAAAACCTATGGGTTAAGTTGTGATGATTCATACTTATAGAGGTAGAGACCCAACGGCTATAAGGGTTTAGGTAGGTTTGGTTGGTGTGATTAATTTTGGTAATAAATTGAATTAGAAAATGGATATATTAGGGAGTAATATATTAGGAAGTAGGTATATATTGGGAATGATAGGATTAGCTAATAATTAGTGATAGGATATTATATGTTTTATAGGTACTAAAGGGTAATTTTCCCAATAATTCTAATAGTCCCCCTCGAAAATAAGGCCATAAACTACTAAGATTTGGGCTGGTATTTGGGTTATGGGCTTATATTCGGTTATTCGGATATATGGGTATATGGATTTATTGGGTTAGGTTTATTGGTATTTCTATAAAAGGCGTGTGTGGGGTTTTTCTTTGAATCTTGTCGGCTGGTGGTCCTAGGGTTTTGGCGGGAGTCGCTTCGGTGTCAAAAGTTTTCTTCCCTTCCTTCTCCTTCTTTGATTTTATTTTCTGTTCTTCCTTGATGTATGTTCTTCATTCCGAGTTGCATCAGTAGTGTTTTGTTCAATGTTCCCATTACTGGTTTTGTAAACATGTCGGCTACATTCATTCTCGAGTCTACTCTGTCTATCTTCAAAAAATTTTCCATGATTTTATCGCGCACTGTGTGAATGTCGATCTCGATGTGTTTTGTTCTTTGATGTAGTTCTGGTTCTTTGCTATTGCTGCTGCAGAGTTGCTGTCCGTGTAAAGGATTGGAATCTCATTCTTGTAAGTTCCGATTTCTTTTAGTAGATTGATGATCCATGTTATCTCGCAACTTGTATATGCTAATGCCCTGTACTCCGCTTCTGCTGATGATCGAGCAATTTTGTGTTGTTTTTTTGTTTGCCATGATATTAGAGATCCTCCAAGAAAAATGGCGAACCCTGTTGTCGATCTCCTTGTTGAAGGACTTGATGCCCAATCAGAGTCTGAGAAGGCTCTTAATCCTGAGGTGTTGGACCCTGAAGAAGGAGATAGCAAAACCAGGACTTTATGTGCTGCATTTAAGTCCTTTTGCCTTGGATTAGCCATGTTTTGGCTTAGTGTATTTACTGCATATGTTATGTCTGGTCTTGTCACAGTTAGGTACACTAATTTTCCTACTATGCTCCTGTATTGTGTGGCATCCTCAAGTTCTTTTTCATCATTTTCCTTTTTGTTGTTTTCTTGTGTTTTCTTTGCTGGTGTAGTTGTTGGTTTTGAATTTAGATACCCGGTTGATTCTAACAGGTCTAGTACATATTTTCTTTGTCTCATGTATATTCCTGTTTGTGCATAGGTGAATTCTAATCCTAGGAAATATTTTAATTTTCATAGATCTTTTATGTTGAAAAAATTTGCTTGTTTCATTTTTGTTTTATTTATTTGGTTAATGTTATTCCCTACCAGTAGATCGTCTACATAGGCTAGTATGAATGTTTTTGAGTTTTGTTCTTCTTTTATGAAGAGTGCATAGTCTGTTTTGGTTTGTTTAAAATCTATTGTTTGCAGTGCACTATTTAGTTTGTGGAACCACATTCTAGAAGCTTGTTTTAGGCCGTATAGGGATTTCTTTAGTTTGCACACTAGGTTCTGTTTCTTTTGGTTTTTGATTACTAGGCCTTGGGGAATTTTCATGAAGACTTCTTCATCTAAGTCTCCATGTAAGAAGGCATTTTGGACATCCATTTGATGTAGATGCCATCTGTTTTGGGCAGCTAAGGCTATTATTGTCCTTAATGTTGTCATCCTAGAGACTGGTGCAAAGGTGTCAGTGTAGTCTATTCCTTCAACTTGGTTGTATCCTTTTGCTACTAGTCTGGCCTTGTATCTTTTTAATGTTCCATCTGAATTAAATTTTGTTTTGTATACCCATTTGTTGCCTATTGCTTTTTTTTCCTTCTGGTAACTCTACAATTTCCCATGTTTTGTTTTCCTTTAATGCTTTTAATTCTTTTTCCATTGCTTCACACCATTTTGAGTCCTTTATTGCTTGTGTGCATGATTTTGGTTCTTTTACCTTGTTTATTTCTGTTAGGAAAACATTATGTTTTTCTGATAAGTTGTCATAGGATATGTATTTTTCTATTGGGTATTTTGAATTGTTTGCATTGTAGCATATGTAGTCTTCCAGAATTTTAGGCCTTTTTGTTTCTCTGTTAGGCCTTTGTGGTGGTTGTTCTGGTTCTTTTCTTTTGCTTTGTGCAGATGGTTCTGTTGTTCCATTTGTTGTGTAATTTATGTCTTCTATTAAAGGTGGATTTATGAATTCCTTTTCTTGTTGATTTTTGAAGGGAAAGATTATTTCGTAAAAGACTACATCTCTATTTATAAAGATTGTTCCTTTTTTCTAAGTCTAGGATTTTGTATCCTTTTGTTAGTGTTGTGTAACCAAGAAACACTCCTTTTATTGCTCTTGGTTCAAATTTGTCTGAAATTTTGTTGTTCTTTGCATAACATAGGCATCCAAAGACTCTTAGGCTGTTGTAGTTTGGTTCTTTGTTGAATAGGATATGGTATCGTGTTTTGTTTTGTATGACAGGAGAGGGTGTCCTATTTATTAGGTAACTTGCTGTCAGTATGTATTCTCCCCAATATTTTATTGGTGTTTGGGAGTGAAACATTATGCTTCTTGCTACATTCAGTAGGTGTCTGTGTTTTCTTTCTACAATGGAGTTCTGTTGAGGGGTGTATGGGCATGTTAATTGATGTCTTATGTCATGTTTTGTTAGGAAATTCTTGAATTCTTGGGATTGAAATTCAGTTCCATTGTCGCTCCTTATGGTTCCTATTCTTGTTTTGAAATGGTTTATTGCTTCTATTGTGAAATCTTTGAAGATTTCACAAGTGTTGCTTTTGTTCCTCATTAGTATTGTCCATGTTGCCCTAGAAAAATCATCCACTATGGTCATAAAATATTTATGTCCTTTATGGGTTGGTTCTTTGTAAGGACCCCATAGATCTATATGCAGTAATTCAAAAATTTCTGAAGTTTTAGTATTGCTAGAAGGAAAAGAGAATCTAGTATGTTTTGCCATTGGGCATTCATTACAAATTACATTCTTTAATTTTGGTAAATAAGCAATGTTTTTCCTAATTAAATCGTATATAATCTGGGATGGGTGTCCCAGTCTTTTGTGCCAGATGTTTGCTGATGGTACCCTGTTGACAGAATATGATCTTGAGTGTTTTAGATCCTCTTTTCTTCCATTCAGCATGTAGAGTCCATCGATCCTTTTACCCATAGAAATCAATCTCATCTTCGAATCCTGTATCAAACAATGATCAGGATGGAATGAGAAACTACATTTTAACTGTTTTGTAAGTTTGGTTACTGATATCAAGTTTACATTGAAGTCAGTGATCTGTAGTACATTGTGTAATGTCAACAGATCATCTATTTTGTAATTCTCAATGTATCTCACAGTTGTTATTTGTGAGTTTGAGAGGTTTACAATGATAGGTTTTACTAATGCCCTTTTGTCACTTAGTGTGATGGCTGGTCCACACATGTGATCTGTGGCTCCACTGTCTATTATCCAGTCAGTGGTGTTCCTAGTTTTGGTATTGAAACAGAGTGATTCTTGGGGCTTACCAGTGTGATTTGGGTTCATGTTTATTTCTGGTTGTGCTTGTGCCCTGCCCATGTACACAGAGTGTTTTTCTTCTCCTGTTTGATGATTTTGATTTTGGTTGAGGAGGTATCTTAGCTGTTCCATTATGTCCTGGTTGCTTTGATTCCCATTCTGGTATTCAGATTGACTGGGGTTGTTATTTTGATATCCATTGCTCCAGTTGTCATTTTCAGTTGTTTAGTATTCCTGATTCATTTTTTCCATTGTGTAGTTGTTTTTATTTTTTTGCCACTGTTGGTTTTCAACCTCCTCAGAGTAGCTGTTGCCCTGGTTTGTGGTCTAAAATTGTTGTTGAAATTTCTGCCTCTTTGGTAGTTATGACCTCTAGTTGATTGTCCAGGTGGTCTGAAAGGTCTTCTCTGTTGGTTGAATTGTGGTTGGAAAGGTGTTCTGGGATTTTGTTGATTATTTCCATATGCTGGTCTCTCTGTGGGATAGTCATGCAATTGGTAGCATGTGTTGATTGTGTGTCCTGGCCTCTTACAGCCAGTGCAGTAAGGCCTTTCATTTTGTGGCCTTGGTGGTCTGTAAGGTGCTTGTGCCAGTATTGCTGTTGCTGATTCTTTTGGTGTCTCCATATCCTTTGTTTGCTCATCTTGGGTCACCATTGAGTATGCTCTGTTTAGATCTGGCTGAGGATCCATTTGCATTATTTGTCTGCTTAATTGTTTGTAAGTCTCATTTAGTCCATTCAGAAATTTTATGAGTCTTTCTTCTTGTATAACTTCCACACTTTTCCTGCTCATGTCATATTCATTCCATAATTTTGTCAGTTTTGTGTAGTAGTTGCAGACTGAATCTTCTCCTTGTGTGAGATTCATGATTTTTACTTGTAGTTGGAAGACTAGTGGTCCATTCTGTATGTGGAACCTTGCTTTTAATTCCTTCCACAGTAGATGTGCTGATTTATAGAAGATAAAGGCTGGAGAGAGTTCCTGACTCAGTCCGTTTAGTATCCATGACCTTACTAGAGCATCAGTTGCTTTCCATTTCTCGTATTCTTTTTCATTTGTTTGTTCAGGAGCGGGTATTTCACTTGTTAGGATTTTTTCTTTGTTTTTGGATTCCACAGCTATAACAAATTGTGCATTCCAAATGTTCTAGTTGTTTCCATCCATTTTGAATGGTACTAACTGAATTCCTGAGTTGTCTGAATATGTTGGGATAACATTTTCATTTGACATTTTATTTCTGAAAAATAAATAAATGCAGATGATGAGAATAATGCTGGAAAATATCAGGATATAGGTGGTGTTAATATGGAATGTATAGATCATGTGGTGGTGCCAAGACAGTTTCCTGTTTATCAACCTCCTTTTGATCCTGTAGCTTGGAAAAATGCAGCTTGGGCTGGAAGAGTGTTTGAAGACCCTAGGAGCTGGTGGGTGGAATATATGAGAAATAATGAGGATCCTGATTTTGTGGATGACGATCCAGATCAGGGACCACAACCACTTGAAAGTGATCCTGATGATGAGGAACCTGATGGTTTTGATGAAGACTGGAATGTTGATGAAGGAGTTGGTGGTGTTTATGGGCTAAGTGATGATGAAAAAGCTAGAGAGAGTGAAAACTGCTGTATTTTTAAATGTGAGGAAAATGACTGTGTGAGTATGCTGAGGCGTAGGAGGTGGAAGGCACGGTTGAGGGTTCATTATAAGGACAAGGCTCTGGACCTTGGTATTTGGGATGGGGAGTATCCTCCTCGTCTAATGATGAGTCCTTAGTTGAAGACTTTTAACTAAAATTTTCTGAAAACTCGTAAACAAAACTTACTGAAAAAATATGAAATGTGTGTCAAGTATTGATAGAGGATAAAAAAAATATTTTGAAATGAAAAAAAATGCTGAGTATTTGAAAAGAAAATAATGTGATGAATGTATTATACTGTGATGAATATTCTCTGATTTTCCTTTTAGGTGTGAAAATTGAAGATGTGACAGATAAAGATTTTAACTTTCCTGATGTGAACAGTTCTGTTGATATGGATATTATATTGGATAGTATGGATGATGTATGGAGTGATTCTACTTCTACTATGAGTTTGGATGATATAAAACAGTTTTCACAGCAAATCACTGATAGAGTTAATCGTAGGGATGGTGAGATTGATCCTGATTATGGATTGTTTCTTTTGATGAAGCTGAAGAGGTAGGCTGATCTTGTGAACAGGAAGTAGATTTGAAAGTTTTAACTTATGAAAGAAAAAAAAACTTTTATCTTAAAAAAACTTGTTGTTGTATGATTAGTAAGATCTTTTACTGCTCTGATACCATGTTAGAATTGTATAATTATGATGTATGATTATCCAAGTATTTAAGATGTGATGAAATATTTATGTATGATAATATTGAACTTGTTGAAAAGTAAATGATAATACAGATTCGTAAAGATTGAGATGATTGCAGAATGTAGATGCTGGAGATGATGAAGACGATGGACAGATCGGATGAATGATCTCCAGATGAAGAACAAGCTTGACCAGATGATTTGAATTTCAGAGGACAGATTGCAGATTCCAGAGAACAGATTGAAAAAGATAGAGATGGTGATTTTGGGACCAAGAACTTGAATTCAAAACCTATGGGTTAAGTTGTGATGATTCATACTTATAGAGGTAGAAACCCAACGGCTATAAGGGTTTAGGTAGGTTTATTGGTTGGTGTGATTAATTATGGTAATAAATTGAATTAGGAAATGAATATATTAGGGAGTAATATATTAGAAAGTAGGTATATATCGGGAATGATAGGATTAGCTAATAAGTGATAGGATATTATATGTTTTATAGGTATTAGAGGGTAATTTTCCCAATAATTCTAATATGGGGTTTTTATTAAACCCGCCCAATCGAAATTTGAGCGGGTTTTTTCCGCCCGATTCTCCGAAAATT
The DNA here is from genome assembly GCA_001185155.1 of Zostera marina. Lineage (NCBI taxonomy): Eukaryota > Viridiplantae > Streptophyta > Magnoliopsida > Alismatales > Zosteraceae > Zostera > Zostera marina. The sequence continues at coordinate 202,031 of LFYR01001470.1, read as the reverse complement.
TATCATGTCGGATTTCCGTCATGAAAAGTCAATTTAATCGGGTAATTGAGTTAAATATTGGGGAGGATTAGAAATTTCAGGCTTGACTTTTTAAATGGTGGATTTAGGGTTGATTAATTAAATCGTCAGTGAATTCGAATGTAATATCATAATCTAAAAACCGCCAGCGAAAATTAATTAAATCTGCCTAGCTACTTGCCCAAGCCTTTCCATGGCGGCCTGAATTTTTGATGGCGGATTTCCGTCATCAAAAGATCGTAATACAATGTCCTTTTTTTTGTAGTGGTATTTTGACTCATGAAAGATTTGACGCACATGAAACTAGCTCTATATATAAGCATGTATATCGGTCGGATTCGACTTGGATATCCAGGTATCCGAATCCAAATCTGGATAATCCGAATCTGATCGAATAAAATTCAGATAGGAAAATCCGAAGCCGGAAAAATTTTCGGATATCCAGATAATCCGAATCCGAATAACTTTTTATAAAAAAATTATAATAAAATTATAAAAATATAAAATCACCATTAATAAAGTTAATTAATAGTCAATTAATTACCTTAAAATCTGGATATCCGGAAGTCAAATTATATTTATTCGGATATGATAGAATCTATGCGCGGACACGTACCGGAGACAGATTGAATATGAGGTCGACGGAATTAGTCAGGAATCACGTTTACAAGAAAGAGGGTGGATTCTAAGGTTCTTCGAACTAACTACTCCCTAGAATCCGTTGGGAAGTAATTAAGAGAGTGCTTAGTTCTTTAACAGTGTGTGTAATTTTTATTTATTAATTCACTGTTTACAATTCGTTTATATATAATACAGTCAGACTATAATTGTCAACTAATATCTTTAACAATATCAAAGTATTATTAACAATTGTTAATTCTGGTCCATTGTGTAGCCCAATATCACAATTAGCCCAATTATATTAGTGAAACTTTTGCATCTTTTATCCCAAACTTTCTTGTTATTCTTCGAGCATAAGTTTTATTGAAACTTTTGCTCTATTAAACTCAATTTAATCAGTTCGGATATCAATCATTGTATTTATATCAATTTATATTTAAATTTTTAAACGAATTCAGATTTTACGGTGGATTTTTCGGATATTCGAATTTGTCCGAATAAAATTCAAATATCAATTTAGGTATCTGAATCCGGATAGTCATATTCGAATGCGAATACAGATTTCGATATACTATTTACAAGCTTATATATATATAAGGTCAGGATAAAGTGAGATCCTTACTGGTAGGATTCAATAAGATGCATGGTTTGATTTCTATATTTCATCCTTTCATTTACCTAAAACAACATAAGATATTTTTGTTTTGGCATTCTACAAATCAACTCTCCAACTAACAACTGAAGACTTTTTATTGAGGCGACAGAGGTGGATCGATCGATCGAGCTTTACAATATGTCGCTCATGATGCGGTGTGATAGCAAGTATAGAAAATGGATGGTTGTGTGTTCCGGCCATTAAAAGCTTATTTATAAATAAATTTTGGTCTATATCTTTAGACTAATGAATTTATTAAATTATTATAGATCAGTTGAGATAGAATCAGTATAAATTTTAACATAAAGTTTGTTTGAAATATATTACAATTTTTTAAACCATGAGGGCGGCGGTAATACAATACAAAAGCGGTAAAGTAAAATGAGCATGGATTGAATTAAACTTAATTGGCTAGCTAGCTCTCCTTATAGCTAGGGCGCCGCGATAAATTAAGGTGGATCTCCGAGTTTTACAAGATGTTGGTCGTCGTATGACGTGTTGTTGTGGCGGCAAGCATGGGAAGCGGATGATTGTGTGTTCCTTCGTATGTTGTGATCAATATAGATAGATCATCTACACATTTTTGAACCTACAACAACAAATCGACCACAAGATTATCTTCATGTATATATATAAACCCTAAATCTTAAACCCTAATTAATCAATCAAATTAACAAACACTGGCTAATTATACGTACATGTTTCCTAACAGGACATGCAGATGTGATTGTGCATCGATAGTAAGCTCGTGGGCATGGATTTCCTTTCGATATCTTCTGTCCATATTTCCTCCATTGACCTCCATCATCCATCTATGGTACAATTAGGTTAACAATTAATTAACTAGGTTTCTAAAATGTTCTAGAAACTATGGTACGATATTAATTTGAACATACCATGGGAGCATCGCATCTGGCTCGAACAGTAACCCTAGCTTTCTTGACTTGTATCTGTTGTGAATCTTGCGAAATCGGTATATTCTGATGAATATTATCATCTCCTGATCTCTTGTTGTTCTCAATTGGTAATGATGGTGGCGGTGATCTCATTCCAAGGCGAAGCGAAACTAGATCATCAACATCTTCCTCCATCGACGATAAAACTGTACTAGTGTTGGTTGGAATTAATCTAGTACCGAAATTGATGAGATGAGATTGGAGTGATCTGTAATCATTGATAATTCTTTCTAATTTGAATTTTAACCTCTTATTCTCTTCTCTCATCTCCCCCATTTCCGCTCTTTTGGATTCCAACTCCTCCTGTTGTTTTCTAGAAGAGTACTTTGCAAATTCATCATCACCATCACCATTATAATCTGATAATAATATTTCTTCATCTCTAAACTAGAAGAACAAACAACTAAATTAAACAATAATGACCTCAGATCTATAACATATTATTTGAAATCATGTACATATATTTTACCTGGACATCGAGAGCTTTATTCATTAAATCTTCACCAAATCTACCCCTCTTTGATGATGTTCTAGCTGTATATACATATATGTGTATACAAATGTATATATGTATTGTTTATAGAAAGAAGCATTCACCAAGATTTGACTTGTTGATTAGAAAAATCCAATCAGATCCTGGTTCTAATTCTATATAAACTAAGGTTCTGATTCTGATGCTGGAAGCTTCATAGTTTTCAAATTAAATAATTAATGGAATTGGATAATATACCAAGGCGTTGACGATTTGGAACTTGCTTACTTACCTTTGGATCAATTGCCCATGTTCATATATTAATTTAATTAGGTCCAGATATAATCAATATGCTTAATTAAAAATAAAAATCATTTTTATTTAAGATTTTTCCACACCCAATTATAATAGAAACATAAAATGAAGTTAATGAACCTTAAGAGTTTAGATAATATAATCAGAAAAACTAATATGGAATCTTTCATACAGAAGTGATTTGTTAAATACTTTAATCATAGAGATCATGTATACATTGAACATGTTATGAGTTAAAGACTTGGTAATGAATTGATTATAAAAACACCAACAGACCATGTTAGCTAACATAGCTGTCGTATTTAAACTAATTAAGCAATTACAATTACAATATGCATAAAGGTGAAACAAACTTGTGTCATCTACAAGCAACCGTGACAAAGATGAAAATAATAAATATTCAAAATACACCTTAAAAAACTAGATTCAAGACGATGATTTTGATTCCTTGTGAACTTCATATGAATCACATGGGGAAGTTTATCCATCAAGTCAAAATTCAGAGACAATAACCAAACAAAGAACCAACAAGTAACCAAATCTCACCATCTTCTTCTTTCTTTTCAAATCAATCTCAAAATAAAAAAACCTGATTCTAAGCAAATGTCATCACAGTAGATTACCTAATGATAGAGAGCTGAGGGTTTATGATATAATCTCATACAATGAAGGTTTAAGAGCAATTTTCATATGATAATTTCATATGACGCAAAAATTAACCTTATAGTAAAATAAATGCTGGAATGGAATGAGAATCACATTTCAAAACACCTTCTTGGTTCTCAAAATCCACAAAAATTATCAGTTGCGTGTCTCCATTAAGCAGAGACTGCGTTAGAAGAGTAGTGAGAGGGAAAAAAAAGTTACCATAAATCTGAGAGCCATTTCATTCTCATGGTTTGATGGCAATGGCCAGGCCAACCTTAGAGCTCTTATCAATGGCTTTTGTGTCCACTTCACCAGAAAAGGTGACTTGAAACTTTGAATTCGGCTGATGCTGGATAAGAGCATTGACTTTTCCGGAGTTGTTAATGCGAGCCTTGATGGTTGTGAATGGATCAAGTGCATGCTGAGCACCAAAGGTGAGAATGTTCTCATTGCTTGAGAAACAGTGTTTCAACTCTCCACCAACTGCTGTGTTGGTCAGTGGGCTCACATGGTGGTAATACGAACAGGTTGCTGAATTTGCTTTGTCATCCCTAAACCAATTATATTAACTTTCGAACATTAATTACTTCATCTATTGACAACCATTGCAGAATGCAGATGCAAACAATAATATGGGATTGAACACTTGGAACATAAAAACTCACACAGTAAGAGAGACAGTATAGTCAACATCTTTGTAACTAACACCAGCATTGTACTTAACAAATTTCCCGGTAGCAGTATCAAAACCAATATCTGTGCCGACAGCCAAAGATTTTGTTCCAAACACACCAGCAAAGTTCACAACAGGGGATGCTGTCAAACCAAAATTTGTGCTGATCCCTGCATAATCATGCAGGTATTGAAGTTCTAGCTGTAACAAAGTTCCAGTGTATATGGTGAGAATCAGTACATTTAGACCACAAAAACCAAGTATGCCATTATTCAATTAAAATATCATCACCTTGCCAGATTTCTGATCAGGAACAACAAAGCTAAAGATTGACTTGAACCCAGGACCAAGATTCTCAGTTGTGATACTTGTACATAACTGCACAAAGGTACCATGTTACTAAAAATGAGGTAGCATTTTTTATTACTTGGCATCACTAATTAGGTTAGATGAAAATAAAATTTAACATATGATTGGTAATAAATAATGAAATAAAAGTATGAAAATAACAAACGAAGAGAAAGCAGCTCCTAACAAATTAAGAGGAGAAAAAGTATATGGGTTAATAGTATTATACCATATTACCTAATTACCCTGTGAAAGTATGTAGGATTCAAACAAATATAGTTTGAATAAGAGGAAATTTAGGACACGATAATAGTTGAATGAAAATCCAAGAAAAAAAGAAAATCTATTTTAAAAAGGAATAAAATAACTTGGCTGAAAGTACGAACCATATTTACAGGGAAAAGGGAAATTAGGAATGAGGAATTACAAGAATAAACAAAATGAAATGCACCCAGCAGCTTAGTTGCTACTTGCTAGAAAGTTTCTAAAAGATATTATTATTATGATTTATGTTTCACCCAGAAAAGTTTGAAGTTGCGCATAGAATGATTGGCTCTAAAGTTAGGAAATCATGAATTCCAGTGGTCATTGGCAATCAATGATTTTGCAAGGAGATGAAACAAGTACCAGTGTACTACTATAGCAGAACTGCAACATCCTGTTTTGCTTCACCAGTTTCATTGGTCTAGCTACTTTAGTTCTATTTTACTATGCTTTACAATTTCAGAAACACTTTTTTTCTTTTTTCAATTGTGATATTTATCCATTAAAAAAATTGGGGGTGAATCAATATTCAAGAAGTAATTTATGGTTAAATTGATGATTCCAAATAATAAAAAATAAATAAAAATTTAAACATTGCAGGAAAAAAGTAAAATTTATTTAATTTCAAATCATTGTAAATTGATTAAATTCTTAGGAAATAAATAACAGAACCACAATTTTATATGAAATAACCTTTTGCTGAAATCAATCATGAATGCCTACTGCAAGCTTTTTGACGCGGCCAGGCGACCAGGCGATGCCTGGGACCGCATACCGCATATGCGACCGCCTGGTCGCATATGCGGTCCAATATGCGACATGTTATTTTTCTTATTTTTTTTAATTTTTTTTTCAATATACCCCTGTATTTTCTATATTTTAAATAAATCCCTGATATTATAAGTCATAATAAAAATCATAAATCCCTAACCCTAAATAAAAATATACCCCCTGTAATCTTCATTAACCAAAATAACTCGCGATTTCTACCTTGTAATCGCGAGTTTATATAAAGTTTTAAACTTTTAATCACAAAATAGTGAAATACAGTCCTACACCTTGGGAGATTTCAGGATTTCTACCTTGGGAGATTTCGTAGCAGCAGCCAGCGATTTCGTAGCAGCGGAAATCAGTAGCAGCGGCCGGCCAGCGGACTGAAGGCTTCACGATTGGAGGAGTTTCACGTTTCACGATTTAGGCATTTTAGGGTTTAGTGTTTTTAATTTAAATGGGTCTTTTTAATAAGGTCCTTAAGTTTTAATAAAATAATAGAATTCATTAAAAGTTTTTCATTTTTAATAGGGTTAATGGATCGGGTTTAGCCGGATCCGACTCGGATCCGGCTAAACCCAATAATATGCGACCCCCCAAATATGCGATGGGGGGTTACCGCCTGGTCGCATATGCGCTCGCATATGCGACAAATCAAAAAGCTTGGCCTACTGTAACTTTAACAAAGTACTTCCCAATCGGTTGAAATTAAAATGTGCATCAATGTATATCTTTGAAGTATCATAATCTTCGTTGATAAAATTCTTACCTTTGCATCGGAGTTCACTTTCATTTCAGTTATGAATCCATTGCTCTCAAACTGAGTTTGAATCTCACCAAGAGACTGGCTATTTTTGTTTGTTCCTGTAGAAGTGAATCTCTGCAATGTACAATGAAACCGTAATGTTAAAAATATGGTATTTTTAAAAGTTTTCAAAAGCTAGCAAAAATAAATATGTATAATCAAAATCAGTCTTGAGTGACAAATATGAAGACTACAAAAATATAAATGCGACTTTAGGTTAATCAACCTAATTATTCTATTATCTCTGCTACCAAGGAAACAAAGGTAGTTTAAAACAACCATTTTTGTTTGTCTGAAACTCTGAATTACAATTCACAAATAATAAAAATTAACATAGAAATCTCAACCAATGATACAAAAAAAATTATCAAAAAAACAACTAAAGTCTGATACAAATTTAAAGATGATAAGAACACGAAGATTCTGAAACACACTGAGCTGGGAAATTGAATGAATATTACTAAATTATGCATATAAGCAAAACTAAAAGAAGGATTTTTTTTTATGTTGCAATGTAAAGATTCATAAAAACTCAAAGATATTAATTTTTTTGCTTCAAAATTATCATTAGAGACAATAGTCAAACAAACACAGCCGTTACTGAGGTTTTTAAAAGAAATTAATTAAACATAACATAACACAAATGAATTAGATTGGATAAAGTAGATCCCTCTGAATCTGTCATCAAAATGGAAGAGAAAACAACTTATTGTCTATAACCTTAACAGAGATCTATTATTTTGTAACAAACTTTAGCTAAATAATTAATCTCTGCTATTTCTTATAAAATTTTCCAATTATTCAATAAGTGATAAACTAATAGACTCATAGGCCATCATCTACATTTTCAAAATTAACCAGATTTTCCAACTAATCTCATCATTTCCCATTATAGCGACTATTGGTAGGATTTAAGGGATGGTATTAATCTATATTCTATAGTTTATTTGCACCTATCTGAGAAGCAAATGGAAGATGATCCTAGTGTTAGAGTAAGTTAAAGAAGAGGATGATTGAACTTAAGTTCTAAGTTTTATGATATCTTCATGATATTCTAAGTTCTAAGTGTTAGAAAAGTCTTTATGATATCTGAATATTTATATTTACTTTCCAGGGAATCTTACCTCCTCGTTAGATGTAAATATGACAATATTCCTAGGTACGCCAAATCACCAATGTACATTTAACTTAAACCTTAATCTTTGATAAACCTTTTGTAGTACTATCATCATGACATGTATCAATATTCGGTAAAATCATAATGTCAGAGACATTCATCTATTTGTAATATATATATATATCAAACTCTCCTAAAAAAGAACGATATTTATGCTAAATTGCTAACATATAAACCATAATACTCAACAGAATAAAACAGATTAAAATGAATGAAAGAGATCTTAAGGGGCACATAAGTACATAATAACATAACCAGTACAATACCACATTACATTAAAACACCACAATATCTCAGAGAAAAACATGCGTGGAGAAGTCAACACCAGAATTCAACCAATAAAACAAACAGTTGAAAAAACAGAAACCACACACATGAAACAAAATTTCAAAGAAGTTCCCCACATTGACTAAATGCCCAGTGTGTCTTTCTTTTCTCTTTATCATAGATTCAAATCCATTGTTTGAGTGTTCATAACTTAGCAAAGTATAAACAAAAAACATGAGCTGTTGTTCACAAAGCATTCAACAAAAGGAAACTTCCAACATCACAAAAACATGGAGAAATCAACTAAATGTCCAAGAGAGATCCCAAACTAGAAATAAAAATAAAACAAAACAAAACGATTAGCATAAACATGAAGAGGAAATCTCACAACTCCGTCTTCGGTGATAGTAGTCAAAGTGAACTTCTTGTCTGTAAGATAATCCTTATTCAAAAGATCTGCAGGCAAACAAAAAAGAAAAATCCATCACCAAATCCAACAACTTACCGATACAGAAAACATCGACAATAATCCATTTCAAAATCGACATCAGCAGAGGATTTACAATCAAGATCGGAATCGGAATCAAAATACCTTTAGCTTGCTTGCCGATGCCGAAGTAGAGTCCGGGACCCATCGCTTCTCCTCTTCTCGTCTGCTTTTTTTTCGCACCGGAGAGAAAATGGAGGGTTTTCTCCGAGAGCGGCAAAGACAAAGTGTGGTGGGGGTGAATGTAGAGGGGAGGGGGTATTTATAAACCACTGTTTCTCACTCCGAATCTGTTTTAGGATGAATCTGTCTGTTAGATTGGAAGTGGAACGTATGGTGACCGTCGAAAATGCGTCATGGCTAATCTGACAGTCCATTTTGCTCGGTAGACTGGTCCGCTGGTAGGCAGGTAGCTAATCTAAACCACCTTATTATTCATTTTTAATCATATCCACAGGACCACATGGCTCATATCTTAAGGCTCAACTCAACATTGTAATTATTAAATTTTTACTAACACATAGTTGATGATTTTTTTGATGTGGCTCACGTGACACCTAATCATAAATTGATGTTGACAGTCCACCATCTTCCCTTCCGCTTGGAAGCTCGGGTAACGTCGCAATCGAAACAACCAACGGTTGTGGCTAGCTAGGGGGTATCAAAACAGTATGGTCGCGGGCCTTGCAAGGTTGGAGGTTTGCCTTCCAAATTTTGTCGCATCCTTCTGATTCTACACCTACAAATCCACTGGCTAGATACCTCAGTCTTTCTCAATTTTTCCCTTGTCGCAAACTCTTCTTCCGACCAGCTTTCCTCTTCAATTCGTAACTGCTACCTTGTGTCCCCGATGGTACCCAGACCCAGAGGACTGGGTCGTGAACCAGTCAAGCCCACGAGTAGATGGATCCTCCAAAGGTCCGACTCATGGAATTGTTCGACATCGACCTACCAGCCTGCAAGTTTTTGTAGAATCAAAATTGTCGACATAGAATTATATTTTAATCATGTCAATTTAAACCCTAATTACACTATTAATCAATAGGGGTTAAATAAGTCAATCGATATTAAACCTAACTCCAGTTAATTAATTAATCATTTGAGTTAAGGGTTTAAGTCAAAGTTAAAAGTCAAATTGGGAGAATTGCATTTTCACCTTGAATATTATTATTATCTTTTGACACTTTATTCTAGGTATAATATTCCAAGGGGACAAAACACTATTCAAGTTTGAATTTATACAAATATAAGATTCTCCAACAAACTCTATCCAAGAAAAGCACTATTCAAGATAAGATCAAAGACAAAGCTTGGATTTATGTGAGAAATCAAGGAGCCATCCATTGAAGATCCAAGGGTGGACATTGAGTGGCCAAGGCTATAAATAGAAGGGTAATCCCATCATTTTCACTCACCACACTACAAGCAAACTCAAGAGTTTTCACTCCACACTTGCCCATACGTTTTTGCCTCCAAGCTTTCAAGTGCTCAAGTGTCTTAGCTTTCCAAAGCTTCAAAAGCTCTCCAACTTCTTCTTCTAATTTTTTTGTTCATCTTTACAAGTAAGAAGTGTTGTTTGCTTTAATATTTCACTCCTCTAATCACCTCTTGTGTGTGTCCACTTTGGTTGAGAGGGTTGTCTCAATAGTACCAAAGTGTGAGAGAAGGTTTTTGAGCTCAACCATAAAGCTCTCGTTTGGTTTTATAGAGTTTCCGGGCAAACTCTTAGCTACCTTTAAAGATTTCAGAGGTTTTTAAGAGTTCCTTGATACTCTAAGGTACTAACTTACCCGTAAAAGTTAGAGGTTCTTAAGAGTGCCCTTGATACTCTAAAGTGTGAGTCTACCCGTAAAAGACTGGTTCCTAAGCGAAGTAGCCTTAAAGCTTAGAGAGGTTCTTAAGGGTTTCTTTGATACTCTAAGGTTTTGCCATAACCTTTAGGCGAGTGAATTCCGGCAGTTGGTCGGGACTGGACTAGCCCTTGTTTGGGTGAACCAGTATAAATCTCTTGTGTTGTTCTCTGTTAATTATAGTTTTATCTTTTATCTAAAACAACTAAATCAACACTTGATTAAAAAGGATCCCTCTTCCAGTTATCTGGTCAAATACAGAGGTTGACTACTTTACGCAGATCTCTCATCCAGTTATCTGGTCAACTATCTGAGGTTATATTCATTATTTTAAATACTTATATTTGTTCAAGCATTTAGTTATCATATATATCCAGTTATCTGGTCATTCATTTACTTATCATATATATCCAGTTATCTGGTCATTTACTTGCTTATCAATATATCCAGTTATCTGGTCATTTACATGCTTATAAATATATCCAGTTATCTGGTCATTTACTCTATAGTTGTGTGTTTACAATATAACTTAATATTCATATACTATAGTTGTGTGTAAAACACTATCAAGCAAGTTGACTCAGTAATTCATATACTGTGGTAAGCTTCGAAGAGTAATAATTACATTATTATATCAATCAAAGTTATAATATCTTTATATCATTATTGTTCAACCATTTGTTTATTAAGCGTTTACAGGTAATTCCGCAATCAACCTGTATAAATCGAAAAGAGGCTATTATCCCCCCTTATAGCCTCGGATCACGATCCAACAAGTGGTATCAGAGCCAAGTTCCATTGAAGTCAGACTAACATCTTACAACAACAACTATGGCTTCAAATGGTGAAAACAGTACTGGTCTTGCATCGAACAAACCTCCCAGGTTCGATAGAGTAAAGTATGACTTCTGGAAGAACAAGATGAAGTTATACTTAAAGTCAATCAACAATGGAGTCTGGAAAATCATATTGGAAGATTATGAGATTCCAACAAGCAAAGAAGAGACTTGGGGAGCAATGGATATTCTCAAGGAAAACAACAACTCAAGAGCATTGAATGCACTATATGGTGCCCTCAATGAATCTGAGTATAGTAGAATTCGATGCTTGGATACAGCTCACAAGGTATGGAAAGCTTTGGAGGATCTACATGAAGGAACCTCCCACGTCAAGGAAAACAAGCTACTACATGCCACTTCTCAATTCGAAAGATTCTCTATGAGGGAAGATGAGACTATCGCAGAAATGAATATTCGACTATCAATGATCTGGCTGGACTAGAAGATCCAGTAACTGAGAAAAAGCAAGTGAGCAAGATTCTAAGGAGCCTTCCAAACAAATACTACTCAAAGAGGAATGCTATCCAAGAATCTCATGATCTGAACAAACTCACAGTGGTAGAACTTTGCGGAAATCTGATGGCCTATGAAGAAGAAAGATTTATCTCTAAAGCAAAAGAAGAGAAAAAGGACATTGCTCTCAAAAGTCAAATCGATAATGAATCATCTGATGATGACTTGGCAATGCTCACAAATCATTTAAAGAGATATCTCATAAAAAGGAAAGAAAAGAGAAATTCAAGGATAGACTATCAGAATTCCGACAGAAAAGTGAGTAAAAACCACAAAGACTCGAAGGAGCCCATCTGCCACTCGTGCGACAAATCTGGACACATCAGACCTGAATGTCCTCTACTAAAGAAAGAAAAAGCACATCAAGTACACTGGTCAAATTCTGAGTCAGATCAAGAAGACTGCCTCATGGCTCATGAGAACGACTCTGAGGTAAACTTTATAAATACTAGATTTAATTTATTAGAAAAAGCATATTTAGAATTAATGAATAAATATGAAGCTGAGAAAAAATTAAGTAAATCATTAAGACTAGAATGCATGAATAAATCACATATTGATCATTCGATAGAATTAGAAGAATCACAAAAAGAATGCATGTTATTAAAAGAAGAAAATCATAAACTCTCAAGTAAAATAAAAAAGGGAGATGAAAAAATTAAAACACTTAAGAGTCAAAATTTTGAATTACTCGATATTCTAGAATCTGAAGAAAATCAACCTAAGGAAATAAATGATGATAGGGCTGAATTGTTAGAATTAAAAATAGATAATTTTGAGGAAATCATTAGAAATAAAGAAAAAGAAACAATCATGCTTAAAACTGAAATAGAATCTAAGGATAAACTAATACTTGAGCATGAAGAAACTTTATAAAAATTATCTGAAAAATATAACAGCATGCAATTACAAACTGAAAGAATAAATGAGAAAAATAATGTTCTTCAAAAAATCTTAAATAGTCCATCCAAGTTAAATAACATGTTGCAAGGTTCAAACTTGGGTCAAAAGAAATTTGGCTTAGGGTTTGAGTCAGATGCACCTATTCACAAAACCTTAAATGCCATAACCTATAATGATCATTTTGTAAGGGAATCTAGTTATACAAAACCTTTGCATGCTTCAATGTATAATGATTATTCTAGTTATACAAAATCCATTCATCTTAAGAAAAAGAAAAATCATTCTAAGATGAATCGTCCAAAACAAAGATGGATGGCTAAAGATGAGTTAAGAAGTTATAAGAAGATTAAGTATGTTAATTCATCCGGACCCAACTCAGTATGGGTACCAAAGGATTTTTCAACTTTTTCAGGAAAAGCATGTGTCAAAATGGATGTTCGACAGTGGACGCACAAGACACATGACTGGGGAATCAAGTCTACTAACAGACTTGATAGACTTACCTACTACTAAAAAGGTCAAGTTCGCCGATAACAACGAAGGTACAATAGTAGGTAGGGGTAATGTAGGAAATACAGAAAAACCATTCTTAAAAAATGTATACTTAGTAAATGGTCTAAAACACAACCTGATTAGCATAAGTCAATTTTGTGATATCGGTTGTGTAGTAAAATTTGAAAAATATAATTGTTCTATCACTAACTCTGAGGGAGTTATCATTGCCAGAGGATATAGAAAAAGCAATGCTTATTCTATAAACTTTGATAAATCTAAACCAACTCATGACTTCTGCATGCTTGCTGCAAGTGATGAGAAAGTTCTATGGCATAGACGACTAGGTCACACTAGCTACTCAAAACTATCTAAATTATCTAAAGAAGAATTAGTAACTGGGTTGCCTAAAATAGCTTATGAGAAAAGTAATATCTGTGATGCTTGTCAAAAAGGAAAGCAACACAAAAGCTCGTTTAAATCTCTCACAAAAATAACCACTTCTAGACCCTTAGAGCTTCTTCACATGGACTTATTTGGGCCAACCCAAACCCAAAGTCTTGGAGGAAAAAGGTTCACCTATGTAATCATTGATGATTATTCTCGCTATACATGGGTGTTCTTTCTAAGAAACAAAAGTGAAACCTTTGGTGAATTCTCTAAATTTTGTACCCTAGTACAGAATGAAAAAGATCCATCTATCATAAAAATCAGAAGTGATCATGGAGGAGAATTTGAAAACTCTGACTTTGAAGAGTACTGTATATCCAATAGGATAAAGCATGAATTTGCTTTTCCTCAAGCTCCACCTCAAAATGGAATAGTAGAAAGAAAAAATCGTACTCTTCAATTAATGAGTAAGTCTATGTTACAAGAACATGACTCCCCTCAATATCTATGGGCAGAAGCTATAAGCACTGCTTGTTACACTCTCAATAAGGTAATCATTATAAAAATCTTAAACAAAACTCCTTATGAACTTTGGAATAACAGAAAACCCAAAGTTTCATTCTTTAAAGTATTTGGGAGTAAGTGCTATGTTCTCACAACAAGGGGAAACCAAGATAAATTAGCACAAAAATCTGATGAAGGAATCTTGGTTGGATACTCAAAAAGGAGCAAGGCATATAGAGTCCTTCTCAAAGAAAGAGAAACATTGATAGAATCCCTACACGTTGACTTTGATGAGTCCATCTCTGTTCCAAACACAGAAGAAGGAGGAATTGAAGTCATTCAACAAATACCATCTGACACTCCTATAGAAAAAGATGATCAAGAGACAATCATCTCTGAACTTCCATCAAATAGGAATCTCAGAAACTCAGACTCCGCAGAACAAATCATTGGAGATCAACACACTGGCATACAAAGAAGATCATCTATACAAGGCAACTATGTCCTAGATATTGCTTTGTATCTCAAATAAAGCCTAAGTAGATCTATGTGCATATATATATATGAACTTAATATAATCTAATGCTATCTAAACATACATGCTTTTATCATTCACATGCTAAGCTCTACAAGCACATAACTCAATAGACATAGTAAAATAAAAATCTAAATGCATGTCTATCATATATATCAATCACGTTAATACATGCCTACACATTGATTTACATGCTTCTATAAAGTATATGATCTGATAAATGCATGTTTTATAAAATCTCCTATGAAATATTCAACTACATAATCATCTGAAACAATCAGTTATATACTATGTGATTATGCTTTCATTATTAAACTCGTTGATTCATACATATCATATGTACTCATCATGTTTACATGCATTAATATGAAATCATTCACCAAACAATTGATTATCTTTGAATGATGCTATCCTTTTAATACTAGTTAAAGAACTATATGGCATACAATCATAAACATAAATATTTCCTTACTAAACTCGTTAACTCATAATCAATTATGAAACTAATCCTATACATGCATGATTCACATATGACAAAACATCGACATGTTTAGAAGTTGAATACATGTTGTAGTCATATACATGCATGATGAAATCTTACTTATCACTAATCATCTGCATGTTTAGAATTGTCCGTTAAATGCAAACTAGTCAACTATGCAACATCGTCTAATGCAACATATTTTTAAATCAATTCTGCTATATTATATCTTATCTAAATGATGTTGGTAAGCCACACCATACCTTGGAAACTCAAAACAAATAAGATATGATTTGAAACTCTCGTCTGTAACCTCGATGCTGAAAAAGCCAGCAAAAGCTCGACCCATCTGCAACCATCAATCACTTGCGACATCCGGCAACTCTATTACCAGAGAATAACCTGCAAAGAAACACCTCGCAAGAAGTGCTGACAAAAGACAAATCCTGCACCTGCACACATCAATCTTCACCTGCAAAAGTTGAAAAAACATCGGCTACAAAAGTCTAGAAGCATGGAGAGTGTAAGAGTTGCGTTGAATTACTAAAAAGGTATGATCTAAATATTTGAATAAATAGTTTTTAAAACAAATCTTAACTTAGATCTATTAAACAAAATCTCTAGATAAATCTAAATGATATGACTCTCCAAGACATGTGTCATGGAGTATTGAAAAACAAACCCTAAGTTGCCAACTCTTCACGGGTAGACATGACTTAAAGCTTGTAAAGCTTCACAAGTAATGTCTGTTAATACAGAATCCGGACAGACATGATCAGCTTAAAGTAGAATATATCACTATATAAGGATAGGAAGAACAATCGAATACATATCTTCTTCTTCTTCCTAAAACCAGTCTGTCCCAAGGATGTTGATTCAAGAAATCAATCCTGAGAAGAAGGAAATGACAATCATACCTGACTGTCCTTCCAGTCCGGTATACAACCCCAATCCTTCAAGCAGCAATCCTATCCGGAAGAAACACACCAGAAGGATTCCAGTATCAGAGATGTTCCAAGGAACACCAACATGAATCTCTCCAATAGCCAAGTTTTCCTATAATCTCATTCTCGAGCAAAGAATGATCTTTGAGAAACCAATTCTGCTCAAATCTCTCAACTGCAAGGTAATTGAAGGGCTGCTAAACTTCAACAGACTCACGAACTATCTTGAAAACATAGGGCAGCTCAGGATCTACAAATCCGAGTTGGCTCAGTTCTATGCAAATCTCAAGTATGAGACAGTAGGTACTCAAGTGATCACCACCAAGGTAAATGGAATATGTCTCATTCTAAGAGTTGATCAACTCGGAATATGGATAAACCTACCCAACAACGGAGTGAAGCTTCAAAACTACAAAAGCCTGGATGAGCTACCTTTTAAGTGCAGCTGGGAGATTCTCTGGAATACTCTCACCCACAAGTATAACCCTAAGAGCACTGATAAGATTCTGAATACAATGCTCATACCAGAAGCCTCAATCTTTTTGAAGATCATCACTTACAATATATACCCTCAAGCTGATAATAGAGAAGAACCATCGACATTGATCTTAGTAGTAATCTACTGCTTGCTGTCAAAGATTAGAGTGAACTGGGTATCACTGATCATGCACAATCTGGCTACATCAACCAAGAACACTGGAGCTCGCTACTACCCAAGGATGCTCTCAAGACTCTTTAGTCCAGGGTTCTTTGGAATTCCACTCTACCCACATCCAATCATAGCTCACATTCAACCATTCACTGCAAGCTCCTTCCAAAAGACTTGGAGAAACACTTATGATCCAAACTCACAAAACACTAATGTGTTTTTTAATGAGGAAATCATAAGGGTTCGACATCAAGTAAGGATGCTGGAGAAAGGAATGGGAGATCTGGAGGAGATGGTATCTATAACAAGGCAACAACTAGATGTTGAGAGAGAATACAACCTGGAGCTTGCAAATCTATCTCATGAGTTTAGCTCCAAGGTCATTCCAACCATGCACCACCATGACTGAACTACATCTGTCCTGAGGAGTATTTTGATAGTCTGAATGTTATTTTGTGTTTGTTTTAATGTTGTTTTTTGAAGATCCAGCCATGGATCTTGATGTCATATGGTACTTGAGATCATATCGCATGCTACTCTCTTTTGTTATGTGTTTATTTGAAGTTGAATGAAATATCATTTGCAAGTAACACATAAGAGTTCATTACAAGGGTATGCATGTAAAAACAAACAAACTCATCAGCTAAATAAAATATTTAAAGGCTGCATGGATAGACTAGAAGCTTCAAGGACTTAAACATAAATTATATTTGAAGTTTCTAAGTTTAAAATGATTCACTGAAACTTAAGGATTAAGATGATATTTTTTCAGTGAATATAGAGTTATGTGAAACTTCAAGGACTTAAACATAAATCGTTTATGAAGTTTTTAAGTTTTAAATAGATTTACTAAAACTTAAGGGTCAAAATGATATCTTTACAGTGAATAAATATTTATGTAAAACTTCAGGGACTCAGAATCAATATTTACATGAAGTTTTAATCAAAAAATTACTTAGAAATATTTAATACTTCCAAGGTTTAAAATGAAATTTTTTAAGTATTAATCTAAGTATTCATTATAATTTCAAAGGGATTAATATAAATTATCTATGAAGTTTTTCATTGAAACTTAAGGGTTCAAAGGATACCATTACAGTGAATAAATATTTAGTTAAAACTTCAGGGACTTAAAATTAATATTTACATGAAGTTTTCAAATTGAAAAGTGCTTAGAATTAGTTAATACTTCCAAGGTTTAAATGAAATATTTCAAGTATTAATCTAAGTATTCACTACAAGAAAGAAGGCTTTTTCTGACCAACTCTAGCGACCAACTTCGAGGTTGGTCGCCTATAGTTGACTTTTTGAGACCACTTTTGAAGTTGGTCGCGAAGTTGGTCGCTTTATACTATAGGCGACAAACTTCGCGACCAACTTCGAAGTTGGTCGTCAATTTTAAGATGAAAGCGACCAACAGTTTGGTCGCCTGACTCTTTTTTAATAAAAAAAATTAGAATACGACCAACATGTTGGTCGCAACCATGAATTCAAAAATTTTAAAAAATATCTTCCAATTTTGCGACCAAACTGGTTGGTGGCCTAAATTAAAAAAATGTATAAATAAATAAATAAAACAATGCGACCAACTAAATTGGTCGCTTGATTAAAATATTTTAAATTTGAAAAATAAAAAATATGACGACCAACCAGTTAGTCGTTTAAATATTTCGTAAGTTTATAAAAAAAATCAATTCGCGACCAACCTGTTGGTCGCTTACATATTTCGTTAATTTTTTAAAAAAATCAATTTTACTACCAACATAAATTTGAAAAAATAAAAAAGACGACCACCTAGTTAATCGCATGAATTTAAAAAAAAAAACCCTAACCCTAACCCTAACCCTAACCCTAACCAGTTAGTTCCTTAAATATTTCAAAATAAATAATATCTTCCAATTTGGCGACCAAATTAAAAAATATATATAAATAAAACAATGCGACCAACAAATATGTTAAATATTCCGTATGTTTTTTAAAAAATTGCAATTCGCCTGAATAAAAAAATTAAATTTTGAAAATTGAAAAATATGACGATAAAATATTTCGTAAGTTTAAAAAAAAATCAATTCGCGTTTACATGTTTCGTTGATTTAAAAAAATATCAATTTTATTACTAACATAAATTTAAAAAAAATTAAAAAGCGACCACCCAGTTTATTGCATGAATTAAAAAAAAGGTGACCAACTAGTTGGTCCCTTAAATATTTCAAAAAAAATTAAAAATATATTTCAATTTGGCGACCAAATTTAAAAAAATATATAAATAAAATAATGCGAAAACAAATATGGCGACCAACCAGTTGGTCGCTTAAATATTTCGTAAGTTATAAAAAAAATTACAATTCGCATGAATAAAAAAATTATAATTTAAAAAATATAAATATTTCGTAAGTATGTATAAAATATATATAGTTAAATGTGATTAAAATATATATAAAAATTAAAATATATATAAAAATCAAACACAATGCGACCAACCAGATTGGTCGCCTCGTTAAAAAATAAAAAATAAATTAAATTAAAAGAAATTAAAAAACAAAGCGACCAACTAAGTTTGTCGCCTGAATTTAAAATGAAATAAAAAGGCGACCAACTGGTCGGTCGCTTAAATATTTCGTAATTAAAAAAAAAATATAATTCGACAACCAACTATAAAAATAAAATCACTAGAAAAAAAAAGTAGAAAGTTTGGATGAGCTAAGTTAATGGAAATTCCGTTAACTATGTTATTTTTAACGGAAATTCCGTTAACTTTGGTTGTCACCAAATTTTCGTTATAAATACTCAAATCCGTTACATTTGGTTTTTCAATTTTATTCCGTTAACTCTTTTTTTAAATGACGGAAAATATTAAGCATAAATAACGGATTTTCCATCATTTTTTTTAAAACGAGAGAATTTCTGTCATTTTTATGTGTTATATTTTCCGAAAATTTAATGGAATTTTTTTCACTTTTGGATTTTAATATAAAATGTTAAAAAAATTAATAAGGTTATATCAAAAATTTGTACAAATTTATATTTAATATTAAGTTTGAATAAATATTTTCAAATATTAAAATAAAAAATAAACTCCAATTAAATAAGTCGATTACATCCGAATAAAATAATTTGACTCCAATTAACTATTTTTTTAAAGACGATTTAATTTAAAAATAAATTTTCAAACAAAAACCCAAATTTAACACTTTAGACCAATCAACCAAACCATCATTTCAAAATTATCTAAATACACACTAAATCTATAAATCAAATTTAACTCTAATAAACTAAATCAATTAGTCTCGTCCTCTCCACTTTCCGTTCTAGGGTTTATTTATCCACTTCATTTTCCCTTCCATAGCCCTCCGATCAGTCTTCACAACAACATCTCGCTCACTCGTCCTCTCCAACACAACCAGATCTTTTCCCCTATTCCGGATCCGTCCTCTTCTCGTGCTGTCCGAGAAACTTCTTCTGCCGATGGGAGGAGACTTCGCGTTAACTATGAATGGTGTTACGAGGAGTTTCTCCACGAATCGAACGGCTTCGTCTCTCAACGATCCCTCTCCGAACTGGAATAACAGGCCACCGAAAGAGACGATCTTTCTCAATGGATGCGATTTTGAGCATTGGCTTGTTGTCGTTGATGCTCCGGATCCTAATCTCACCAGGGATGAGATTATTCAGAGCTATATTGCAACATTGGGGAAGGTTCTTCCAAGGTATGGGCTTTGTTTTTGTTTTACCTCCACCTGGGTTTTTTGTTAGTGTTAGAAGACAATTTTTTTAATATGAAATCCACATTCAAGAAACCAAAATAAAATTTTTTGGTTAATAGTTAAAAATAATTACATAATATTTGATTGGAAAGTAGCGATATAATATTTATATTTTATGATAAAAATATTACATGAAAAAACACCCCATAAAATTACATATGCTGTCGTAGCTGGATTAGCTGCATGGAAAAGCATGTTTGGAAATACCTCATCTGATTGTTTTTCGTAAAATGAAGATTCTTCCATCCTGACAGCTTGTGATTTACTCATCCATAATGTTAGCATTAATTTTTTTCGCATTGATGTTTTACCAGACAAAAGGTCCCAACCCATAGCAGCTACAAGCAGTGGCGTATCCAGGATTCCTCGGCAGGGGGCAAGATTCGCCGAAGGTGAAAAAATTTTTTTGTACTAATTAAAAAACCTATACAAATTTTGGCATGACCTATTCATATAATTGATTATAAAAACCTATAAAAAATCAATACATTCATTATATAATTAATATTCAATACATTAATTAATATTCAAATTAAAAATAAATACATTCATTTAATTAACAATAAAAATTTTAAATACATTTTACATTACTTCAATGTCCTACGACGAAGACACATATCATTAAATATTTTTAAAATAACTTCGTTGTCTATAGTTTTAAAAATATCTTTCTCGATATATGTTACTAAACAATCATTTATCAAACTATCACCAAGGCGATTTCTGAGACGAGTTTTAATGTGGGAATCACATTAAAGAAATAAATAAAATGGTTCCTCTTTAATTAATTAAAGAAAGAAATAAAATTTACATGGATATTTAATCAATTTAGGTCCCTGTTTTAAAAAATCACATGGAATGATGAAAATTCATATTTTTTCAGGTTGATGATAGTTCAATTCAATTTTTTGCAAATGGTTCATTATCCTGTTTTAAAATGGTACATTTTTTTCCGGATCAAGCTAGGTTAAACACAAACGGATCAAGAATTCAAGATAGACGGACATACCTAGAGCCTAAAGGCTAGAGAGTAGCGGAGACTGGACTCTGGAGAGTGGAGACGAACTGAAGGCAGGGAAATCCGATGGTGGTGGTGTCCTGTGGGCTGTGGCACAATAACTGAATCTCGATGGACGGTGGTCAGAACGTGAGAGCTTGACCGGTTGACCCTGAGATGATCGTGAGGTGGATGGGAGGAGGAGAGATTGGGGGAAGTCGTGAGTTTTGGGGAAGGAGATTGGGGGAAACAAGACTGAAGGAAATTAGATGGGGGGAAACGATATTGGAGGATGGGGCGGAAAATGAGATTGGTGAAATAATATTAGCGAAAGAATATTGGGGAGATTTTGGGAGAAATCGTGGGTTTTGGGGATATTGGGGAAATTTGGAGGATATTGGGGAAATATCGTGGGTTTTGGGTTTGGGGGAGAGGTTTAGGGATTTAGAAATTTGGGGGAGAGGTTTAAGGATTTAGAAAATTTGGGGAGAGGTTTAGGGATTAAGAAGATTTGGGGGAGAAATTTAGGGATATTTAAGTTTTTAGGGATTTATATGTAATTAAACTTAAAATTACATATATTGTAAAATTTATATAGTATATAAATATTGTGAAATTTATATATTAACCCTTAAAAAATATTAATATATTGTGAAAATTACACTTAACCCCCTATAAAAAATTTAATTACATATAGGTCCTTGGATATTTTCCAAATTTTAGGGGGGGCAATTGCCCTCCCTTGCCCCCCCTGGATACGCCCCTGGCTACAAGCGGTTGAAGAAGAGGAAACAGAGAAAGAACCTATAAATAGTAAACACTACATGATTAATGGAAAAAGAAAAAAATCAGCATTGAACTTACATAAAAACATGATCTGCATTTAAGGCTTTAAGCATGCCATTATAATCATCAATGAAAATGAAATATGGCCATAGTATTTCCCAAACACAAAACAGAATACAGTGCATACATCACAAGCTTCTTGAAGTTGTTCTCTCTTGACTGCAGAAAGCGCACAATTCATAACACATTCCAGGATATGTGCTCCAGATAGACGAGCATATTGATACATGTCTCCCATGCAAGAGTGGGCTATCATGGTTTGAAATTTTTGGTTATCTAAGCCAGTTGTACAGCCTAATTTGAGAGCCGTCAAATAATTTTGAAGAGGAAAAGGAATTGGAACATTATCCAAAACTACATGCTGGTTTTTCTCGATCTCATCAGTTAGAAGTTCGTCTTGAATGGCCTGAAGATATAAAATAAAATTAGAACTTAAAGCTTGAAAAGTGTTGATTAAACTAGAAAAACCACAATGTAAATCTTTTTATGTACAGATATGTACAGATCCAGGACATGCACAAAAAAATAGAAATGAATAAAAGATTAAAAAAAAAATGAACAGAAGAATCTTTTAATTTTAGCCATAACAATTAACTTGTGCATTATGAATCTCCAGAAAGCCAAATCTCACACCCCCTGAACCATATCAAATTATCAATTGAAATGAAACTTTAAAAATATATAGAGAAGGGGTTGCTGTTAAAAAAAATCCCCAACCTAATTCCAAACAGAATAGATAAAGTAGATCTCACGTTCAAATCTTACTAACAACATTTGGGAGTGTTCTTACCTCTGAGGCTCTAAGTATTATTTCTCTCCACGAGTATCTTGAGTTTCTTTCAACAAAAAACACTTGTGGAGAGAAATTGGAACCTGACTACTGACAAGATGCATGGAAAATATTATGGTCTAGAACTCATCAACTAATCCCAATTCCTAAAACTCAGTGAGAACTGACCTGGTATATAGCTATATGGATAAGAAAAACATCATGAAGGGCATGTTAAATTGCAAAAAAAATGATATTTGATCACCTCGATGATATGCAAAAATTGGGTGCAATTTGCTGAAAGAGATTCCGTGTACATCAATAGCATTTTATTTTGAAATGAATTCTGTGCTTCTTCATATCCACCTTTTTGTATCCAAATTTCCTTGATGAGATATTTTAAAACCATCCTGCAGTGTGTTAAACTAATTAGATGCTTAGGTATTATTTATTTCAGCTTTTGGAACTATCAGAATTTACCAGAGACGTCAGCCTATCTTTTAGACCTGAGATCTATAAGAAGAGTTGTGGTCCACGATTGAAGGTGGCCACTATGCAGGAATGGGAGACAATCCTACTGAGACAGCACACTTAGTATCACTAAATATTATAGCTACACAGGAGAGTATCGATGATCTCACCTCATCTTCCTTATTTTTATTTCTCTTTTATTTCCCTTCATTTATAATGAACTTTACCTCTTGCAAAAAAACTATCAGAATTTCCCAAATCAATAACTATAACTTCCTAGAAATCTACAGTTTCTCTTTAAAACTGGCTAAAATTAGTCTTCTAGAAATCGTCTCTTTAAAAAACTTGACAATATTATCCCAGGACAAGAATGTATCACTAGTAGTTGTTTAACGGTTAATTAACCATATCACTAACCGTGTTAGGCAGTTAAATGTCTTACGAGGAGTATTCATAGGGTCATATCCCATTGTTGATAAATTGAGGTTGTACACTAACAAACTCCATTACTAAGTTCTTACTCACTACATTAAGAACATTCTACTATCTTCTATTTTACAATTATTGATGACAAAGCTGTAAGTCTAGTATTCTACACCATATCTACCAATCGTATCTAAATGTCCATGATTCTACAAATTGACTTTACAATGTAGTTTCTTCATGATTTCTAGATATGTGGATAAATAGTACATCATGATTCACGTAAAGCATGCAAAACCCGGTATCTTTGCTAAGTACAAAGAAAACTTAGAAAACAAAGACATAAGAATGGTATAATTATTAAAGAAAAGGAAAAATACCGATACTCTGGCTCATCTATACCAAAATCAAGATGGATATATCGAATATTTGAAATAGCACTCTCTAGATCGCCAGACTCAATATACTTATTCAAAGCAGATAGATGTGTCATCTGAACAGTTCTCTGCACCTTGACCAAATCCTCAAATTCTCCTCTAGATGAATCAGAACTCTCAGGAACATCACCACTCGCAATGATCGTTAACTCTGTAGCCTCAGGGAAAATATTAACTTGTCTGTGAATGTTCCAACAAAGAACATCAAATACATCTGCCTGGTCAAGAATCACTCCATGCAAATCACTCAACGCCATCTCCAATGCTAAATCCTCTTCATTCCCAACTTTTTCTCCACAATGGCCAACACTGTCCAATCCTCTCAATCCAAATTCTAAAATCAATCTTATCCGATGGAATACCTCGGAATCTTTCTCCTCAACGGCATCACACAACGTCTGCGCCAGAAGAAGAAACTCGATCTTCAATCGCAACATACCATGATCGAATCCACCGATCGAGGACGATAGGTTCTCAAAATCAAGCAAATCGAGAACAGCCATCCACGCGAGGTGGGACGGAGAACGGCAAGTGCTAGACCAAAGAACGCCATCGAATCTCCCAGCTTTGAGAACGATAGTCCTCAAAATCGAGAGTGCGAGATCCGGATTCCGGTTACGGAGACTGAGCAGTACAGCACGAAGTGGTTCGTATTGGGCGAGGAAGAGGTGATTCGCAGCCACCCGGGAGAGAAGTTCCACCTCTTTGTTCTTCGAGTGGCCGGAGTTGACGTCCTCCATTTTCGAAGATTGATGAGAATTATTAGGGCTTCTAATCGAACGACCAACAGAAGAAGACCGGAACTGTCATTGTTTCTCCCGCCTTTTCCCCTCTCTTCCGTTCAGATGGTCGTAAATCCGCGGAAAATAAAGTTAACAAGCGCGCGCACTTTCGCCACTTTGTAGTGGGCTGGCCTATAATACGTGCCCCAGCCCATTATCATCCCCTCTCTTTTTAATAACTAACGAAATCCATTCAGACATATTTCACTTTTTTTGTCATTTTGTCCCATCCCATTTAATATTTATCAAAATTAGGAAAAGATTCTCATGTGATATCAAATCGCAACCGTTGATACTCCATCCGTACTCAATCTCAAAATGGGTCAATCTAACCCGTCGTTTGATCCAACAGTCATTTTATTGTCACTCACAAGAAAAAGGCCATGCAAAGTTCATCCTCAATCAAATCATTTTGTAATACAATCGATCATATCAATAACCCTAAATATAGCAGAACATTTCAACATTAGTTATGTGTTATCCGACGTTGTACGATGGTCATTAGTGAAAGGAAAATCTTTTGACAATTAATAAAAATAGTTAATCATTTCTTTTTTTTGAGAAATTAAAACTTTCATTACTGAAAAAAGATTAGGCATAGCCCAATTACAGAATATAAAAAAATACAAGTACAGTAAATGTAAAAACATTGTTTATCTCTTATACAGCTATGACCCTGGTCAAGGACTGAAGTCTCAAAAGGTTGGACTTTCATGAGCGTATAACTTGTATTCCAATCCACATTCAAGAATCCAATATTTGGTTGGATTTAAATCAAATATACCTAAATTTTTAATAGTTAAATTAACCAATACATTTTTAGACTTGAGCCATTTGAAAAACTTAAATCTTTTTGTCTATTAATTAAACCAATCAGAAAAAAATCAAATCAAAATAAATTTCTTATCCTAGTGTAAGGCGAATTCTATTAATATTAATTTAATTATCAAAAAATAATTAAATAATATCATAATTACTTTTTACACAAAGAAAATTATTTAATATCATAATTAAATAATATCATAACCTAACCCTAATTCACTAATACACAAAAAAATTAGTTCAATATATTGGTCAAAATATTAGATTTCATTGATAATGAATGAAATTAGGGTTAGGTTATGATTAGGTTTAGTGTTTGAATTGCCTGAATATTTAAAATTCAGATTGGGTCAGGATTAACCTGAATCATGTCAATACCTAATTACACTATTATGCATATATATTTAAATCAATAAAATATAATTTTTATAATATGTTCTATTTTTATGTCTATATATATAATTAAATATATAAATTTTATGATATAATCCGTCTACTACAAAAAAAAGTAGACAGTTTAAGCGAAATAAAGTAAATGTAATTTCCAGTAAAAACACTTATAATCTAAGTTAACAGAATTTTCGTTAAATTTAATAAATTCCGTTAGAAAATTTAATGGATTTTAAAATATTTGTATGAGAATATCGGTTACAAATAAATAATAAAAAAATATTTTTCATTTTTCAATATCCCTCTTACAAAATAGTAACCAATTTTATAATATGTTTTATTTGTATGTCAGGTTGTCAACTATATATATAATTAAATGTATAAATTTTATAATATAATCCATAATTACTAATTTGGTTTTTTATATTTAACCAACATAAAAAAACTAAATATTAATGAAATTAATTTTAAAATTTTATTATAATGAAATAAAATTATAATATAAAACATAAAAATTTAAATAAAAATCTTAAAATAATAATATAATTAATGTAAAAATTAAAAAATAATAATGAATTATATAAAATGATGATTTTGCGATTTCAGAACCGACGAGGTTGAATATATATTTCAGAACCAATTTGGCGATTCGTGACATTCTGACGACCCTACTCATCCTATATTATTTATAATCCAAAATAATTATAATTTTTTGATTAAGGTGTAAATTTATATTAAAAAATACATGAGATAAATACCTTAAAATATTATATATTATTTAAAGATCAATAATATATTTTTAAAGATAATATATATAATTATTTTAGAGATAATATAGTTTTTATAGAAAATATATTTGTTAAATAATAATTATTATATTTATAAAATAATTAAATTTTATAAAAATTAATTTTATTTAAAAATTAAATTTAAAAAATATATGAGATAAATACCTTAAAATATTATATATTATCTAAAGATCGATAATATATTTTTAAAGATAATATATATTATTATTTTAGAGATAATATACTTTTTATAGAAAATATATTTGTTAAATAATTCTTATTATATTTTTAAAATAATTAAATTTTATAAAAATTAATTTTATTTAAAAATTATATTCCAATATTTCCACTTTTCCCACTTCTTTTCTACTTTTCCCACTTCTTTTCTACTTTTCCCACTTCTTTTACTTCTGATTTTCATTTCTAACTACTTAAAAAAAAAAAAAAAAAAAAAAAACTTCTCCAACTTCCGACATTTCTTCCGACCTCTCTTCCGACTACCTCAACTTCCTCCCTCCAACAAGGTAAACATTTTCAACAAGTTAAATTTCCAGAACCGGCGAGGTCGACGACCTCGCCGGTGGGTGTTTAGCCAATCCAAAATCAGATAGTTTCGGATGAAACCCATCTCCAAGCAAAATATTTGAGCATTTTAAATCACGATATATTACTGGTGGGTTGGCTTTGTCATGTAGATACTCCAGCCCTTTTGCTGCCCCGGCTGCAATTTCTGGCAAACGACGGCATCGATTCATCGATTATCAAGCAGTTTTAGGTAAATCTCGCTTGTACGTCTCCGGTTCTTCATTCGTCTTCATCTTGTCTGTTTATTTTTTTTTCAATTCAATCAATCAATCTTCTTCCACCAAGGTACTGATCAATTCACCTAACTGCGAACACCTTAGTACCTTCTATGTACCTCCGATTTTGGTCGATCTACAGCTTCTTGTTCGTGCGCGTTCCCCTATTCGTACTTTTTTTTTTGCACGGGTTTGTCTACTCTTTCCGTCTATCTAATGAAATGAAATTGGTGCAATTTCTTTCAGGATTGTTGTTCGGTGATAATGGCTTGGGCTACTGATCTTTGGGTGTTGCATATGCAACTTATGTTCATAGTTCTATCTATTCTTTACTGTGCGGGATTTGCTTCTCCTGGGATTACCAGTAGTTTTGTTCGATCCCAATGGCCATCGGTCGACATTCCATTAGATAACGAGGTGTTTGCCATTCCAAAGGGTTATAATGCCCCTCAGCAAGTAAGCAAACCTTCAATTTCTGTCTTCTTTATAATAATACATCTCTGCATTGACTGACGTAGTTTGGGAATTCCTTCTCCTTTTGAAATGAAAAAAAGGACCTCTGATTTGGGTTTTGTTATTGCAATGGTAAATACCAAATACTTGATGCATTGGTGATGTCTGTGGGGGTTTAAAATCATCGCACTTTAAAAACAACTGTCTTGTAAATTGATTTATTAAAGAGATTAACGAGTTTTTTAAATGGATGTTTCTGATTTATCACAATCCAATTGACTTTTAAGTTTTAACGAAACTCTAATAACCTTTGCCCAATTGTCCTTTTTTACTGCTATCTATATGACTATATGAGATTTTTACTGCTAACCCTTTCCATATCCCTAGACTCTTTTCTATTTATAGAGGTCTTGGAGGAAGTATCAGAGGCTCTGGACTAACCATGTTTTGCATGGGCCTGGTCAGATGGAATAGGTGAATCAGCTCTGACCACTTAGGAGTTAGGACTGGTCAAGTCTCGTCGAAGTATCGACCTAGGACTCGAACTGGGTTGTGCGTGAATCGTGATATGATTATGTCGTCCAGGACTAATGAGCAATTAGGCTGGGAGTCGGTTGATCACTTCCAGTGGCTTAACCTATGTTCTTTAATTTAACTCTAGCTAGTCCAATTGGGTTTTCTCAATATAATCAAGTCTCCTAATCTATTTATCCTTCTCGATATTCTCCTAATCTGATCTAGGTGTCTAGACATAATAAGTATCTACTTATCATTAACACATCATTTTGAGTAGCAGAGTTGAAATTTCTTTTGAAAACGACCTGCAGGTATTTTCAGTTAAGTTTTTTTTATCTTGTGGGTAGTAGTAGGTATTTCCAAATTCCAAATCTTTGTATATATTTTGTAGTAAAAGTTTGGATATTGATAGAATGATAGTTTTAGCTCTTGTATATTTACATATCGTATCATCATCTTGTATTTTCCATGACTATATAGGTCCATATCACTCAAGATGATTATGATGGAAAAGCTGTGATTATATCATGGGTGACAATGGAAGAACCAGGCTTTAATGAAGTATCATATGGATTATCTGAACATCATTATGATTCTTCTTCTTACAGAGAAGTTAACAATTACACATTCTACAATTATAAATCAGGCTTTATTCATCACTGCCTTATTGACGGACTTCTGGTAATTAGCGGAATGTAATTGTAGAGAAAGCTTCAAGTGAGATATTTACCTGTAAGATATCATAGGATATTTTAATCTCCGTTCATTATAAATCCAATAACCGAGGCAAAGAATACATTAAAAATATATCACGGTTTTGATAAAATATCCCATGATATCTCTCAGGTAAATATCTCACCTGAGGCATATAAGAATGAGATAGACCATATAAGAAAATAAATCACCGATTGATTATAAATCAATCACTAATTCTTACCAATTCTACTATCTAAAGTTTATGCATTTTCTCTTTTCCAGTATGATACAAAGTACTACTATAAGATTGGTTCTGGTGATTCAGTTCGCGAATTTTCATTCAAAACTCCTCCAAAAATTGATCCAGACACTCCTTATGTATTTGGAATTATAGGTAAAAAATATTTACATTTCCATATGAATTGCCAGAAAATCACTTAAACAAACAATTTACCTATATTAATTTAACTGGGTGTTTTCATAAGAGTTATCATCCCTCTGTATCAATTTCCTAATCACGCTCGTTAGCTTATAACATTAAATCATCATCATTATTTTTTATTGGGGAGTTTACGAAATTATGTGAGAACTGAAAACTTTACTCATGCCAGCAATCCATGTTAATTTGTTTATTTTGGAAGAAATGCCGATTGTCTTTTTCACTTTTTTGTTTATTTGATTTGTGGATTGTTACTAGGTGACTTGGGTCAGACATATAATTCTCTTTCTACCCTGGAGCATTATATGCAGAGTGAAGGACAAGCTGTTTTATTTGTTGGAGATCTCTCTTATGCTGATAAATGCGAGTATAATGATGGTAACCGTTGGGACTCGTGGGGCCGCTTAGTTGAGAATACTACTGCTTATCAGCCATGGATTTGGACTGCTGGGAACCATGAAATTGAGTACCAGCCTGAACTGGTAAATTATAATCTCTTTTTTTTAAACAATAAATTATAATATCAGTTCAATAAAAATGTGTGTTTTTATCTGTTTTTTTATTGCCCAGAAAGTCACACTTCATTACGTTTTCTTCTTTCATTTAGGAGGAAACAGATAGTTTCAAACCTTATTTGCATAGATATACGACACCATTTAAGGCTTGTGGGAGTAGTTCTTCTTTATGGTATGGAATTAGGCGTGCTTCCGCTCATATCATTGTGTTATCAAGCTATTCATCATTTGGTAATTCTATTTCGTTGATATTAATATTTTCAACCGTTTCAGATCATTATTTTGTAATCATGTTTGTATATTTATAATATTTATTTTGATATGGTGATTTATGAAAACTTCATAGTGAAGTACAGTGCTCAGTGGAAATGGTTGGAGGCAGAGTTTGAAAGAGTGGACAGGGAAAAAACACCTTGGCTTATTGTCCTCATGCATGCTCCATTGTACAATAGCAATAAAGCACACTACATGGAGGGTGAAAGTATGAGATCTGCTTTTGAAGCATGGTTCATTCGTTACAAAGTTGATCTTGTTTTTGCTGGACATGTGCATGCATACGAAAGATCGGTATAGTTCAAAATTTACATTCTTTTTAATAACCGTAAAAGATGATAAATTGGGCGTAGTTATTTTTCTTTAAACAATTTAGGTTGATTATTGAAATATTCTTTCCACAGGACATGAATTATATTTAAAGTGTGATTGTTCTTGATGAGATGGTACTCATCAAGATCCGACTCTACTAGGGATCCCCAACCCAAATATATAATTTGAATGATCTGTTTATAGGTCAATCTAATTAAATAGGGAGTCAATTGGGCTTGCTAGATATAATGCAAAACCCTACAATGAACACCATGGAAAGGTCAACCAAATACATTGGATGAGCTTGGGTAGTTTGGTTAAAGTTGGGCGACACACGTAGGCATCGGTGTACCTGATCAAGTTCAGAATACTCCCAAATGGCGTAAACCAGATCAGTCAAGTCGTATCGAGCCTAAGCTTCAATGTGAAGCAATTGGACTTTAAAAGAAACCACTCGAGACTCCCGAAAGATACAAAGAGAGCATTCATTCTTAGTCGTAATACCCCCTTCATACGAAAGACGATTAGACTCACTCCAGATGATACCTTAGGTAATGTCTTATTATGAGTTATAAAAGGTTATTATTAATGTCTTGTAAATTATAATCAATTAGCCAATTCTGTAATTAGTCATGGATGTTTTTTTTATGATGTTTGGTCCACATTTGGTTACAACATCTCATGTAACGTCTGGACTCTGGAGTGAGTCAGGTCATCTTTCCCACGAAACAAGGGTTTGCGTCTAAAAATGCATACTCAATTCTTGTCTTTGAAGGAGTATTCTTTAAGTATGTTGAATTCCTTTATCTTCATTGTTCCTTTATTTATATTTTATAGTCTTGAGAAGGTGTTGTGGGCATGGGCTGGATGTAACTTGCTTGATCTTGTCCGGTTTGTGATGAGCTATTAAATGAACTGGTTCTAGTAAAGCTGAAGTGAATAATGTTTTAAGGAAAATGAGTGTTGAATTTGCGGTTGGACAACTGGGAGAAGATTATTTCTTGGGGATTCAAGTTAGAAGGGTTGTCGCCTGCCGGATATCTTGGGTTAATGTAACCTGACGATTTTCTGTGTCTCTGATACGATGATGATCACGGAACATTTGAGACAAGGACAGACAAAGATCTACTCCTGATGACCGTGTTTAACAATTTAGTCCTCCCCAACGAAATGGTTCAGATAATCAATTTCAGTCCAAGAAAATACAGTTATGACGGAGGAGATCCTCCTACATTGGAGGAAGGGAATAAGGCAGGGAGGCAACAACTCTGTTTGGACAGAATCCTTTCCAATTCTCAATAATGACTTTATCATTCTTTTCATTGTTATCCATCACAAATCACAATGAAAATAATTTAAAAAGGAAGAATAAGATGGACAGGGCAGTTAGTTATTTTGAGAATAATTGATGAACTCTTCTCTCTCTCTTACTTTAATCTTCTCTCTTTCGTGAACTTCTGTTTTTCTTCTCTACATCTGGTGGAATCCAGATCTATTTTCTATCCAGGGATCCAATATGCTCTTCTAGATTGGATCTGTGCAGTGTTGTCATTTACTCATTTATAGTAATCTGTCCTTATCAAGTTACCACCGTTGATTTATGGGAATCGTAGATAGTATTCTCACTGATTTGGGAGTCGGTTGCCCATTCTATTTATTTAGTATGTAATAACAATCCACTACCATAAAGTAATGGTGACAACCGATTGAGGTTGTACCTGAACATTTATACAAAATTGCCTACATTACAATATAATTACATAACTAATTATGTGTGTCTATACGTCCCCGCAAGCTTAACAGCAGTTCGCTGGTAAGCTTGGAAAATAAAAATGAAAATGTTGATCTTGGCAATGCCTTGGTGAGAAGGTCAGCTTGCTGGTCTTTCGAACATACAAATCTGTCATCCAGAGACTTTGCCACCATTTTCTCCCGAACAAAGTGGTAATTCATCCCAATATGCTTTGATGTTATGTAATGAGTGAGGTTGCTGGATAATGCAATCACCTCCTTATTATAACACCAAATTGTTATTGATGTGGTACTATTATTCCTATTTCTTCCAACAACATCTTGATCCACTCAAGTTCTGATGTTGTATCTACAGCACTTCTGTATTCCGCCTCCGTTGTCGATCTGGACACGGTTGATTGCTTTTTAGAACTCCATGATATGATGTTGGATCCCTAATAGCAAACATACGCCCCTTGGCATTTTCTGTTGGAACTATCTCCCCCCAATCGGCGTCTGAAAATGCTTCAAGAGACATCGATGTTGATTTTTGGAGCGTTATTCCTATGAAAAGAGTTGAGGATACATATCTAAGAATTCTCTTAAGAGCTCTTCAGTGCACGACTAATAGTGCTTGCATAAATTTTGACAATTTGTTGAACGGAAACCCAATATCTGGCCTTGTTGTTAATAAATATTGCAAACCCCCAATAATCTCTCGATACCTTGTTGGATCTTCAAAAACCTCTGCCTCCTCATACAAATCGTTCTTCGTGTCCATTGGAGTATGTACTGGTTTCAGAATTTCGAGATATTTCTTTTCCAATAAATTCCGAGCATATTGGTGTTGAGAAAGAACCAAAGACTCATTTATTGTACGATTCACATGGGTCCCCAAAAAATAATGAATTCTTCCAAGATCCTGTTGATAATGATGTTGTAACTTGAGTAAGAAACGACTGTGAAAATCCTGTTAATATGATGTCTTCAATGTAAACTAAGAAATACGCGACGACATTGTCATTTTGATAGACAAACATGGACGCCCATCAGACATTCCTTGAAAACTAGTGTAGCAACAAAATCTCTCAAATGGTGAAACCGAGCTCTTGGTGATTGTTTGAGGCCATAAATAGATATGATCAATCAACAAACGTGACTTGGCTTTTCTGAATCAATAAACCCGGGAGGCTGCCTCATGAAGACTTCCTCTTCAAGATATCTGTGAAGAAAAGCGTTGGATGTCAAATTGATTCACTGTCCAATCATTTTTAAGTTTTAACTGATAGAACTAAAATGATACGAATAGTAACTTGGTGACAACCGGAGAAAAGGTAAGATTATAATCTAACCCGTCTCGTTGTCGCATCCCGTTAGCAATATGCCGTACCTTCCTTTTCTCGAAAGATCCGTCTGGATTTCTTTTGTTACGGAACACCCATTTACATGATAAAATATTTTGCTCCGGTGATCATCGAACGAGTTCCCAAGTGTTATTTGTTACTAATGCATTGAATTTGTCCGTCATAGCAGAACACCATTCTGGATCTTCCATTGCTTTTGTAGCTCCTGTCAGTACCGGAGTGGATGCAGCTAGATGCAACACATATTTTGGGTTTGGTTTTCGAATCCCTATCTGTGATCGAGTGACTATACTGCTGGATTTCTGTACCGGATTGATGCAGTAGAAGACCGTACTACCACTACTTCAGAACATTATAACTCTATGCTTAATGAAGTAAAGGATCCTCGATTGGGCTATAATGCTTAATTGACTAAAGTCAAGCCAATTCATATTCCTCTTAAGGAATTCTTAACTCACATCAAATGGACTGCCCATTACCATTGATGTGAGTATAAAACTATAAATATAATGGGCCCAAGGAAGGAGGATCATTATTGAAAATCTTGTTAATCAAAGTATTATCCTTTGAACTTCTCTCTCACGTTCTTACTATTCTTACACTGTTCTTCTTATTCTTTCTTAGATCTAGATCTAGAAACCTTGGTGTATTCCAAGTTTCTCCCCTCATTCCACTAGAAGAAGCTCTCTTAATCTTCTTCTACCTCTTAATCTGATTTCCAGGGATACTTCCTGCATCACGGATTCAACTCGATTGACTTCTGTATCAGATTCAATTTGATTAATTTCATCTTCTGTGTCGGATTTTTCAGACTCAGATTCAATCGTATATTCTGATGTTGCAGGAAGTGAAGGTTGATTTCCTGTCGGAGCTGCCAATACTTCTGGGTAAACAAATTTAATTTTTTGACAATGATTCGACAGTATCGAAAGATTAAACGAGGTAGCGGCAGCGGCGTACTCGACTTAGGTTGGATGATTTAGTTGGGTAATGTGGCAAGATTCGGCAAATAATTGTAGTCATTCAATAATCATGTGAGCTCTTATACCAGAGCGAGTTCAAGAGTTATTAATTAATCTAGGAAACTTACGGGTTTAAAGACAACAATTCCCATTAAATGAATTAATTTATGAACTGCGCTAATTAACTACTAAAGAGTTTATGTCATAGTCCTTTGACCAGGCCGGTCAAGTTGGGTTGTGATTTCATTGCACTCCAGCTGATTTGGTAACCCTAAGTCTTCATTTGAGGATTTTTCGTCGGATGACTCTGGAAGGCCGGCGACCTCCAGTAAATGTTTCTCGATAATTTCGTAGTCGATGGCCTTCGTAACAATTACCTTAATCTTTTTTGAGATAAATATTTAGTCTTAATCTTGTAGGTTATATTTCAAGGATTTATTTGTGTAATTGCAGTATCGCATCTCAAACATTCAATACAATATTACAAATGATAGTTGCGGTCCAGTACAAGATGAAACAGCACCAGTTTATATTACTGTTGGAGATGGTGGGAATAAAGAAGGCCTTGCTTCCACGTATTACATGATCATTGATACTTTAATGTTTTATTACTTCAAGTTTTATTTTCTATTTCTTGGTATTTTTTGCATATTCCTGATTTGTGATTTGTGATTTTTTAGGTTCTTAAACCCTCAGCCAGATTATTCTGCATTTAGGGAATCAAGCTATGGTCACTCCACACTAGAATTAAAGAACAGAACTCATGCATTATATCACTGGAACCGAAATGATGATGGAAAGCGTGTTCCAACAGACTCAATTGTATTTTTTAATCAGTACTGGTGAGAATAACATCCTTGATAGTCTTGATTGTTTTTTTTCCATTTCATTGTTTGGTAAACTCAACACAATTGGAATTCTCCGCCATTGGTATGTTGAAGTCATTGTTGGAGGAAGAAGGAAAAGGGGTGAATAGGGGGGAGCAAGGGGGTTGGGGTGTATTTTGCCACGTTATCCTTGGTAGGGTGGTGATACACAAGGTGAGGCTACTGCAGAGTATTTGCAACTATGGGGTGATTGAAACTTTGGATACATCTATTTTTTTATCTTTATTTATGTTTTGTTTAAAGATTTGTTTTTTGCCTTCAGGATTTACTTTTTTAAAGAAATACCACTTTAATTATGGCAGTTAGTTCATCGTCAGTTAGAGTGTTAAATATTAATTTCAGTATTTCGCAGTTGTTTAACTGTATCCAAGTTCTGATGTTTATAATCCATGCAGGACTGGTATCAGTATAAGAAGGAAGCTCAAAAAACAGCATTCAAATAATCGAACTATGTGAGTTTTACTTTCTTGTGTTAGATTTAAAATATGCGACAGTTATGACTGTAATTTAAAAACTTTGTTCGTGCACGTTTTTCCAGGGATATTTAGTATACGCTTAAAATTTGGCTAATAGTAAAGAAAGAAGAAAAGAGAGAAATGTGGACAGTGCTAGTAGTTATCTCTTTTATTATATTCGGACTGGTGTTTGGAAGGAGCATAAATCATCTTATCTAAAATCTTATTCGTACTTTCTTTAATAAGTACAAAATCATGTTTAATATAGAACAGAATCACGTTTTACTCTTATTTGCTATAATGATAAATTTTTAGAATTAATCATAGAAATAGTTACTAGGCTTTGAGATCAAATATACCTACAGAACTTAAAAATGTGTTTGTCGTTTTTTTTCTTCCTAAAATACGCTTTATAAAAAATTGATTTAGCGTTGCATTTGTTTGCAAAATTGAAATCGTATCATAGGTGAAAACCTTGTACTTAATCCATTAAATAACAACTCGACACCATTGGGATCGGGGATTATGGCTCTGTTAATACCGGAACAACACCGATGTAGTTCATGACATTCTTCTGAGGATTGAATCTACCAACAATCTAAAGCAGAGCATCAAATAATATTTTATTTAATATTTACCACTGTACGATGATTGATGCATCTAAACTCTAAAGTAATCAATCCATTTATCAGGGTTTCTATGTTTATTCAATCATATATGTAATGTCAACAAGAAATGCAGTGGTCGCCGTTCGTAACGTCAAAAAAAAACTAGGAGTGTATTTATAAGTTATAACGGTGGCCTTGATCCAGTAAAGGTCAAAAAGATTTCTTAAGGAAATAGCCTCACACGGTTAAGTAAAAGAGATCTCCACCAGGCAGGCAGCCATTTTGGGCAACATATCAATTTCTTGACGGAGTTGGCAGTAGAATATTAGGAGCTGCAACATCATAAAGTTGAATCAATATCAGAGACATGATGCAAAACATTTAATAGGCACAATGGCATAACCTCATTAGAATATCTATCACATATTAAGTTCGGCCATAAACTGAATATCCACTTAGAAATCTCTAACTTAAAATCTTCCATGTGCATGGCGTACAATCTTATTCACAATAATACGAAATCAGAAACAAAGGAATCACTGACATGATCATACTGGAATAACTGTATCAATAATATCGCTAGAATTCACTTCCTCTTATACAGAAGAAGATAATGAAAATATAACAGGAAGAGTACGATTTTTACATCTTCACACATTGGCTTTAGGGAGACTGAAAGAGTGACAGTAAACATTGCAAACATATGGATAAATACTAAGAAATTTTGTGTTTTTTTAGTTATTTGATTACTTCTTCTATATTTATTAAAATGTTTCCTATTTTTACAAAACATCTCCATAAAAAACAGAAAGCTTCTGTGGTATGTTGCTTCAGAAAAAACCTTGAATAGAGTTTGTGTACCTAATTTGAGAAATTTAACCAAGACACTAAATAGTTAACTTATTTGTATGGTCTCCAATACAAACTAATCATTTTTTACTTTTGTTCTGAGATTATTCTGGATGATTGCTGGCTCCAACGACATAATATTACTAGCATCTATGAACATAATATTCTAGTTACATAAATAAAGTGATAGACGGCATAGCCATATAGAAAACCAAGATAATATCTAAAAGAATATTATTTTAACAAAGGAAAAAGGGAAAACAGTATATGGTACACAATCTCTAACCTATATATTAGAGTAGTAAAAGGCCCCACTCACTCTACGATTCAAGAGGTTTACGCTAGTGTAGTGTTCAAACCCCATCGAATTCTTATTGAAAGAGATTGTTAGAAGTGTTCAGGGACTTTCTTTAAACTAGAAGCATCTTTGATACTGATGAGGTGAATATGTGATGCTGTTTTATCACTATTTTTTAAGCTAGAACCACCATGCTGAGTATCTTTTTTTATGAAGATGCTGTGTCTATAATCTATATTATACTATAACTGTTGAGACACGATACTGTGAGTGATACCTTCTAATCATGTTTCTTCTCCTTGATGCTAGAAGTCTTAGAACTCTTGAAAATATTTTTTGCTGAAACGTAGAAAGACATCAAACTGTCATTGATCAGATCCTGGTATTTTTCGTACAATGCGGGTATCGTAAAAGATATGGAAACAACTGTAACAAAAACAGAAAAAATGTATATAAATTCATCACTCTGAATTTCATTAATATGATGAACAGAAATCTAAAATTTATACAAGAATTAAGAACTAACCAATGAAGAGAAGTGTGAGAAAGTTACACAGACTGCCCACATAAGAAGCAATCCATAAGTAGAGCATAACCTGAAATTCAATTAATTAAAAATCGTGAAACCACCTTGAGGAAGAGGGGAGAAAGAGGAACCACCTTGAGGAAGAGCAGGAGTTCACCGCCAACGGCAATACCACGAGCAACATCCATCCCACTATTAATCCAGATCCTAAGGCAATCTGTAATTTTATCAATGGCGCGATCGGAGAGGTCAAGATTAGGAAGGGGAGGGAGAGGACGGTTGAGTATAGCAGCAGATCTAGCCCAGAAGAAGAGGATGGATACAAGGAGAAGCAGAGCCTTGGCAATGAGTGAGAGCATGCTATGCCCCGCCACCTCAAATAAGAACCAAGATACCGTCATGATTCCCAAGATATAGCCGGAAAGTCTGGGTCTTCTCCAGAGTAACACGTCGGCGAACCTCCCCTCACCCATGAGTCCGTGGACTGAGATCGAAGAACGTAGAGCGGAAGCACTACCGCGGTCATCCGCCATCGGATCGTTGGAGGTTAGGGATTTTTCTTTCACCCCCTTTCTGATCCACTTTCTTTTTCTTCTGCTGCTGGTCTCCCACTCGCTTTCTCGGATGATATTAAAATATAGAGGACGAAATAGGAAATACGTTAAAACTTAAATACTTTTCATATATTTTATTTTTAACTTATATTTTTTATTTTTTTAAAAGCAACTTCAATTATTTTACATTAACAAAAAAAATCAATGGGGTTGTCATCATGTCATTATCATCATTGATTTAAAATTTAATATCAAATTTTCATTTAATAGAGAGAGTCTTATAATTATTTAGATTTTAGAGTGCAATTTCTAAAATGATACAGTCCAAAACGGGACCTATGTTTATTTATATCCTGATTTTAATTTTTATTTTCTTTCTTTTTTTAATTAATTAAAAACCGAATATGTCACATCGATCCCTTGTTAGTTGTTACTCTCTTCGGAGTTTGATAACGTGATAGCGAAGCTAAAGACAGATTTGCTGTTTAAATTTTTAGAACGATGTTCACCTGAAAAATATAAATGTCACCGATCTAAAGATCGAGATACCAAGTGACGCGAGCAGCGGAGATATACTCCTGATATCGAGACTTAGCAGCTAGGGAACGTTGCGGTTAAGCGGTTCCGAAGGAGGGCTCGATGCGGATATGTCGTTGGAGGCGATAGCGGTATGAACGACAATTAGATGAAAAATAATTAGGGTTGTAAATACTTACTTTATTCATAATCCCAAAATTCCCTTTATACTAAGGGTTTCTTAATAAGGTAATTAACAAATACGAATTTAGCAATTAAATAAAACTAAGGGGTCTCTTAACATATTTCCCTATTTATTTAAAATTAAAATAGCGAAATCGCTAGCCAGTAAAATCCATCGCAAATCCTGAAATTTAATCGGAGCTTTCTTCCTTCGGATTGGGCGCCCCGATCTGTATTCCTTCGGCGAGTGTTCCCCCGGCTGTGTCTCCCTATCGGCTTCCGCGAGCTTCCTCACATCTTCGATAATTCCTCCAATGCCAATGCCGATGTCAATCTTCCTCCTATCATAATGTCGTCTCGTCCGCCAACCACACTACCTCTCTGTGAGTGATGTGTCGGATCTGATACTGCTTCGATGTATTTCAGAGAAGTTCGGGCGGCCATCTTTGTGACGATATGATCTTTGAGGAAAAAGAAACATCATAAATGTTACCATCTCTTCTCCTCGACCTCCGACATGACATGTACGAGTGGATAACAATCGTACTACTCGTGAAACAGAACGGTACGTTAAATTCCAAGGACGACGTTCACCAATCTCCAGTGTGTCTCGTGATTGCCAATCCTGGTAACCTGGAACACCTTCTGAAAACAAATTTCTTCAGCTTCCCCAAAGGCGAATTCTTCGGATCCATTCTCTGAAGATCAAGTGGAGAAGGCAGAGAAAGGCAGCAAGCATGGAGTTACGGCTTTCGTTCTATGACGATTGACTCTTTGGTTGAACTTGTACATGCACGTCTTCTTCTTGTTCTCGGAATCTTATTCCAAAAATGAATCTCTATTGACGTTCAAGACGTGCTTCTCTGACTCACCTTCGACATCATCTGCATGATTGCTTTCGGTGTCGATCCTTTTGCTAAAGTTTTCGAAGATACCAAAACCGCCACCGGCAAGGTTAACATAACTTAACAGACAGACTATCATTTCCCAACTACATTTATTAATTGAAAATTTAAATAATATGTACCTATTTGTACGACGTTTGATTGAAATTTGAAAGTCGAGATGGCAGCAGGTCCGCACGACCAAGATCAGTCTCTAATCATTTCTGTAATTATTTATAATGTCCTTCCTTATATAGATTTTTTATTTTTTTAAATTTACACCAACCCATCCTTAAACCGATAGGGATTGATAATTAATGCAATTTTTTCAATTAATTTTCACTCTCTTAATAACCAAATCATCGCATATTAATTTTCATTATTTTCCTATCATTTTCAATCGAATCATCTAACTTTTCTAACTATTCTTCATACTCTTCCTCTTTGTCTGTTGCTTTTTTTCTTAGACACTCTTCTGTGTTTGTTCTTCTCTGACGATTTTCTTTGTTTTCTTCTCCGACATTTCCGACGGTTTCCTTCTCTACCTCTCAAGTAAAGGAATTAATATGATAAATCATTAAACTAAACTGAAATTAGAAAATTAATACAATTAAAGGACTGCTTGTCTGTAAATCTAATAACACTGAACTCAGAACCTAAATGTAATTTCTACTGAATTCAGAACTTGTTAATAGTCGTATATTAAGTATTTTTGTGCAGACAATTTACCCAATACTCTCCTATCAAATATCAAAGGAGTCAAGAGCGTCGGGTGCAATATTTTCAATAAATCTTTAATAAACGATTGATTGAGCCAAATCCGTATGGACCAGAAGCAATGGATCGCAAGATAGTTTTATTAATTGTAAATGAGTAATATCAAAGGACCGTTCGTGATGTCATCCCGCAAATCCATCCGTGGACGACATCCGCGACTTGCCCATAGGCGACATCCCGCAAATCTATAGCTCGCAAATCCATCACCAGTCTTTGGACTCGCGACTCGTGGATTCCGGACACGATTCCACGGTCGAGGCGGATCGCAGTGCTTCTCGATGGAGGATCGCAGTACG
Organism: Zostera marina; assembly: GCA_001185155.1. NCBI lineage: Eukaryota > Viridiplantae > Streptophyta > Magnoliopsida > Alismatales > Zosteraceae > Zostera > Zostera marina. Next base: position 160,071 of record LFYR01001470.1, on the reverse strand, counting down.
AACGGTGGAGGTTGAACGCGGCAATTGGACGATCGGATGTGTTGTCCGTATCAAGTACCTCACTGAAATAGTACCGTTCCAAAAATGTGTCTTATACAAAGTGTAATTAACATTGATAATTAATGAAAAATAACTAAAGCTAAATACACTCGTACTGTTAATCTTGATTCCGGATTCCAGATGAGAAGTCATTTCCGCAATCGTACAAGGCTGACGGACGTGGTATGGCCGCGCAACACGACATTTCCAGACAACCCATCACGTTTGGATAGGCAGCGTGTAGCCAAATGGATGCGAGCCATGACGTCCGTATGCGACAAATTCAAGTCGGGAACCGCATCGCCGGAATTGAGCGTCCGTTGGATCGAATTTCCAGGACATCCCAGATACGTACCGCACGACGATCACCGTACGGATGTGTCGTAGGTGTATATTTATTTGCATATTCAGGCATATAATTATTAATTAATGTTGCATATTCGTGTATTTCACTAATTGCATGTTCATGTATTTAAATGTTTACATATCCTGATATCCAGGTATATAAATAGTTGCAGCTTGTAGATAGGTTTTGGGAGACTCCGGGTCGACTTTGCCAAGTCAACTTAGGAAAGTTGAACTCGAAAAGTCAACCTCAGAAAGTTGACCCTGAGTCAAATCTGAGGTTGTTAAGCAATTAGACGGTTACTGTTTTAATGACCAGATTATCTCTATAAGAAATCTTATAAATAGGGGATTATTTTTAGTCATTAGGTACTTCAAATTTTTCCAGAGCACTTGAAGAGATCACCCGAGAAAAGGCGAATTGAGCATTGCAGAGTTCGAACGTGTTTCTTAGTAAAGTTTACAGCTGACGTTTGTTCAAAAAGATCTGCGAGCACTGATCGAGTTCCACCCTTATCACATACAAATCCAATTCACTAGCTTTAAATTTCTCTAATGACATAGTAGACGGATTATGGTATATCACCTAAGAAATTTGATTTAGATAGGGACAGAAGGAGGAGGTAGTGAAGAACCCTTTTTTACTGGAAATCTGAAGCAGGAAAGTGTAGCGACAAGATACATTTGAATTAACAACTAATATCATGATCTCTGACTTTAAAAATGTCAATTGACTTGATGCTAAAACTTCCATCATTCAGTGTTCTGAGTTACTGTACATCTAAAATATCATCTGTCAGATCCTTCAAGTAATTGATTCTCATTCTGAATCGGGTTTTAGTATTTTACGATCGGTCACGCATCATGCAAATCTGAAACTAGCCTCATAATCATGGAATCCTTCAAGTCTCTATTACAGCCTCTAACTGAAGTATAAGCTCACAAAATATCGTGTTGGGTTGACACCAATAAGGATCACTATGCAAAACCGAAGAAACAGATTAATCAACCCTCCTCTCCAAAAACACTAAAACCGAAGTTAGAATAAGGAACTTGTACTTACTTAAAGGAGAAAGGATGATCATAAATCCAATTGGGTACAAGAAAAATGTCGTTTTGTCCAAGAATGGTAGAACTGTAGAAATTTCAAAATACAAAATTAGGCACCTTATCTAATTTTTAAAAAAAACTAGAAAATTATAAAAATAATTATCAAATAGTAATTTGTATACCGTCATATCCTAGAAAATTAAGATAGTGATAGTAGGAAATGGCCACCGTAAAAAGAAGATTTGAGAGCAGAATGGGGAAGAACCCATGTGCGACCAATAGTGGCGATACAAAATATTGAATCACTGAAACAGATGAAAGTATGAAACAATTAACAGGTGATGAAAACTGAAAAGTAAATCAAAGAAAAGAATATAAAAGTACTAGATACTAAAAAAACGTTTACAGAAAGTCAGCAACATCCTTTTTTAGTTGCATATCAAGTTAATAAATTAAAGCTTACCATAAAGGAAAATGAACGTTGGGAAGAAAGAGTTGCAATGGACATCAAAAGCATATAACCTGCAATGCATATAACATTCAATATCAAATTACTCAATATTAATTTCTCATCCAACAAAATAGAAAATCTACAGTAATTTAGTATACCACTCCACACGTTGTTCAACGACATGGCTGTTTGGTTCTTCCTCACGAAGGTATGAATTTGTCATAAACCTGCATCAGACAAAAGCACAAAACATAAAAATTTGAATTGTAAAAAACTTTTTTGTAAATTGTATTTTGTTATCCATGTCCCATGGGGAATAAACCCCCAATTTTCTGTATCCTCCAACAAGAAGGATTTTACAGTTTTACCACTACACCAAGTGCATGAGGATACTATCCTTCAAATCAAAGGATTTTAAAAAGGGTTGTTGCTCCCAATTGGAGATAACACCTATGCAATGCTGGAAGACCAATCTTCCTAAGGAAACATAGTTATTTTATCACTAGATATAAATGCTGTAAAGGAAAAATTCTACGAGCCTAGCTCACACCTACATCTATCTTTTTTATCTTCAATTTACTCAGGGCATTTCCCTTCATTACCTATCAATGAGAATATTTAACTCTATCAAAAAAAAGTGTGACTAAGAATAAATTATAAAATAAAGTGGGAAATCCAGTGCTACAAACATGCATGCCCTCAAGTCCTTCAAGTATTTTAAGAGTTTTTTCAAAATACAATATTTTCATTATAATAGGATCTGCTAGAAATTTACATTTAAATTAAAGAATTCATATTTCATATTCGTTGTCAAAACACATAATAAAGTACATCAACAACTTCTAGTATCATAAAATAAAATAAAAACTTCTGGTATCATATTAAAATTATAAAACATCCAGAAGAAAAAAGGGAAAAGAGGTAAAGGCTCGAATTATCCTAAAAGTCTAAAACATAAACTCTTTCTTCTAAAGTTACTAATCCAAATATCTAAGAGGTTGAATTGTTGAAAGGTCAGCTCTCTAAAAATCACCCAGTCACTTACATGGATATAAATATAGTGAGGATACTAAGCTTGCAATAATTGAACTGGAATTTCTGAATCAATACAAAATAAGTATTTCTGAAAAAAAAACTTACCAACAAAAGGTAGCTAAAATAATTCCAAATAGTAAGAAATGGAAGAACACCACCGAAATAACCGTGAAAAGTGCATGCATTAGGTTATCCCCATACCTGTGCCATAGAGGAGAGAACATAAAAAATATATATGAAAAACAGTAAACAATATTATTAGTATTCTAAAGAGTTAAGTAAAATTATTTTGTAAATGGTAAATTTTATTCAGAGAATAAAAATTTACAAAAACCCAACAAATTACGCAAGGGAATTCTTGGTCCACAGCTACTTACAATCAGACCATACCCACAAACTAATTTTGTATTACATGATGTATTATGTGTTCCAGGGTTAAAGAAAAAATTATTATCAATTCAAAAATTGTCAAAAGATTTGAATTGTATAATTAAGTTTAACCATGGTAATTTTGTGGTGAAGGACCTCAATACTATGGAGATGTTGTTTTCTGGACATAGCCAAGGAGGGCTCTATCATCTATTTCCATATGCTCAAGCATGTTTTGGGAGAAGAGCAACTGAAGAAATATGGCATAGTAGGCTTGGCCACTCATCAGAAGCAATTCAGAATAAAGTTGTACCTGATTCACTAATAAAGGAAAAAGGAAAGCATAGGAAATTTTGCTCCATATGCCCACAAGGGAAGGCTCGTCAACTTCCTTATACTAGAGTAGTTAATCACCACAAGAATCCACTAGAGCTTATTCACATTGATCTATGGGATCCCTCCCCAATCACTTCTGTCCACAATTTCAAGCAAGGTTTAAAAACGTTAACCGCCGGTTAACCGGCTGACCGGTAAAATATGGCTAACCGGTGACCGGTTAGTTGGGACGGGTAAATGGGTCGATGGGTCGGACCCGACCCGGTTACCCGACCCGGTTACCCGTCTCGTTTTTAAATGTTTCACTTATGGGCTTTATTTAATAAAGCCCATTATGTTTCATTTAATAAAGCCTCATTTCAAGGCTTTATTTTAATAAGTTTAAATCTTACTCCTTATAGATATCTTAGGCTTAGGATATTTTGAATTACATTATGGAATTAATTACTTATTTGCATTACTATTTTGAATGACTATTTTGAATTACTATATTGTTTATGATATTTTTATTTATATAAACAGGGATATAAACATGGATATAAACATGGAATAGATATATAAGTATATAACATAATTTCTGTTTTTAAAAAAAAATTACGAAAATACCCCTACCGGTTAACCACTGGTTAACCGGTCTAACCGGAAAACCGGTAAGCCAGAACCGGTTACCGGTTAACCGGTTTTTAAACCTTGATTTCAAGTACTATGTATCAATAGTAGATGACTTTAGTAGATTCAGTTGGATATTTCCTATTACAAATAAATCAGATTTTTTTAATGTATTTTCTAAATTTCAAATTCAAATTGAAAGACTACTAGGAGTTAAAATTAAGAAAATACAAACTGATCAGTGAGAAGAATTTATGAACTCTCAGATGAAACAATATATGGAGAAAATGGGAATAAGCCACAGAATCTCATGTCAAGGTTCCGGGTGCGCGCGCATATGCGATGATGCGCCCCCAGAGGGAGATGCGCCTGGCGCATCTCCCTTAGCCGGATCCGGGTAAAATCCGACCCGAATCCAGGCCTGTTTTAAGTTATTTAAATAACTTAAAACAGTGTTATGTTTTTATTTTAAAAAAAAGGCCAAAATTTTTTTATTTTAAGACCTTATAAATTTTTAGCATAAAAATTTATACATTGGTCCATGAAAAGAGCTATATTATTTTTAATATAAGTTCCTCCCACTCTTTAGACTTCATATTTGTTTTAGACAAAATGAATCTTTATTTATAGACCAACCTTCTTTGTGTTTTTTGAATTCTATCGATGTGGGACTAAAAAAGTGTGGTTAAATAAATTATTATTATAGAGTATTTTTTATGTTGTAGATGTATTAAAGAAGGCCCAGCCCAGCCCATTACGTTATTATTTTTTAAAAGCCTCTTGGGTTATTTATTATTTTCTTTTTATAAAAGCCTCTCTTTTATAAGTTTAAAGAAACCTTAGCCATTTATAGAGTTATATTATTACGAAAATACCCCTAAATGGTTAACCGGTTTTTAAACCTTGGTGTTTTTTTTTAAACCTTGATATTACAATGAATTATAGGGTGTTATAATAATTAATAAATATATGTATTATAATAATTTTTCTATCCAATATATTTTTAACTAAAAAATTTAATTAATATAATTTAGATATATAAAAAAATATTAATTTCCTATAGTTTTATAAATATTTACGAAAATGTCACTGGTGCATATGCACGCATATGCTCAGATGCTCCAGGTGGCGGCGCATCGCGCAGAGGCGCATCCGGAACCTTGCCTCATGTGCATATACACCCTAGCAGCATGGCTGGTAGAAAGAAGGCATAGGCAGATTGTTGAAATAGGGTATTAGAGTTATAAAATGGATATTATTGTAAATAGCTGGTTACTAAAGTGGGTATTCACATCCCACTCATTTCTAAAGAAGTGCTGATCCATGGAATAAAAGGTGATGGGTTGTATGAGATTCTTGTGAACATCAGAAAGTCTGGAATGCATGTGAATTCACTTCTTAGCATATATTAAATTCACGCTTGTGCCCAAAACAAACACGGCCTCAGATATGTTTGATTTCAGACCGATCTCATGTGTCAACTTGATCTACAAGCTAATGACAAAAGTATTAACAGATAGGATAAATAAGGTCTCTAGTGAACCTATCACTCCAAATCAAGCAACTTTAATTCAAGGTAGGCTCATCTCGGATAATACCATTCTAGCGGACGAGATGGTTCATGGCTTTGGGAGAAAGAAAACTCCCAAAAGGTGTTGTTTGAGTATAAATCTTAAAAAAACCTTTGACACAGTCAGTTGGGAGGCTATAATTGCCACTCTTGAAGCGTATGGATTTTCTCCTATATTCTGCAAATTGATTTGGAATTGTATATCCTCTGTTTCATTCTCGGTATTGGTGGAAGGGACTCCAACACCTCCCTTCAAAAGCCAAAGGGGGATTAGGTAGGGTGATTCTCTATCTCCTATTCTATTTGACATGGTTATGGACGTTCTAGGTAGATTGATACAGAGTGAAGTGAGGAACAAAAGGATAGACACCTATCAGGTTAATGGTGCTACTTCTATATCTCACCTTATGTATGTGGATGATATCCTCATCTTCTCAAAGGCAAACCCGAAATCGCTTAAGCCTTAATGCAATTAAGGTGCTACTTGAGAAATTCTCGTTGTTTTCGAGATTAGAAGTAAATACGAACAAGAGCTCCTCCACCTTCTCGAAAGTATGCGCAGAAGACCAATCTTTACATGACATCTTAGGATATACTATTAAAAGTTTACTCATATCATATCTGGGACTATCAATCACGGGAAAGAAAAAGTCATTTGGACAATGTTGAAAACTAATCCAGTCAATAGAGGCGCTCTTAGCAAGATGGAGTGGGAAATATCTTTCCTATGGAGGGAGAATACAGCTAGTTAATTGGATAATAGTTGGAAAGTATACCTATTGGGCACAAGGTATGGCTATCCCTGATTTTGTGGTTAAGAAGGTGAGAAGGTTAGCCTATAAATTTATATGGGATGAAAGGAAAGAGATCTCATGGGCCCAGATGGTCCTTCAATTCTAGATGTGAGACATGTCAGTCCACCACAAATAAAGAATATCTCCAGATGTGAGACTATGAATTAATATTGATTTGAACCAAATACCAAGTATGCAGGAATCAGGAAGATTCTCCTGGTGTAGACAGTATTTCTGGTTCCTACCCTATTTTCAATGAGATTCTCACTGACAAATAGAATCTGTTTTGTTCGATAAATATGGTTTAAAATTCTTACCATTTGTTTTGTGCATTCGCCAAGATGATTTTTTTTTGCAATAAATAAAGGTTTTCATTAATAATATTGAGGGGCGGCGCCCTTAATTACAATATGAAAGAGAAATATAAAATATATATGATATAGACTCTCTCCTATATAGAAGTTTCACATAGTGATTAAGTAACTGTGTGGGCTGCCTCAGCGCTCAGGAGGTGGTCTCCCAAACATGCATAGTGGTCTCTTCCAATTGTGAACCACAACTCTTTTTATGGAGATCAGATCTAAAAGATAGGCTGGAGTTCTGGATGATTTCCACTAGAATAGACTCAGGTGGTCTGAGAAGTATGCTGTCTCAGCCTTCTGGTCTGAGAGTATGACATTCGCCAAAATGATGCCTTAGCTGACATCTTGTAAACTATGTTTATTTCAAACCACCTAAGCATTTAGGAGAGTAAGAATGTCATCTCTTACTATGTTGCATCGATACCAAACTTACTATCGTGCACAGAATGATATAATTTTTTTTTAATGAAGGTAAATTTTAGTTAGTGAAATAAAGTGGGCCCTGGCCCAGAGTATGAGAATGGTATAATTTTTTTTAATGAAGGTAAATTTTAATTAGTGAAATAAAGTGGACCCTGCCAAGAGTATGAGAATGATATAAATAGAAATTTAAATTTAAATTTAAATGGGTAATTGTATAACATGATTTGGTATACAATATGCAATCAAAATTGCATATTACTGCAAAAGTATTGTAAAATCATAATAAAAAATAACTATCGAGAATTGAGATGCATACCCTACACAATATGCGGAAGTAGCAACTATAAGAAAGAAAGCAGTAATCACAACAAAAGCAGGATCATCGCGTGCCCATTGATTTTTTGTTTCTGAATAAAAAAGAAGACACAATTCATTTCGTCTACACTCTAGTCAGTTCAATAAAAGAAAAAGTGAAAAACTAATGCACTAATAGTCTAATGTTAAATAATTTTCCAACAGGAACTTGCATATAAAAAAAAATTATCCACTTTCTAGAAATAGAACAAAAATAAGAATAAGCAAATATTATGCAGAACAAGTGAACAACAATAATTATATGATATTATGATTTATCCTTTATTGCCACTAATAACGAAGACAGTAATAATATTTAAATAGTTAATCCAAAGGTAAGTTGAGAAAAGTTGCTGTAGCTTCTGCATTACAATTGCTAACTCGATAAATAAGCAAGCAAGCATGGGCCTTTTAAGTAAAAAAAGACTACCATAAAGTCATATATACGATTACTCTTACAGAAAAGAATAAGATCGTATTAGTAAAAGAATAGTTGTCCGACTTACGTTTATAATACTTTGTATGCTGATAGCTGTCCCCCAAATTCAGTGCAGTAACACAAAAATAAAGAGAAATTTAAGAATATAATATTAGATGAAAAAGTCCATAAAATTATAAAAAGAAAGATGTAGTGACATAAAGAAAGAAAAGTTAAATGGTAATTACACTTTTATTGATATATAAAGAATAAGAATAAGCAATATATAAAGAATGACTTTCAGAAATATTTGATAATTTGTGATTTTGCTCCTCCTAAGAAAAGGAAGCTCATTTAGTATGCTTGTCTTGATTAAAAGGGATCAGATGCATATAATGTATCCTGAACTCCTGTACTTTTACATTAATTTTTACTAACACAAGGTTTAAAAGGTCTGTTTTAAAAAAATCTATTTTTCAGAAGTATACGAAATATTTAAAAAGAATGATGCTGTAAGAATTGTGGCACGAGATATCTCTAAAGTTCTAAGAGAGAAAATCTAGATTTTTGTGCAAATGCCAAATGGGACCAAAAACATTAGCTAGAGCGCCATGGCTTTCTAGGACTCTAGAAGAATACTTGTCTACTTGACCCCAAAATATTGTATAAGTGTATAAACAAACACAACGTATTATCAAATAAGCAAGGAACTGAAGGAAGATGATTATAATTTTAGGTATGATTTTTTAACTTTTCCGATAAAATTATTGAGCTTTGATGTTGTTACTGGTTATTTGAATCTAGAAAGTAACATCAATAATATCATTTAATGTTTCAGATACTGTGAAAACTACATATTACTACAAGTCTAATGCAGTTTATTTGTTTCGTATTGAATAGATCCTAACCTTTTATGGCATCCACATTTGTTTATGACATTTCAATATTAATGAGAATAGACGTATTCACGTTCAATCAATGATCCATTTATATTATCAATTATCAAATTTCAAAAAACAAAGAATATGATACGACACAAGTACACAACCAAACAAAAATGAATGATATTCTAAGATATATTAGTCTAAATTCTAAAAATAACAGTTCAGATTCACTCATACACAACTTTGGCAAGGAGCAAAAGATTAAACATTTACGAAAGTGTATATTCAACATCCATTTGTATATTATATTCAATATTTGTATATTTTAACAAGCATTTCATTAGATGATAGAATGAATATTAAGTAAAGATATTGAGATGCATACACAACTTTTGGTGAGGTGCAAAGATGAAGCATTTGCCAAAATGTATATTCAACATCCATTTGTCGCCACTACAATAAAAGAACCGTGCAAGAAAAATAAGATGAAATGCACGTGATAAAAAGCTCTGATTTTAGTTAAAATAAACTTCGATAAAAGTGTAAAATGATAAAATAATAGCCTTGTATAAAGATCTCATACATTAGATGGTTTGATACTAAGCAAGCATGTCACAATATCTAAATAAGAAAACTTAATATGTAAAGTTCAAATTCCATGTTTCGACCTCGGCATCTATTCGGAATAGTATATGTCTAAATTATGTCATTATGTATACCTAATCAAACTAAGGAAAGACCAACAGTCAATTGCATCAAAAAAAGATATACAGTCAATGTTGGAAACTCATTCAGCCAATAGAGAACATGCTCTCTAGAAGGAATGGCAAATGCCTCTCTTATGGTGGGAGAATTAAACTAGTAAATTGGATCAGGGAAATACACATACTGGGCACAAGAAATTGCCCTACTCTCCTTAGTCCACAAAAAAATACAAAAGCTGGCTTACCAATTTATATGGAATGGTAGGAAAGGGATATCTTGGTCCAAGATGGTCCTACCAAAGGAGGAGGGGGCCTAGGATTGTTTTAAATGTGCGATTGTGCTGTGCGCCAAAAGCCAGCACACTGCCACTTAAGCGCGCTTCAGACACCAGTTGTATTTTGTTAATTATGTAAAAAATATGGTACATTGCCTGTATTTTTAAAATTCTAATATGCATAATTTCAAATACCGAATAATAATAATATAGTATAATAGTAATACTGAAAAAGTCTGGAACAATAATGCAGGGAATTAAAGAAAATCGATGAAACAGTAAAAAATCCAAGGAGAAATAAGTTTCTTGCTTGGATTGGGAGATTTTAGAAGCAATAGTAGTCAGTAGAGTCAATTGGAGTCCGCCAATATACTCAGCAGAGAATAACAGAAAGAAGAAAGAGAAGAAGAAAATGGAAGGCCAACAGACAAAAGGAAAGCCAAGAAGAAATAATAATACCTGAGTAATCAAAACTGTCTTCTTTCTCTAGGTCCACTATATTTATACTCATATCGTGATTAGTAGACACTGGACAGACCTACGATACGAGGGTTGATGGTTTAGAGGTTGAACACACAGGCTCAAGCTTCCTCGAGCCACTCTTGAGCTTGTTGATGCCTTAATTGGCCTATAAAATGATGCTCTGCATCAAACAAAAAGTCTGGAATCTCTGGATCACCTAAAACAGGCTCGTTGTAGGTCACCGAAGGAGGGCGATTGGATTAGGGGAGGTTTGGAGGACATTGGTGGAAGTTTTTGGAGCCTGGCTGCGATTTCAGAGTGTTTCTGTTCTGAAATCGCATGGGAACATCCCTAAAATAAATAAATAAATAAAACCTAAGTGAATTGGATCCGGGTCAAGATCCGACCCGGATCCAATTAGGATCTGGTTACTGGAGGCGTCTGGAAAAATGCCTCCAGATAGTGCACTCGGGCATAAACTTGCACGCATTTTAAACCACTAGGAGTGAGGAACCTAACCATGATTGCCAATGCCACCCCGATTAAAAAGGCTGCCATATTATGGGGAAAGCAATCAAACATGGACAATTGAATACAGGAAAGATATAAGAGGGAAAGAATTACAAAGCATCATGAACAAACCAACCATTCACTCTGCCCAATGGAAGGAAAACATTGCCTCAAAATAACCCATCAGCCAATGCATATAATGCAGAGCAGGGAACTCTGTACTCTGTGGGCAGGAAGGTGAATCAATTAACCACTTATTCTTCAATTGCAACTACACGAGAAACTTACTGCTCGAACTCTCTGAATTCCTAAACCATGCCCTCTGGAAAATACCAAATTCACATGTCCTAAACCTCACTCACCCAGACATTAGATTGGGAGATGTAACAGAAGCTTGTCAGAAGTTGATACATTAATCCCCTCTACAGGGCCTGCTCAAACTCTCTGAATTCCTAAACCATGCCCTCTGGAAAATATTAAATTCACAAGTCCCAACCCTCACTCACCCGAACATTAGATTGGGAGATGTAACAGAACTTGCTAGAAGTTGACACACAAATCCCATACATGCTCTATCCTTGGAAATCACTAAGGACTATAACCTCTCTTTCAGAGCTGAAACCTTTAAGAAAGGTTGTGGTTCACAAATGGAGACTGCGGTTTAGAAAACTAACTTCTTGAGGCAGAGCTCTTAGTACAAGCTATATAGGAGAAGGTCGATAGTGTGGGAAACCACTCTATCCCCCTCCACCAAATTTTATTATCTCGTCTACTTTGTAATTTCAGGGTATCACCTTTCATTAATATTAATGAAAAAATTTACCATTTGCAAAAAAAAACTATTAAGGATAGATTTTTTGCATATACCTACTGTTAAATAATTCAATTGTATAAAACCTATTAGTTCAAATTCAATGCCATCATTCAAACCCCATTTTCATTATATAAGCAATGGATAAAGTAAGTTTAATTGCTTCAAAAAAAGAAAAGAAAAAAAGGATAAAGTAAGGGGTGGAAAGGATGAAAATTGAAAAATATCTGATCTCTCAATAGTAACATTAGATTATCGATATATACAGGTTCAATAACCAATTCAGTTATTGTCCACTACGTGATACAATAGCACTACAAAAGCATACAATGTTAGCCACTACTGATTAATTCATGCTAATACACTCCCTCAAACTTATCGATACTCGTTGATAATCTTGCATTGAATATCTGAAAATGGCTTGAGAATTTGGTCTGAGAACCAGAACCTTGGTAAAAAATAAGAATATGAATATCTGTTTTCTGAAACAAATTTGAGATGTGTTTGACCAATAATCTCCTTTGTTCAACTATCTAGAACAAAGTAAATATCCATGGCCATATGTTTATTACACAATGGTATTCTTTGTACACTTCTCTAAGCTTTATTTAACATCACCATGACGACCTCTACTATTGATGTTTATCTTTTACATATAGTCCCAATCCATCGGCATAAATTCGAAAGTTCCCCTCCCCATTTAAATCAGATTCAAATATCCAATAATCATTAAACTTTATCGAAAGTTCCTCTCTCCATTTCATCTCCTAATATTGAATTTTCAAAATTTATAAAAATTAAAAATGTTCTAACAAAAACTAATAAAGGCTATTGAAACATGGAAACTAATAACAAAATCGAATGTATTTCAGGAGTAAACTGCAGAGCTTCTGAGTTCTGATGACATTCTTAACTAGTAACAAAGCATTAATAGAAATGATTGTATGTACTTTGACTTAGTTTAAAGTTTTATGTACTCTTCCTAAGTTCGCTTTGGGAACAGCAGTAGTAGAAACTACGGAACTACCCAACATAAGAGTTGTAAAAGATATTGAATGATTGTGTGAAATTTGGAGCAGTGAGAACTCATCAAAGACTGTACTGAATTGACTGGCTTACCTAGATTTAATTAACAGTCGTGGGTGCATATTTTTCGTGTTTTTCATATGTGATGTGATCTCTCTTACCCAATTGTTACCAAACTATAGAAGTTCTCATTCCACATTTCTTGTTTCTACAAATAGATTACCAATTCATCCTATATATTAAAATAGAATTTAAAAATGCCCAGGTTATAATAATAAAGCATTGATAGCTTCTGACATGTGGATCTGGAAAATGTTTTCACCTGAATTTCAAGCAGAAAATAATGTGAATAACAGAATAAGCATGACGAAACTATTTTTTCTGTATTTCCTAATGAATTTAAATTTTGACATTTCAAATTCCAATCCCAATCTCGTAATTTTCTGTTTTCCCGATCTAGGCATATATCAAAAATAAATCCCCAAAACAGAAGTCAGCAAAATAAATCAAATCTTCTTAATTACTGAGAATCGTTTGTAATTTAAATCAAATCCATTACTTTTGTTTACATTCAGATGCAGGTGTTACTAGATCTCTCCCAATACAAAATCAATCAAAATAAACAGTTGTACTTTTGCAAGGACAGACAGAGAGATGTGGCATGGTTCTTACCTTGATGATTCGCCGCAGGTAATGAGAAAAAGTAGATGAGAGCCGAAGGTTAGAAGGCGTGCGGCCTTTGGATGTTGTCGGCAACATGAGGGCAGATCGACGGTATGACTCCGTGAGACTTTTAGATCTACCGATCAAATCCACAAACAACTCTTTTCCCTCCTCACGTTCCAATTCTATCCTCGGTCTATTTGGTAGAGAAGAACAAAACAGGAATTTCGTGTAAATAATAGTACTCACTTTATTTTTATGAGATTTTAAGACGAATTTGAGACTCTTTTTTGAAAGCCGAATTTGAGAATTTGACTCTTTGAGAATTGAGACTTTGTAAATTGTATTTGTATTTTTTATTAAATATTTTAACTCTAAATCAATAAATGCATTTCTAGAAGAAGAAAATGCATTTAATAAAAATAAATCCTTAAATAGGGATCGATTCATCCGGATAAAAATAAAAAAAATCGACCAACAACTAAGGATGAACGGATTTAGGTGGGTAGATGTCGACATGAACCTGATTCAATCAGAAGAATCGGGACGTGCCTGAACGGCAAAGGGGACAAAATGGTTCAAACACTCTCTCATCAAGGCGTTTTTAGAGTGAAACCGGATCAGACCTGTGAACTGATGACGAACGGATAATCCCACCTCACGGTGGTGCGAGCGATCGTCTTCTTGTGTCAGAGGATCTGAATTCCGCAAAAATCACTATACGTCAAGTCTTCAAGAGAAAAAATCAACGATTTGAGTATCACATCGACGATTTACTATGGAATGGATAAAACTGGTTTCTTAAATGTGCTATGAGGGTCCCCTTTTATAGGACCTCGGGAGGCGACACCTGCGATGGAGATCGCGTCTGGGTCATTATGACGATCAGACAGGACGCAAGTAACGCCTCGAAATCGACGATTTAGGGTTGGTGAGACATGTCGGAGTACGCCAATCACTCCCAGCAACGCTTTTCAACAAGGACTAAAGTTCCGTCACTTTATGTCGGACCCCCGGAGAGCTCCACAGTTGCGGAACAAAGGTTGTCGTTAAGTCCTCAAGTCAACACCTCGGAGTCGCCAACTAGAACTACCAAGTCGCCAAGTCCAGTGGTGAATCGGCCGAGTGGAGACCGAGTTAGTCAGCATTGGTAGGCTGACGACCTCGTTCCTTGGACTCGCCGACTCCACCCCTGGATCGACGACTCCCATACCTGAGTCGCCGACTCCCAGGTGTTACTTGCGGCTGGCCCACGCCATTATGGCACCATTAACCAGTGCCATAATAGCAAGGGTGCGAAGTCTGCCTTGGTAACGCTCCCAAGGACCCTATAAAAGGGGTCCCTAGGGGTCTTTCCAAGGCGCATTACATTTTTCCACTAAACCAGAGCACTTTCGGAGCGGAATCGTTGACTCCCACACCTGAGTCGCCTACTCCCCTCCCTGCAGAATTTGATGTAGAGCGCACGTCGTGGACTCTAAAGCCTCTGGCATCACCTTGCACCTCCGTGAGCCCCTGATAGCAGATTTCGTGCTTCATCAGCTGGCGCCGTCTGTGGGACTATCGAACCACCGATATCCCGTCGTAATCGTGAAATTTTCTTCACAAAGTCCGACTCGATCTCTCCCGGAGGGATCGCTGACTTTGTTATAAGGAATCGCCGATTCAAGTCAGGAATCGCCTACTCCCATTTGAAGCCTTGGTTGGATTTCCCCCATAGAAATCACCAACTTCCCCGGGGAGTCGACGATTCAGGGAATTGTCTGTTAACTAAGAGCGTTGTCCACGACTCGGTTCATAAGAAAAACCAACTAGGTCCAGTCGTCGATTCCACTTAGTTTTCTTTTGAACTAGTTCGGTCAGATCCTTTGCGCTTTGGTACTACTCCGCTTTTGTTGCAATGACTCAAGAAAAGCAAAAATACAATTACTCTTTGAGAAGTAAGGGTAAAAGGCCATTGAGGCCTGATGAGTATTACAAACTAAGAGTAGATAGATTTGTATTGCAAAACTTGATGGTTCATTCCTAATTACATGGTTTCCTTATATAGGATTTATTGTAACTGATTCTAGTTTAGTTAACTACTAACTAACTGTAACTGATTCTCTTTTAATACGCCCCCTCAAGCGTAACGGAAGTTCTTCGGTAAGCTTGACACGTAATGTCTCGAACGCTGGTCGTGGAAGTGGCTTGGTGAGGAGATCTGCTATCTGATCTTTTGACCCGATGAACCGAACTTTGAGTACTTTAGCGAACACTCGCTCTCAAACAAAGTGGTAGTTCATCGCGAAGTATTTGGACTTCATGTGGTGCGATGAAATTTTTGAAATGACTATCGTTCCAGAATTGTCACACCAAATTTTTACTGGCATTGGAACTTGTATACCCAATTCCTTTAGTAGCCCTCTGATCCAGTCCATTTCTGTTGTTGTATCTGCGACGCTTCGATACTCTGCTTCGATTGTGGAGTGAGCTACCATGCTTTGCTTTCTCGATCCCCATGATACTAAATTTGAACCCAAAAAACACAACATACGCCCCCTGACTCAGACTATCGTGTTTATCTCCCGCCCAATCGGCATCGGAGAAGGCTACTAGTTTGGACGTTTCTGAGTGTTTGATGTGTATCCCATGAAAAATTGTCCTAACTGTAAAATCAAAATTGTCGACATAGGTTTATATTTTAATCATGCCAATTTAAACCCTAATTACACTATTAATCAAAATGGGTTAAATAAGTCAATCGATATTAAACCTAACTCCAGTTAATTAATTAATCATTTGAGTTAAAAGTTTAAGTCAAAGTTAAAAGTCAAAATGGAATAATTACATTTTTATCTTAAATATTATTATTTGGAATAATTGCATTTTTACCTTGAATATTATTATTATTATCTTTAACTCTTTATTCAAGGTATAATTTTTCAAGAGGACAAAAATACTATTCATGTTTGAATTATTCAAAGATAAGATTTTCCAAGGACAACACACTATCCAAGGAGATAAGATCAACACTATTCATGTTTGAATTATTCAAAGACAAGGACAACACACTATCCAAGAATTCAAGATAAGATCAAAGACAAAGCTTGAATTTTTGTGAGAAATCAAGAAGCCATCCATTGAAGATTCAAGGGTGGACATTGAGTGACCAAGGCTATAAATAGAAGGGTAATCCCCTCATTTTCACTCACAACACTACAAGCAAACTCAAGAGCTTTCACTTCACACTTGCCCACACGTTTTTTGCCTTCAAGCTTTCAAGTGATCAAATGTCCTAGCTTTCCAAAGCTTCAAAAGCTCTCCAACTTCTTCTAATCTTCTTGTTCATCTCTACAAGTAAAAAGTGTTGTTTGCTTAAATATTCCACTCCTCTAATCACCTCTTGTGTGTGTCCACTTTGATTGAGAAGGTTGTCTCAATAGTACCAAAGTGTGAGAGAAGGTTTTTGAGCTCAACCATAAAACTCTAGTTTGGTTTTATAGAGTTTCTGGGAAAACTCTAAGGTCGAATCCACCTTGAAAGATTTCTAGGTTTTCAAGAGTTCTTTGATACTCTAAGGTGTGAGTCTACCCGTAAAAGACTGGTTCCTAAACGAAGTTAGCCTTAAAGCTTATAGAGGTTTTTAAGAGTTCCTTTGATACTCTAAGGTGTGAGTCTACCCGTAAAAGACTGGTTCCTAAGCGAAGTTAGCCTTAAAGCTTAGAGAGGTTTTTAAAAGTTTCCTTGATACTCTAAGGTTTTGCCATTATCTTCAGGCTAGTGAATTCCGACAGTTGGTCGGGACTGGATTAGCCCTTATTTAGGTGAACCAGTATAAATCCTCTTGTGTTATTCTTTGTTAACTTTAGTTTTATCTTTCTTATAGAAACAACACTAAATTAAAAAGGATCTCTCTTCCAGTCATCTGGTCAAAACAGAGGTTGACTATTTTACGCAGATCCCTCATCCAGTTATCTGGTCATCTTAGGTTATATAATTTGTCTTAAATCCTTTCAAGCATTTACTTATCAAATATATATATATATATATCCAGTTATATGGTCATTTACTATATAACTTGCTTATCAAATATATATATATATATCCAGTTATCTGGTCATTTACTATATAACTTGCTTATCAAATATATCCAGTTATCTGGTCATTTACTTTATAATATAATTTGTGTTTGCAATATAACTTAGTATTCATATACTCAAGTTATTTACAACACTATCAAATAAATTGACTCAGTATTCATATACTGTAGTAAGCTTTGAAGAGTAATAATTACAATATTATCTAAAAATTATAATACTATTATTGTTCAACCATTTGTCTTAAGTGTTTACATGTAATTCCGCAATCAACCTGTATAAATCGAAAAGAAGCTATTATCCCCCCTTATAGCCTCGGATCACGATCCAACACCAACAACGTAGCGAAGGATTCTTTTTAGGGCCGTCCAATATACGGTTGATGGTGTTTGCATAAACTGTGCAATTTTATTGACTGAAAATGATATGTCAGGGCGTGTAATAGTCAGATATTGTAAACTTCCAATCAGTTGACGGGATAGAGTTGGTGACTCGAATAGAGTGGCTTCATCATATAGCTTGACCCGGTTATCCATGGGTGTATGGGCTGGTTTTGAAGTGTCCAGTCCGCACTTCTCTAGGATCGTCCTTGTTTATTGAAGTTGAGATAGATATAGAGAGTCGTCGTCTTCCCAATCGCACTGAATTCCTAGAAATTGGTGTAGTCGCCCCAAGTTCTTCATTGGAAAATGTTTATGTAGGGATTCAATCGTGTCTTGTATAAATTTTGTTGAGGAACTTGTGAATATTATGTCGTCGACATAAACAATCAGTCATGCTTGTATCCCTCTTTGGCAAAACATGAATAATGAGTGGTCGAGTAATGTTGAGGCAGCGCCTATTGGAAATGATAGAGGTGCGGAGATTATGTAAACATATTTTTGATTTGGTTTGCGAATTCCTCGTTGTCCCCTTGTAATCATTCTTTTGTTGTAATGGAGTAGTATCGTGTTGAACAGTTTCGTCGTCATGTGAGACTGTATCACTTCCAGGCTCAGAGGTTGTTGGAATTTCATCAATATTTCTTGAGTTAACAATTTTTGGATGGCTGAATCCTTGATCACTTGTAGGTATGTCATTAGTTGTCTCTATTAAACTTGCGTTAAGTGTAAATTCAATTCTATAGAATACACAATCGCGCGATATTATAAATTTCCTGACAGTCGGATCATAACATAGATAACCTTGATGGTTATTTGAGTAGCCAAGGAATATATGTGGGTCAGATCTGTATGAGAATTTGTTCTTTCTGATGGGCCTTTGATTTGGATATACTCGACACCCAAATACCCGAAGATCGTTATACGACGGTGATAATTGAAATAACTTTTGAAACGGTGATTCATCATCGAGTACCGGTGATGGTGTTCTATTATACAAGAAGGCTGCTGTTGCGAATGAAAATTCCCAGAACCAAAGTGGGATCTGACCGTGATATGTAAGAGTGCTAGGCCAATGTTAACTATATGCCGGTGACGTCTTTCGACCACGCCCATCTGAGTATGTGCATATGGACAGGATAGACGATGTGCAATACCACATTCTTGCAGAAATGGTTTGAACGCTCGAAATTCACCTCCGTTGTCAGTCTGGAGAGCTTTTAGTGTTTTTCCTGTTTGTTTTTTAACAAATATTTTAAATAGTTTAAACACTTTCAGAGCGTCAGATTTACACACCAAAGGGAATAACCAATTATAACGAGAATAACCATCCACAAAGTTCAAAAAGTAATAGTGTCCTTCAATTGAGACTTCTGGTGTTGGGCCCCATAGGTCAGCATACACTATGTCTAGTATTTGTTTAGCAGAGTTTTCTGGACGTGAGGGGGAGGGGAGACGGTGGTGTTTTGCCATTACACATGAGTCACAAGACTGAAATTCTTTATTTAAATGTGATACATTCAGTTGGAATTTTTTGACAATTGACTTAGTTAGCTTCTCTAAAGAGTGTCAGAGAGTTAACGGTATGTTGCCTACTACATTGACTTCATGCGTCCTTTCTGATGTCCCCAGGTTCAGTTCATACATCCCTCCGGATACTCCCCCTTCGCGTCAGGACTTCCTTAGTCTGCAAGTCAATCATAGCCACAGATGATTTATCAAACCAACAACCAATATTATTGTCATTACACAAGTGATAGACTGAGAGTAAATTCCTGGAGATCGACGGTACAATTGAAATATCTTTAACGCAAATCTCCTTCCATTGTTTTAAGAATTTAGAGTCACCTGTGGTGGTTACGGGATTAGTTGTACCGTTCGCAACGACTATACCCGGGTGGTTCATGGCAGTATTAGAATGATGTAATATATTTGCCGTACCTGATACATGATCCTTGGCTGCAATATCGGGGTTCCACTGAACATTGATCTGTGCCGGAGATGCTTGCGCCGGTGTCCATACCGCATTCACAACTTTTTTCTTTTGATTTTTTAATTGTCGGGTCCTGTGTTCCGGTGGTGTTGGATAATCATCCTCATTATGATGATTGTGGCATGCTAGTGCTACATGCCCTTTTTTAGTACAAATTTGGCAGATCGGTCGATTTCCCCTTTCTCCTCGATGCTTTACCATATTAACCTCTGCCATTTCTGAAATCAAAGATCTATTGTTTGAGTTTCTGATTTTTTGATTTGTTAGTAACATTCTCATTGTTGGCACGGTTATGTTCTCAAGTTAAGAGAAGATTACGGCGATAATTGCCTCATAGTCCAAGTTTAAACCGGCCAGCACGTAGAAGATCGTTTCCGAGTCGGTTACCGATATTCCTACCGTACGCATGCATTCGACGAGCTCTATCACCTTTGAAATGAATACCTCCATTGCCAAATCCCCTTTCTTAAGGGTTTGTAATTGGTGCTGTAGCTGTAAGACCCGCGTTCTGAAAGTTGATGCATGAATCTGGCGTAGCTGCTCCCATGCCTTCGCCGACGTTGTTGCACTTGCCACTTGCGATAGGACATCCACCTGTAGCGTTGAGAAGAGCCAGTCGAGGATGAATTGGTCCTGTTGCGTTTTTAATTCGTCGCCGTCGATGCTGATGTCGCCGGTGACGTATGCTAGTAACCCATATCCACGCAGGAAGGTGAGGACTTGGGCTTGCCAAACGAAAAAATTTCCACCAGAAAGTCGTTCGGCGCATTGGTGCTTGAGCTTGATGACCTTTGCGTGGGCCGTTGTCGAGCCGGGTGTGACTTTGCCGTGGAAAGCCATGGACGCCGGAGCAAGAAACCCAGTGATTGTTGGTTATTGAAATCAATTTCAGCAATCAATTCTAGCGATGAACCAGACCGAGATGAAAATCAATTTGGAACCAAAAAACCTGGATCAGAAATGGACTGGACCGCGGATGAAGTGGATCAGTCTTCCTCTTAATTCTGAGCCTGGAAATTATGGCCCAAATTAATGGTCTGGAAGTTCCTCTTAATGGACTGGACCCAAATTAATTTCAGAAAACACAAAACGCGGCAGACCGGTTGTGCAAATTAATGTGCGTTGTAGATCAAAAAATCGGCAAAACGTGGCAGACTCAGCAGACCGGAGACTCGCGTGCATATCAAGTCGCGTTGTGCAGAATCGTGTGCAGATCAACAAATCAGCAGAGATCGGAGACTTGCGAACGTGGCAGATGTGCAGACCGGAGACTCGCGAACGTGGCAGATGTGGACCGATCTTGAGACGCGGATGAAGCGACGACACGATGTGCAGATCGTTGTAAGAGACCTCGCGAATAACAAATCGCAATCGGCGCGGGTGTGAAATCTGGAGTTTGCGCACTTCAGACTGGACCGCGGATGAAGAGGAAATTGCAAATCGCTGGAATCGAACGTGCCGCGTTGTGATGAATGTGCTGCGGCAGGGATCGACGATTACAAATCACATTGTGTCGGGTGCGTTGAGGACTTGACGACTGCAGCGCAGAATCGCGAATGTGCAGAGATCGCAAATATCCAAATCAAGAAGGTGAATTCGCAAGAGACGCGGATGGAATGACGAGTGAGGAAGAATTCGGATGACGCGATGCGGATAGTGCAGACTCCGCGGAACGTCGTTGGAGAAGTTGCGATCGTAGAAAACCTCGCGGATGACGCGTCGTGGATAAAATCGCGATCGGCGAAGAAATCTGAAGTCGACCTTGAGGCGATTTGATCCTCTGGAGGTTGCTGGAGCGTGACGCTGCCTTCGTCGGTGGAGTTGCGTCGTCGTTTGTTTACGCTCCATCGGAGACAGAGTTTGCGGAAGAAAAATTTGGATCACAAGATCCCCCCGCTCTGGTTAGTTTGTAACTGATTCTAGTTTAGTTAACTACTAACTAACTGTAACTGATTCTCCTTTAATAATGAGGAACAGGCTGAGCCCTCTCGGGTAAACAGACCCGGGAGGAGTGGAGCTCAACCTGACCATCCCTCTCAGGTACACTCAGCTCCTCCACATCTTGGAGAGCAAATGGTACCGACTACTCCTCCTATCACTTTGGAGAAGAGATTCCTGAACTTCATGGACACCATGGAGAGAAGGATGAACAATCTCGAGGCTGCGAGGAGTCGAAAGACCACCATCTGAGATGGGACGAGTAAGTCTGGTTCATACTATTCTCCATCTAAGGAGAAATATTCCCATCATAATATTCTTCATCCTCTCTGCGAAACATTCCGGATTCGTAATGTCCTTCGCTATTAGCAAGTCCCCGAGAGTACTGAATCCCTCCATGACCTGCTTCATGAAGCTGTATTTATAAAAGATGTGATTTATACTTTTGTTTTTGTCACCACATAAAATACACACTGCCTGAGCTGTCATTCCTACATTCCCCTCTTAATAAATCGATCGGCAGTGAGTAACTTGCCAATATTTAATCTCCACATAAAATAAAAGCCTTCGTAATTGCTCTCGCTCATATGTCCGCCGCTCTTCTATCATTAATCTTCTTTGGTCTAATTGTGTTTCAGACATTTTTTGATGTCTTACCAGTCCCGCTGCCCTTCCAAAATTTTTGATTCCGGATTCTGGCTCACATATCATACACGCATTTGTACTTTCTTTCTCCCTAATTGTAGATTTTCACATCAGGGAATTAGTCTGTTTGGCCACAACAACCTCGAGACTCGACTGTTTAATGTATTTAAACGTACCCATTCCGTCCAGATCTATTTGTGCTCTCACATCCTTCCCGTCCTTTCTATAATCGCCGCCGTTTGCAAAGTGTGGCTGGATTCGTTCTATGGGATCCATTTCCTGCCTTGGCTCCGCTCCATGGCATCTGTGCCACCTAGATGGCTTGATTTGTTTGCAATCCTAATATAAGTAACACATTAAAAAAAGATTAGATGCCAATTATAATTTGACAAACACAAAAAATAGAGCAATAATGGATTCAATAATAAACCACATTAATGGTCAGTCTTGTAAGTTGATCGGATTCGCCTTGGATACCCTGATATCCGAATTCGGATAATATCCGGATAGAAACATTCAAATTTGAATCCGAAAAATTTAAATCCAGATAACTTTTTATAAAAAACTTTAAAAATCTTAAAATAAAATTATAAAAGTATAAAATCATCTTTAATAAAGTTAATTAATAGTTCGAATATTTTAAAATCACAATAAAATCGGAAAGTCCGAAAGTCAATTTATATTTATTCGAATATATGATCAGAAATTATCAACCGAATTCAGATTTTAACGACAGATATTACATATATTCGAATCCGTTTGGATAATTTTTGGATATCATTTTTGGTCGAAAACATATACCAATATGAATTTCGGTATACCATTTACAGATTTATCAATGATATAACAGATTAGAGACTGAGACCGGGAAGAAATGGGGTCGACGGTGGTCGGTCCAGAATTCCCATGTTGGTCTGGGCAGATCCAGATCTACAGAACGAAAGTTATACAAGTCATCGCTGGCCTTCTGCCTACGTAAGCACTATCCACCAACGTCAGTGTGCGCCAAGCGCCACTAAGAAGACAGCACGTGCTGGAATCGTTAATCCTGTCCCACCCATTTTTTCACCATGTCGTGTCCCGGTCGTTTGGATGTCGGCTGTCATTCTGTCAACCTTATCTCTCTTGCATATTAAATACGCACTTCACCACAGATGCATAGACGTCTGCTTGTGCTTAGGGCGGCAAGCGAATTGAATTGAAGACCAATGGGAGAAGATTGTCCGACTGTAGCTTCATTACCATTATCATCTCCGGCTGCTGAGGCAGCGGCGGCAAGTACGTCTCTCTATGTTCACCGTCAACGGGAGAAGCCGCAAAAGAGGTACCGAGGAGTGAGGATGAGGAAATGGGGCAAATGGGTCGCGGAGATAAGGGAGCCTAACAAGAGATCGAGGATATGGCTGGGGTCATACTCCACAGCCATTGCTGCCGCCAAAGCTTACGATACGGCCGTGTTCTGCCTCCGTGGCAGGTCTGCGCGTCTCAATTTTCCAGAGGAGTTAGCGGAAGATGGTAGGGACTGTCGTGACGACCAGCATCTGTCGGCTGCATTGATACGGATGAAGGCCACTGAGGTTGGAGCCAGAGTCGACGCCGTCCAGAAGGTCTGGAAGAACCCAGACCTCAACCAGAAGCCGATCCCGGAGTGCTCCTCCGACGTCGAAGAGGAATGGGTGATGCATTCGTGATTATTTCTGGGTTTAAACTGCAAAAGTACTTTCTGCTTTTTTGTTTCTTTTCGTGTTGGACTTTGACCGTGTTAAAATAAATGAAATTTCATTTCATTAAATCATATTAATTAATTTACGTTGAATGCCACTAATTGAAATTGTCCATTTCGAAATGGATTGAAATCAAAGTTTAAGAAAAGACGAGATTGAAGTGGGTGTGGATAAAGAGGAATCTTTCAATGTTCCATGTTGGTTGCAGCGATCCACTCATGAACAAGTGAACAACTTAACTGCACATGACGGCTGTCAGTCTTTAACTCTTTAAACCAAGAGGTCCACGTCCAATAGATGATTACTCGATTAGATTAAATAAATGTGGAGATTCAGATGAAAATATCTTAAAAATATATCATTATGAGATAATATTGATCTTTTATTTTTACTTTACTCTTAAGATCTGTTCTGGTTTTAAAATAAATAAAATAAATGAAAACGTTGTGATAAAAGTTAAAAGTATCTTAAAGATATCTGAGAACGAAAAAATTGTTTTATAAATAAGTGATCAATCAGAGCACTCGCTAAACAACTCATAAGCAGAACGCATAAGAAGTCAATTAAATACTTACTATCATACTTTTAATTGTTTAATTAATTATCTTTTTTTATGGTAGTTTTGTTATAGTTTGTAAGTTTTTTATTTTATTTTTTAATCTAAATCATCTTTAAAAAAAAATTACGTACTTTTATTAAAATTTAAGTGTACGTATTAATTAGGTCATTCCCAATCAAGTGTGTGTTCAATTATTATTTCAATAAATGAATCACTTTGTTCATTAATGAAACTCTTATTTATGCAAGATCATATGGGTCAGTGGGGATGGGACGACCTGGCGAGTTATAACCGATCCTAATTATTGGTGCTATTGGGCTTGAATCCCAGATAGACCAAGTCCAGTTCAGATATAATTAGGAGTGGGCTTGGGTCCGAGTCTGATCCGATCGGATCCATCCTGCTGAGAGCGTGTTTGGGATGATCGAATTATTCGAATATCTCGTCCCGTTCGGGTCCTACAAACTCGCCCGTCTCGATCATAACGGTCCAAAAACGGGACGGGTTCGGATGAAGTAAAAGAAAATTTTCTCCTATACCTCGGTGTTGTATGTAGACCCACTCCAGTAGGGTTTTATCAGAAAAACCATCTTAGTTTGGATTCACGACGGGCCTAACTTTTCATCTTAACCGGCCGGACCTTCCCTGTCCACTCCGAATCTGCACCGTTCCCAACTCCCACTCTCATGTCCAGGAAGAAATGCGTACTCTCTTCATTGCCGGCCTCCCTGGCGATGTCAAGCATCGTGAGATTTATTATTGCTGAGGTAGTTTTTTTTTACTCATCGCTGAGGTCACGGTAATTAGGAAGTTACGATCCGTTATCAAAAAGAAAAAGAAGAGTATTAATAAAGAGTAAAAGAAGATAGAACGAGAGAATTCCAACTTTGCATTTTCCCACCTACTTTAGATAATTAGATCCATTTCCGGCGGCGAGAGAGGGAGAGAAGCGGAGGAGATGGGGTCACTTATTCTGAGCGACGTCTCTCTGTTCATCTGCACTCATACCGTCAAAAACGTCTGGTCCGCTCCGAGGGCGATTTTATTGACAGTTTCGCAGCCTTCCCGATTGTTGAAGCATAGAAGGCGATGCGTTCCAGGTCGATATCTTTCTCTGATTCCCCTCAGATGCGTTTCCTTGACTTCCAATGGCTCTGTATGCCCCCTCTTACCCTTGTGAATACTTGCTATTATTTTCATCTAAGCATTATTCTTTCACGAAATGCAGAATGGTATTTGTGTTTATGCAATTTTTAATCCCTTTTTTAGAAACCTTTGAGTGCTTGTTCGGTTGTTCTTTTTGTTTATGTTGCACAACCATGTTTCCTTGTTTACTTTCTGAACATCGATAATTCTCAGCCTGTTTATGTTTCCTTCAGTATATGGTTTCTCTCTTTGTAAATAATGTGAAATTTTAGCTTGATGAAATAATTGTGACAATAGTTCTGCTTAGATTTTTTTTGACCATTTCCTTTAGGTGACATAACTGTTCACACAGTTGATGTATGATGTATGCATTGACATAAGAGACTTGAATGATCCTTAACTCAGAAAGTATGCATTTTAGGATAATTTTGCACGTCTCTCTAAAGACTAAACTCTATTTGACCTGAAACTGAAATTTTCAAGGGATTTTGTAAGTGTTTTTAATTTTTTATTGCTTCACGAAGCTTATAGAAAAAAAAGTTTTATGCTGCGCATTATTCTGTTTGACTGTTTCACACTTAGATAGTTTTTTTTACATTTTACAGATTTCCTACTGGCCTTAGTTTGTTTTCTATTTAAATATACAACTCTCTAGGTTCTTCATATTGATCTCACTTTTATATTTTTTTACATTATTAACAATTTTTTAATATTTAGATTCCCATATAATTCCTAATGTTACAGTCCAGAAATGGGATCTTTACAGTAGGGGATTTCATGACTAGAAAGGAAGATTTACATGTTGTAAAGCCTACCACTACGGTTGATAGAGGTGTGTTTTGATTCTTATAATTTTGAAATGTTTGATATCAGTGGCAAAATTTTAAGACTTTTGCGGCGAAGATATTTTTTTTCTGAATCATTTTTCTAATTCCAACAGCGCTAGAGATGCTTGTAGAGAACAGAATCACAGGTTTTCCCGTGATAGACGATGACTGGAAATTGGTAGGGTTTTTTTAAAGTGCAGGATGTACCAGGAAATTTGTTGAGTATATTAAATTTTTTATTTTTATGTTGCTTTAATATTGAAATTTACTGCACATTTAGATTTATAACATACCAATTGAATCTCTCTTTATAAATGACCTGTCCCACTGATGTTCCCACTGAGGTAATCAAGGACATCAGCTTATCCTTCAAGCATGAGTGCTTCAAGAAATGTTGTTGTCATCCCTTGGAGACTAGCACAATGCAGATATGGGAGACAAACCTCCGGAGGTAGATAGTCTAGAGTTTTCTTTAGGCAATATGGCTGTGGAAAGTGTCACAATATCCATATTTATATTTTATGCTTATTTCCATTGTATTTTCAGGGCAATGCCCTTCATTTTTCATTAAATGAAAACATTTAACAGCTTCAAAAAAAAAGCTGCTTGGCAACCTTGATGTTCCAACTCTGCACATTTTTTATGAGATTGATTTTTCAATTGTAAGGACTAGGGTTAAAATGTTCTGAATATTATCTAATTTATCTCTCTTGACTTAAGCTGCTGAACATAAAAGGTCAATAATTTTTTTTATGCCTCAACTATATGCTTGAAGTAAGCTCATGGTGCATTTTCTAAGAAGAAATATTTTCAAGCTATTCATGTTTAATTGAATGCCAGTTGTGAAGATACTTTCGTTAACCTGCTTATATCACAAGAACAAAATTTTGTTTATATTTTCTTGTGTTTTTAATGTGTGTATTTATATCATTTTATTTTCTGATCCCCTTTAATGTGTGTACTAAGAAATGATTTATAATTTTATATTGCAGGTTGGTGTCGTTTCAGACTATGATTTACTGGCATTGGATTCTATATCAGGCATGAATAAATATTTCTGGTTTAATAATTTAATCGTGCATAAACTATTGACATATAATTCTTTGAGTCTAATCATTTACATTTCTTTTTTAAAATTTCTATTAGTTGAATATATTTTTTAGAAGACATTGTTTTTTTACTTGCTTGTTAACATTCCAATGGTGCATTGATTAACCAATGCCTTCTTACAAGTCCCTTTCAACTCCAATGAAATCCTTGTGAAATTGTGAACATAGGAATTGAATTTGCTCTTGGTTATTTTGTACTCACACTGGAAAAGTTTTGGAGATGATGATGGTTTGAACGTCATAGTTATAGAGTTTAGAGGTGGTGATGTTTAGCAGATTGCCATAATACTATAATAGTGATATGTTTTTAAGGTTATGTATTATTTTTTAGTGGTGGTGTGCCAACACTTGCTTATAATGAATGGTTATATATTTACATTATAGTATTATACATTTATTAGTGTAAATATAGTTTCAAGTTTTATAATAAATTAATAATTGTAATTAGCTTATAGTTAGTAGTGGCATGTTTTTAGTAATTCCTCAGCTAGTTAGTGTAGAGGAATAACTGAATTGGTTATTTTGTAATTGTATTTGTATATAATGCTATCAATGGCTAATGGAAAAAGGATCGAGTCCTCTCTACATTATTTACCCTTGTGATGCAGCCCATCTAAGTGCTTGCATTAATTATGGGCTCGATTCTAATCGAGCCTTGGACCAAGCCCAATAACATGGCTTGGACTCTCGGAATTTCCACTCTTATACCATGAGAGTATAAATATGAGTGGACCAAAAAAAGGTGGAAGTTAGTTGAGATTTTATTCCCTATTCAAGGTATTATTCTCCACTCCTAATTTCTTCCTTTCTTTTCATATTCTCTTGTCTCTACGGATTCTTCTTTATCTCGTTTTTCTATTCTTCAATTATCCTTGGATTGGGATAATACATTCTTACTCGATTCACCTCTAGTGGAAGCTAGATCTTGACCGTGTAGTTTACTGTTTCATCGGATTTTTGGATTCAGATCTTGACTGATCTTCATCCAATCTTCAGATCTGTTTCTGAAGAGTGTTTGCATCTTACATCACCTTGTTTCTTATATGATATCAATTGGTTAGGAGAGTAGTTCGATCCTGGTAAAACCCCTGTTGCAGACAACTTCCGATCTGTTCCGCTGTGATGGAAGAGCATCATGCAGAATCGGGGATGGAGGTGCTGGCAAGGGATTGATCACGATGGATTCATCCCAAGGTTCAGGATGCGCCAGTGGCATTTTCGTAAATATATAAAAATAAGGGAAATTTATATGTTTTTTACATATCAATCCTAAAATATAGGCGTGCCAATAAAATAATCAATTAAATTTTTTAGTTAAAAATATATTAAATAGAAAAATTATTATAATACATATATTTATTAATTATTATAACACCTTATAATTCATTGTAACACTATAATTTATTTAATACACATACACTTTATTTAGTCCCATGTTGATAGGATATTAAAAGTACAAAGAACACTATAATTTATTTAAAGGAATTTATTTAACACATTTACACATTATTTAGTCTCACATTGATAGAATTAAAAAAGTATAAAGAATACTCTATAACAATAATTTATTTAACACATGTACACTTTATTTAGTCCCACATTGATCAAGGTTTAAAAACCGGCGGTTAACCGGCTGACCGGTAAAATATTGCTAACCGGTGACCGGTTAGTTGGGACGGGTAAATGGGTCGATGGGTGGGGTCTGACCCGTACCCGTACCGGTTACCCGTCTCGTTTACCCGTCTCGTTTTTAAATGTTTCATTAAAAGGCTTTATTTAATAAAGCCCATTATGTTTCATTTAATAAAGCCTCATTTGAAGGCTTTATTTTAATAAGTTTAAATCTTACTCCTTATAAGTTTAAATCTTACACTTTGAAACCCTAGCCGTTTCCTCCTTATGTCTTTACTTTTGGAATTAATTACTTATTTGCATTACTATTTTGAATTACTATATTGTTTATGATATTTTTATTTATATAAACATGGATATAAACATGGATATAAACATGGAATAGATATATAAGTATATAACATAATTTCTGTTTTAAAAAGAAAATTACGAAAATACCCCTACCGGTTAACCACTGGTTAACCGGTGGTTAACCGGTCTAACCGGAAAACCGGTAAGCCAGAACCGGTTACCGGTTAACCGGTTTTTAAACCTTGACATTGATAGAATTCAAAAAGTACAAAGAATACTTTATAATTTATTTAACTACATTTTTTTAGTCCCATATTGATAGAATTCAAAAAGCATAAAGAAGGTTGGTCTATAAATAAAGATTCATTTTGTCTAAAACAAACATGAAGTCTTAAGAGTGGGAGAAGCTTATATTAAAAATAATATAGCTTTTTTCATGGACCAAGGTATAAATTTTTAAGGTCTTAAAATATATATATTTTGGCTTGTTTTTTATTTAATTCAGGGCCGGATCCGGCTAAGGGAAATGCGCTAGGCGCATTTTCCTTTGGAGGCGCAATTGCGCATAAGCACGTGCATCCGGTTCCATGATTCATCCAACATTATCGTGATTAAGAACCGGAAATCAGTGGTACTGGATTGCACAAATTACTTTGGCTGGCGATCTCAACTCGTCGCCGTACTTCTTGGGCACGATCTGCTCGAGTACGTCAAAGGTGAGGTTGATATCTCATCGTATTTGAACTCAATTAAACAAGACCATTTGATAGTCGGGTGGTTGCTATCTTCAATTTCGGCATCTGTGCTTCCTTATGTTACGACGTGCTCCACATCGGCTGAGGTATGGGAGGCAATTCAGTTAGAATTCGCCCCCAATTCCAGATCACATGTTCTCACACTCAGACAGAAGTTACAGAACATCAGGAAGGGAAATCGCACCATGTCATAATATATTATCGAATGTAATTCGATCATAGAAGCTTTGGGACTCGCCGGAGAGGAAATTTCTGACTCGGATGTTGTTCTTATGGTGCTTGGAGGTCTCGGACTGGAGTATGACTTGTTTGTCCAGAACATTACATCCAAGAGTAAACCGGTATCCTATAGCAAATTGAAGTACATGTTGACATATTTGGATACAAATTTGTTTCCGTCAATGCCATTTGTTTATTCCTTTATGCAACCTTTGGCATTCTACCTCCAGAACGCATTATGACTGTTCTTGCATACATAACAGAAATTGTTCAAATACTGTGGAACTTTATTTCAAGATGCCATTCGAATCAACAATGGCAGTCTTTCTCTAGATTTACATCATTTTTTCCTGTAGAAACACCTGGATGGTTATTGCCACTTTCTGTTTTCTGTCCTGTCTATAAGCATGTGCTCATGATAGTTGATAATGAGGAGTTCTATGAGCAGGAGGAACCAATATCTTTAGAGGACATCCAGTGCTTAATTATTATTATTCGCCAGGTATTGTGGGAACTTCTTTGGTCGAATTCTGCAAATTCTTCGGCTTCTCAAAAAAGCCCGAGTTCAAGTTTCAATAAGCTTTCATTGGATGGCGTAAAGAACAAAGTCAAGTTTGTGACTTCTGAACTTTTGAGTCAGCTGCAAGATTGGAATAATAGACGGCAATTCACACCCTTTAGTGATTTCCATGTTCAAGAGGCAGTGGATGAATCTTTTTTTTTCCAGAGTTTAATAGAAAGTCCAAAAGTACAAGATATTTTGACACTTGCATCAATTTTGGTTCCTTTTACAAGCATGGTCAAGATATTTATGTCACAATTAAGTGCTGCTAGACAAAGTGATAGTTCCTGGAGTTCATTTCCTTGTTTATATGTTGCATTTATGGCATCCAGTATCTGGCACACGGTTGCTTATGATGTAAACATTAATGGGTTTAATGATAACCTACACTGCTTAGCAAGGTGTATAAGCAGCCTGATTGCTGGAAGTGAGCTCGCTATATTGGAAAGGAATGAACAGGAAAGACGATCCCTTCCTAAAGACCATGTTGGTGAGAACTTGGATTCTGAAGTCAACTTCGTGGCAGAGCTTTATTGTCAAATTGAACAAGATGCAGGTATCAACTACTTTACCAATATTTGGATGGACATGAAAAGCTTAATGACACACAAATATCCAAATGGGAGGGGTCATGCTGTTGTTTCTATCACTGAATGGTTGAAGTCGTGGTTGGGTAAAGAATTCAGCGACCTACTACAATTTTTACAACAGATTGGAGGAGACGTTTTCCACCTGATCCGGGCAGATCTTGGTGGTGTGATATTGATGTCACTCACAAGGGACGATCGAACCACTACATCATTCGAGTGAATAGCATCAAAAAAGACAAGCTGAAAATGGAGGAGAAATGTCATCCAGAGCAACAATTGAGGGCAATTGTACCTAAAGAAGGGGCGCCTGATGTAGCACATCCGTTAATGGCACTAGCCACTAGGAAAGAGGCTATTTCCTTTAAATCAAACATGGACCTAAAGCCCATTTCCTTTAAAGAAGGCCATCATTACATGGAGAGTATATATATGGAGGATAGAGGATGGAATCGGCAGTTTTTTGATTTATTTGCTGAAGTTGTTATTTCCTGGACAAGTAATAAACCTTTTATCTTCTCTTTCTTTTCTCTTGTATTTTCTGCTGGATTCCAGTGTTTTTCCCTTAGCTTCTGTGGATTCAGAAGATTTATCAAGCAATTGATCTTCACTAAGATCAGCTGCATCAGAAACCCCGGCCACCACAAAGGAACACTCCGGCGACCACAAAGCACACTCCGGGGACCTCCAGGCAGCTCCGGCCATCTGCAAAAAACCCAATATTTCTAGGCGAGCGCCTAGGCGGCCATGGCCATCGTATGACCGCATGAACGTCTAAAAAAGCTTGCCTTTAGGTCCTAATGACTTACTGTGTACCCAAGAAATGGCAATTCATGCACCAATTCACATTTTTCTAAATTCAGTTTCAAGTGATTTGTTTCAAGAAGTTGAAACACTTCAGAGTATGTTTCAAGTGATTTCTAAATTCAATTTATATCCTTTAGATGCTCTTCCTTCTTCTTGCTGAATATGAGTATGTTGTCAAAATAGACAACTACACACTCATTGATGAGGGAGGGGCTTCAAAACTTTTGACATAAGTCTAGACATGCCAAAGGTCATGGCTAACCATTCATATAAGCCTTTACTGGTCTTAAATATTGTTTTCCATTAATCTCCTTCTTTAATTCTGATCTGATGATAACTACTCTTCAGATCCATCTTGGTGAAATGTTCAGCCCTTGTCTAGACATCTAATAATTCTTCTAGTCTAGGGATTGGAAACCTGTATTTAATAGTAATTTTGTTGATAGCTTTACTATCAACACACATCCTCCAATCTTCATTTTTCTTTGGTACCAAGAGTGCAAGTACAGCATAAGGGCTTATTGATTGTCTAATGGACAACCCATTTGGTGTGAGTCAAATCCTCTTAATGAGAGGTGGAAATTGCCTGACCTTGGTCAAGCCATTTATAGACTAAATCAGGAGATCCATCCAGCTCTTCGTCAACTTCATTAAAAGAATTCTGAGGATAAATAGAACTTTGATAATAATAACATGACTCATGATTATGCTCTGCATCAAGTACTAAAGCAATTCTATCCTCAGATAAAGCATTTACAGACTTATCCTCCTCTGATAAAGTCTTTTCGTCCTCTGAAAAATTATTTTCATCCTCAGATAAAACATTTATAGACTTATCCTCATTTGATAAAGTCTTTTCCTCCTCTAATAAGGGCTTTTTCTCCAGCATTTCCTTGGATAATTCTTTGTCTGATGTATTGATATTTATTTGAAATTCCTAGAATTCTTGTGCCTGTTCCAGAGCCAGTTCTGTGGGATTCTCAGACTGCACCGGGGTCAGAGCTTCCTGCTCCAGAGCCAGTGGTGACTGCTCTGCTGTGTTCTCTGGTGCCTCTCTGTTGATCATCGGTCTGATTTCTTCAGGGAGTTCGACAGTGGGCAGGTTGAGGGTGCATCGGGCTGCCCAGTGGTCGAACCTATTGCACCTCCTACAATGAGATGACCTAGAAGAGTAAGAGAGGCGGAAAGAGCCTTTGTAAATCCATTGCCGGATTCTGAGATGCATTGGAGTGCGGGGGGTAGCTGAATCTTCCATCCGCTTGAATGCAGGCTCTCATGCAACTCGGATGGACAGAGGTGTCAATGAATTCAGCATGTAGTGGTGTACCCAATACACTAATTAATGAATTGGCTGCATATTTGACATACATACCTGGGGCATGCCATGCACGTGTACCCATTGTGGAGCCCAATCATAAGCCTCCTTATGAATAATATCGGTATTTTCCTTGCTTATCATAACTGGGGTATCACACATCATCTCTCACTTCTTATCACAACACTTTAGGCAGTCTGAAATTCTTTTGAAAGCAATTGTGAATGTATGATCCCTTTACCTTGAGTTGTGGAACTGATCGGATAAGTCCCATTTGTTCCTGGCCATGCAAGCTATAGCTTTCAAGCTAGGAGGGTCTCCTAGTATATCCTTAGAGTGAGTCAATTTATCTCTAGGGCTTGAAATGTCAATCATATCTTGTTTGAGGAGTGCATAGCTGAATCCTTCTCTGCAAATTGGTGGGATATATTGTAACCTTCTATGATCTCCAATATCATAGGTTGTGGGTAGCTACTTATTGATAAAGCAATAGAATGGGTGCATTGGCTCACTATTTCCTCTGATTGGGGTGTTCATTCTCTCTGTTCTAAGTGGTCGATCTGCCTTGTGATTGAGATTTCGTTGTTCCTTTCTTTGAAATGGGAAGCTCTTATTGTCTTCCCTGTGACTGTAATACCATTCCTGACCACTGCTGCCGAAAATTTCCTGCTGCCTTGAATTAAATTGCCTCCAAAACCTTGCTGCCTCCATGCTTTAAACTCACACTAAAATTGGGCGGCACTCACTCTCTAAATGCTACACAGAGACTCTGAATCTCTAGTTAAGGAGGAGCATCACAGATTGGATGCAAGAGGGACTGATCATAGCTACAAGACGGGGTCTAATCCCTTGGGTGATGAAAAAATCTGGGTGGGCTCTATGACCTCTTATCTTTCTTTTAGTGTGGTTTTTTCCATCTTTCTCCAGGAAAAACCACCCAACAGATGATCTTGTAGCTACTCTAGTTTGTGCTTTGAAGTCATCCAATTTATGTCCTTTATAATTTTATGTTGTCTGGATTTATATTCTATCAAAATCCTAAAAATATATTCTGATTTTTTTTTATTATAATCAGAAGTTGAGTGTTTCTCAAGAACAGGTTTGTTTTATGACAGATATGCAAGGTTTCTTATATTTATATGGGTTTTCTTGTGATATTTAGTTATTTATTATATGTATTACTAGTTTCGTATTCATTTTAGAGATATCTTTTGTCATTAGGTAGCCGAGAAACTGATACAAACATGTTCCCAGAGGTTGACAGCACTTGGAAGGTATGCAGACTTTTTATTTCCTTGGTTTTTCTATTTGCTGATTTTATTTATATATTTATTCCAGTTTCTTCATTTTTTTCTAGCCATTGTAGAACTCATTTTTTTATTTATATATATATTCATTTTTTTACAAAATGTATGAATTATTATTAAAAAGGAAATAATTTATAAAGTAGAGCTCAGAAGGGATATTGTGTTCTCTTTACAACAAGATAAGTAGATGTTTAACTAGTCTATTCCAACCCCAAATCCAATAATAGAGCCTAAAGTTTTTAACTCAATCCATGAAATCCAACCATGACAATAAACATCATCATTGATATTATCTTGGATGTTACTGTTTACTTCTTTTTGAGGCTTACTAATTGTTTTTTTTAACTTGTTGATGTGCGTGCATGGCAGACTTTCAATGCAATCCAAAAATTGCTCTCCAAAACAAATGGGAAATTAATTTCTGATGTTATGAGTACTGTCCCGATCGTTGTCCGCGAAACAACAAACCTTGAAGATGCAGCAAGGTTTTAGATTTCACTTAACGAGTAGACCATTGTTACCTAGTTTCAACCAAATAGTTTCCATTTTTCTTCTTGCGAAAATGAAATATTTAGTTCCCCTTTTATCCTAATAATTCTCAGGTTATTGCTGGAAACAAAATATCGCCGGCTTCTAGTGGTTGATTCTCTGGGTAAATTGGTAAGTACTGGATTGGTACCTTTCTTGAATTGATTTTTTCTCTATTGATCTTGCCTGATGTCTTTAAACACTCAAGGTTGGAATTATCACACGAGGAAACGTTGTTAGAGCTGCACTTGAAATAAAACACGAAAATGAGAAAAACACGAAAGTATAAAATTTGAATGACTTCCAGGAAAAAGGCAATGAATGAAATCCAGAGGATTGGATTTGGGGGCAGCAGAAATTTGAAGTCATATTTATTTGTGATTTATTTAAGTATAACTGTTACATTGTTAATTGTTATTTTAACAAATGTATAATTTAAGCATCAATTAATATAATTAGTTAATTGATATTTAATATAATTAGTTAATTGATATTTAATATAATATTATTCTAATAAATCATGAGTTCGAGTTCAATATATCCAGGCTTGATCATTGATAGGATAATACCAGATGGCCGACACCCAACCTGAACTTATGTGACCATGTTATTGGGTTGGATATGTTTAATTTTATTTTCATCGGATCCGAAGGTTTTTTTTACCCGACCAAATTAGGAGGCCAATGCTCGATTCATACCCTATCCATAACCCATGAGGGCTATGAGGCCATGGCCAGCAGGCCAGCTCGGTCCTAGTTTAATATATTTAATTAATAAATTTTAAGATTTTTTATAAAGTTTAATAATGAATAATGATAAATAAAAATAGAGAACACTTCCTATAACTAGGGGTGAAAACAGGGCCGCCTCGCCCCGGTCGCAAAAAACGGGCAGCGGAACGGGGCGGGGTCAGATACTCTGATCCCCTGCCCCGAGACCCGCCCCTGCCCTGACGACCGGGACGCGGAACGGGGCAGATCCGGGGCGACCCGCCTCTAATTACCTACAAAATAAAATAAAATAAAAAATAAAAAATTTATAATTCTATATAAAATATAAACCTGAAATATGAATTAATGAACAATTATAATTTATAAGATAAGCAATTATAATTTATAAGTCTAGAGGTGTAGAACGAAGCATTATTTCACAATGTTTTCTTCTTTTATATTGTAATTGATGATACACCTGATCCATCAGACTAGGGCTGTCCTAGGAACAAGGATGGCAGGTCCAAACAACCTAGTAAAAGAAGTCGGGTAAGACCCGGACGGGTCGGATTTAACCCAAGTAGATCTGGTCTTCACATATGGGATGGGTAAGATGTAACCCAGTAGAAGCCCGGTCCAGTAGGAAAATGTATAAATACCCTCAGGGATCGACTGTAACAAGGGCAGAATACGGGTGTGTAGGTTTAATACTAAATTATCAGTGGTGAACCTAACGTGAAATGGATTCAGAGCAGCCAGAGTGGATTAACCAGACGGAAGAAAACCTAGAGATTACGGCGATAGCGGACGCGAGTCAGCCCATGCCGGTTGGTTGTGAAAACCAACCACCGTCTGTCGCACAAGAAAATCACAGTTCGGTCAGAACAATTTATGAAGACACCATGGAGAAACTTTGCACTCCTCGGCAACAAGCGGGGAACAATCCCCTATCAATTAACAGGATACTCCAAAATAGCGAAGCACATTCCAGTACACCGGAACGAAGCAGATCGCGCTCACCCGTGCCCGAGCGGCACAGGGATAGACAACCAAGAAGAGAACAAAATGTAGTAGAAGAAGAAAACACTCGTCTTCTATCAATCATAACAGGACTAGAAAATAGTTAGAGGCAGATGCAAGAAAGAGTGTCTACATTAATGACAGACAGATACATGCAAATTTTAGGAAGGAACGAAATTTTATCTGCACAATTACCCCGCATGGGAATTTCAAACCAATCCGCACGGACTGGGAATGAGGAAGCACTCGCACAACATTTGTTGTCACAGGAATACCCAGAGGGGTGGCGTGCCCCTAAAATGACAGTATACGAAGGGAACACCGACCCAGAAGATCACGTTCATTTGTTCCGTACGGAAATGGAGGACACAACAAGGTGAAAAGATATATGGTGTAGAATGTTTAGAAGAACTCTTAAAGGCGAGGCAGTTGGTTGGTACAGAAACCTGCCACCGAGAAGTATTAATTCGTTCGGGGATCTTGAAAAAGCATTTAAAGTTGCATTCAGACATAAAATAAGGAGGAAAGAGTTGAACACTATATTGCTTACTGTCAGGCAAGGGGATTAGGAATCAACGCGCGAGTGCATAGACCGGTTTGCAGCGGCAGTACAAAAAGTGGTGTGTTCGGAGGAGGCAATTTTGATGGCATTAATCAATGGGTTGCGGCCAACCAGATTCTCGGGAGATCTCGTACGGGACCCACCAGTAACTTTCGCATAGGCAATGGAGAGATCATACAAGGAGTCGAATGTGGAGAAATACCATGAAGAAAAATATAAACAGATTCGACAAAGGGTAAGAGGATAGTCTGATAGAAATTTTCAACAGAGACAACCAAGAGTAGAGAGTAGGCAACAAGAAAACAGGTTTACAGAGAATTCTAGAGATGAACCACCAAGGGAAGCTCCTCCCGTGGAGAATCCCTATAGAAGAGGACCCTCGGCGGAAGGCTTCTATAAAGAAGGACCCCCAAGGCCAGTACCACTACCAAATCAGAGACAAATATTTTTAAATTTGAGGAGCAGGGGAACATTACCAGAACCATGGCCCATGCGGGCAGATACGGTGATATTTAGAAACGCAAGTAGATATTGTGAATATCACGAGGATCGAGGCCATACAACAGATGAATGTTGGGTATTAGCATGAGAAGATACAAGAGACATAGAACCTTCCACAGACACGGCAAATGCCTCCAGGACCTCCAGCACACCGTACGATAATGGCACCGTACGATAATGACCTCCAGCACACCGTACGATCATGCCCTCAGGAATGAACAAGATGGAGGTAATATTGGGGAAATTTTGGCAATTTCAGGAGGAGAAGTTTCTAGGGAAGGAGCCGGTCCTGAAGGAAAAAAGGTACGCTGAGAATCTGGACCGAACGAACGGAACTAAAAAGACTAAAGTATCAAGCGACATACATTTTTCCAGCGAAGATCTCATATGGGTCACAGTTCCACATCATGACCCACTGGTAATTACGTCCATCGTTCAAAGGCAAGATCAGCAAAAGGTAAGATTAAACAGAGTTCTAGTAGACACTAGAGCATCAGTGGATGTATTATATTGGAGTGCATTCGACCAACTCGGCTTCAACAGAGAAGACTTAGGCCCGTGCGGTACACCAGTAACTAGATTTGGACAAGCGGAAGTCCAAATATTGGGAACAATTGATCTCCCAGTAACGTTAGGGAGACATGCACAAGAAACTACCATAGAAGTCAGATTTTCAGTAGTGCCATTTTCGTCCGGGTATAACGCAATACTAGGCAGAGTGGCATTACATACATACCTTATGAGCAATAACATCTTCTTTTCATCAATGCCTGAAGTTTCCATCAGAAACAGGAATTTGTACAGTTAAGGGGTTGCAGAAGAAGGCAAGAGGGTATTACATGAATTCAACGGAACAAGTAATGGCCGCTGCATGCAAAAAAGAGGGCCTCCCGCACACAACAAAAGAAGAACGTCTGAAACCAGAAGCCGCTTCAGTTACAACGGCAATTGAATTAAAGAATGACACGGTACAAGTAGGAGCGGAACTTCCATGAGAAACAAAAAATGATATCGTGGAATTACTTAAGGAATACGAGGATGTGTTTGCAAAAGACGTAGGGGAATTAAAAGGGCTTACACGTAGCCTGACGGAACATAGACTATCAATGGGAAATAGTGCAAAACCAATTAGACAGAAAATGAGATTGTTACGTGGAGAAAGAAAGGAAGCAGCAATAGAGGAAGTAAGTAAACTCTAAAAAACAAACTTTATAAGGCTGGTCAAGTATCCAGAATGATTGTCAAATGTAGTAATGGTGAAAATAGCAGACGGGGGGTGGAGGATGTGTGTAGACTTTACAAACGTAAATAAAGCATGCCTGAAGGATTCATATCCTCTCCCATCGATAGATCACTTAGTCGACAGAGCTTCAGGTTGCGAGTTGTTGAGTTTTATAGATGTGTACTCGGGATATAACCAGATTCCTATGGCAAGGGAAGACGAAGAAAAAACCTCTTTCATAACAGACGCAGGGACCTTCTGCTACAAAGTAATGTCGTTTGGTCTGCGAAATGCAGGAGCAACATTTCAAAGAGCAATGGACAAAATTTTCAAAAAACAAATAGGGAGAAATATTAAAGTATATGTAGATGATATCTTGGTATGCTCAAAGAC
This sequence comes from Zostera marina, assembly GCA_001185155.1. Classification (NCBI taxonomy): domain Eukaryota; kingdom Viridiplantae; phylum Streptophyta; class Magnoliopsida; order Alismatales; family Zosteraceae; genus Zostera; species Zostera marina. Next base: position 119,770 of record LFYR01001470.1, on the reverse strand, counting down.
AGCCGCATGACACTTAGAAGATTTACGAGAAACATTCAACAACATAAGGAGATCAAGTTTACGTTTAAAAGCGAAAAACTGTGCTTTCGGAGTTACAGAAGAACATTTCTTGGGATTCAAAATTACACCGCACAGGATCATGGCCCGTACGGAAAAAATAGAAGCAATAGTATCCGTGACACCACTAAAAACTATCAAAGACATACAAAAGTTAAACGGAAAAATAAATGCACTCAGTCGTTTCATGTCAAGAGGGGCAGATACTCTAAAACCGTTTTTTAGATTAATGAAGTCAACAGACCCGAAGATATCATGGACAGAAGAATATGACAAGGCGTTTGAACGATTAAAAGAACAATTGAAAAATTTACCAACATTACAACCCCCAGTACCAGGGGAACCACTCAAACTATACATTGCGACGTCTGAGACTACAGTTAGCGCAGTTCTTATATATGAAAAAGATGGAACGGAAAAACTAGTATACTATTACTCAAGAGCCCTGCAGGGTGCAGAAACAAGGTACCCCCAAATCGAAAAACTGGGATTAGCAGTAGTATCAGCAGCAAGAAGATCAAAGTCATACTTTCAGGCTCATTCGATTATTATCCCGATGGAATATCCACTATTACAGCTATTACAGATTGACAGAATGGGCGGTAGAATTAAGTGAGTTTTATATGAATATAGTGCCCGCATGGGCAATAAAGGGACAAGTAGTAGCTAACTTCTTAGCAGAATTAACCCCGTCAGTGACAATCAATGAAGAAGAATGGTGGAATGTACATGTGGATGGCTCGGCAGGGTGCAACGGCTGCGGAGCTGGAATTGTAGTCCAAACTCCAACAGGCGAAAAAATAGAGCACGCAGTGAATTTTAACTTCAAAACAACAAACAATGAGGCAGAATACGAAGCACTACTGGGAGGTGTACAGTTGTCGCTCGCACTAGGCGCCAAACACGTAAGGTTCTATGCATATTCTCGTTTGGTGGCAAATCAAGTAACAGGAGAATTCGAATCTAAGGAAGAAGGTATGAGCTTGTACATAGAGGCCGTACGGGATATGATGAAAAAAAATTTAGAATGGAAACTCAACCACACTAGCCGTGCGGATAATAAGGAAGAAGATGCATTGGCCAGACTCGGAGCATCACCTTGCGGTCCAAAGGGTCGACGGGTACGTCAGGATAGAGCAACAAAAAGAATCAAGCATAAAAGCGATTGGAGAGAAATGCAAGGTATTAACACTAATTGAAAAGGATGATTGGAGGACACCGATTATGAACTATATTTTAAACGGAGAGGTGCCAAATGATCCAATGGAAGAAAGAAAGGTAAGAAATAGAGAAACATGGTTTACAGTTACGGACGGTAACCTTTTTCGTAGGGCAGTTGAGGACAGTATTCCCTTACAGGCATGTGTAATGCAAGAAGAGGAGAAAGAAATTCTCATTAGTGCCCATTCTGGAACCAACGGCCTACATCAGGGAGCCAAAGCACTAGGGATGCAAGTAACAAGACAAGGATATTATTGGCCTCAATTAAACGAAGACCCAGAAAACTTAGTGAAAAAATGCAATGAGTGCCATCGTCATGCAAATATACAGAGAAAACCATCCAGCATAATGAAAACCATTTCTTCGCTCGTGCCATTCGTCCGGTGGGGACTGGATATCGTAGGGCCTTTTCCGGTAGCATCAAGAGGGCGAAAATTCTTGTTCGTAGCCGTGGATTATTTTACAAAATCGGCAGGGCGGAGCCGACAAGCTCAATCACAGAACAAAACGCTATTAATTTTATATTTAAAAATATAATCTGCAGGTTTGGAGTCCTATTAAAAATTATAACAGACAATGGAACACAGTTCACGGGAAAAAAGATAAATTTTTTGCGAGGATAGTGGAATAAAGCTCAGTTTCGCACCAGTATATCATCCGTAAGCAAACGGGCAAGTGGAAGTTACAAACCGCACGATCGTATCAATACTTAAAAGAAAGGTAGGAGACAATCCAGGGACATGGGCAGACTTGGTTCCAGAAGCAATGTGGGCATATAGAACAACAATACGAACCCCAAAGGGACATTCACCATTTATCCTGGCGTTCGGAATTGATGTGGTAGCCCTGGCGGAATTAATATGGCCCACAACCAGGGTAGCAAAATTTGAAACAACCGATAACAATTTGGCAATGCTGATAGTCCGCGAGAGGTGTGAAGACCTAAAAGAAGCAGCGGCAGTAAGAGATTTAACATACAAAAGAAGAACCACACGCTATTATAACGAGAAGGTGAATGAAAAAAACATTTGCCTAGGAGATTTGGTGCTAAGGAACGGAAGAGTGATCAGAGTAGATCAAGAGAAGGGCAAACTGTCTCCGAAATGGGAAGACCCGTACGTTGTAATTGAAAAGGTACGCCCGGGAATTTACAAGTTAGCATTTGAAGACGGTCAAGAAGTCGAGCAAACATGACACTCAGACAACTATACAAAATACTTATAGTAAAACTTGTAAATTTTTGTATATAGGACCAAACAATAATTATGTATATGTTGTGAATATTTTTGTACATGAAGGCTAAATGCCACTTATAAAAAGCCGAGCAGCTATGAGGTCGAGACCAATTAAGGCCGAGTTCTACTTATAAAGCCGAGTGGCTATGAGGCCGAGTGCCATCTATAAAGCTGAGCGGCTATGAGGTCGAGACCGATTAAGGCCGAGTGCCACTTACAAAGTCGAGTGGCTATGAGGCCGAGCGCCACTTATAAAGCCGAACGGCTATGAGGTCAAGACCAACTAAGGCCGAGCGTCAATTATATACAAAAGCTGAGTGGCTAAAGTCGAAGTGAATTCAAGAAGCGAAGGATGGCTTACCAAGTTCGTCCAGACAAGGATTCGAACAGGCATAACAAGGCAAAAATATAGACCGGACGGACACATAGTCAATAAGAAGAGCAACCAAAAAGATGGAGGTAATGAACAAAAATAAATAAGTTCAAACAGGTATGTTCCAAAACAAAACAAAAAAAAGAAGTCCAGAAGTGCAAATTGTTCAAAGAAAGAGGCAAACACACTAAGACTCATTGTTAAGGTCTTCAGCATCTTTAGGCCAGAAAGGAGGTTCGGTCGGGATTCCATTCTCCTGCCAGCACTTCCATTGATTGTGCTTCAGTGAAACAACAATGGACTCGAACTGAGGTTCCCGCAGGTTGACCATTGCACACTCATGACGCATCCCGTCGACGAAGTTTTTGAAACAGAGCTTTTTGGTTCGCTCGGAAGTCTCCCTGCAGCGCAGAGCAAAAAGCACTTTGGCTTCTTCAATATTCTTCTCAATTTGTTCCACCTTAGAGAGGGCGTCATCTTTCAGCTTCATAGCAGTTTCGGTTTCCCGACGGGCTTCTTCAGTCTGCTTTTTACTGAGAGACAGTTCTTCAGTCAGACGTGTGACATTCTCCAAGGCTTTCCTCAGCTCTTCAGCACGCTCGATCTCTAGCTTCTGCATAGCCCTTTTCACCCCGACGACCTGGAGAGCGCGAACGTAACAAGCAACATCAAGGTCTTGCAGGTCTGTATGCACCAGGTCCTTCCATTCTTCCTGCTTCTCAATCCAGTAGTCCAATTTCCCAAGGGCGTGCTCATACATTCCAGCAAGGCGAGGCGCTTGCATGGTCTCAGTAACAATCAAACGATCCCCAGGGAAACTACCGTGAGGGAGCATAGCAGAGTCAAGTAGGGCATCGAAGTTGTGAGCATCCAGATTATGAAAGGGAATGTTCTCAAGAGGTACCTCCAGACCTCCGCCCCAAGCAAAATTTTCCCTGACAGGTGACTCCTCCATACGGGCGCGCTTTTCTTCTGCTTCCCAGGCGAGTCGTTTCCTGCAAAGAATTTCATTAACCCCCCATCGTAAGTGTCTCCTGAAAAGAAAAAAAGAAACAATCAACAAAGAAAAAAAGAAGAAGAAAAAAAGTAAATTACTGGTAGGAACAAGATATGGATGAGTTTCCTTCCAGCGCCCGGACATAAGATCGGAGCACAGAATAGGATGATGCTCCGTATGGATTGTAACAGGGACAAGGCAGCACACTCTTCAAGGGTAAGGTCCTCCGCAGTAAGGGTCTGTGACTCGTACAAATTGGTATCCTTCCACTCAGAAGGAACACCGGACAGACCAAGTTGGCTTGACTTATCGAAAAAATATCGGTTCTTCCACTTATGGGATCGATCAGAAAAACCCTCAAGAATCTTGCAATGTGTACGGGTAGATATTTGAAGCCGTGCGGCATTAGGTCGAGAGATGGAGAACAAAAGCTGGAAAATGCGTTCGTACGGCTTAATCCCAAGCTGTAAACATAAGTATTCGAAAGCGTACAAGCGATTGATACTAGAAGGGGAAAGTTGCGAAAGAGAAACACCCAAGAACAAGAGAAAAGACCGAAGAAAAGAAGAAACCGGAAACTTAATACCTATACCAACGTAACCAGAATAGATAGCAGTGTATCCAGAGGGAGGCGAAGAGGCAAGAACACTGTTGGGAGTCTTACAGTCTTTAACGGTGGATTGGGGAGCAAGAAGCAACCAATCTCGCCGAGACTGTCGTCGATTGAAAACAAAAGGGGGGTTTTCAGAGGGAGACAAGAGGTTGCCGTCGAAGTTGAGCCCGTCGACGAACTGGTTGAGATCGGCCATGAGAGCAGTTGAGGAGATTGCACGAGTTGGAAGGCGAGCAGCGGAGAAATGAGAATCCCTAAGCAAAGAAGTGAAATGAAGTAAGAATGGTAAGTGGAGGTAAAACATTATTTATAAGTAAAATATTTAGGCGGGAAAACGAAATCACCAAAGAAGAGGAATCGGCAAACGAACGAAAAGATGACCGTCCGAATCACCCGTACGGTTGGACAAATGTCGAATAGCCTCAAGCTGGACCTAAGACCAGCCATCCCATTAATAACCACAACCTGTATCTTTTTTCAAGGACCGATGTAACCAAAACAAGACCGTAAGGATCATACCTGCGGAAGGTTGGGAGTCGAGGGAATTGTACCAAAGGAGTTAGAACAAAAAACCATATCGGGCCCGGTAGGTAAACGAAGATTAAGAGGCGCAGACAGGGACCGGAAGAGCAGGTAATACATAGAGAAAAAGCAGACGTCATACAACAACTGGATTAGCAGTAAAAACCCCATCAAGAATGTAAATTCCCCATAAGAAACCAAGCATATTGTAACACCCAAGGTGGTTATGGCTGACTTGAGCAAAGATATAGTGGCTGCAACGTTGGTTGACGAGGAAGAACGAGGATTCGAGCTTAATGATGGAGAAGTGGTTGGGAAAGATCTAGAGAAGAGGGTGTTGGTGGAAGATGCATGGCTGACGGCAAGGGAAGAAGTTCAAGAGTATAACCCTAACTCAAGTGAAACTCTAGAGGCTTTAAAGAGTGGAACTGGTAAGTACAATAGTACTCCAAGACGTGGGTTACGGGTCCGGTAGCCATCAGTTAAATTGAGGGATTAATCCAATTTCGTGGGCCTTAGTTGTTGGGCCAATTAAATAAATTAGTGGACTCTATGTGTAGAGTATATAAGACATGTTATTTTTATTATATCAACATCAAAGAAATTTACCCTAATTTGGCTATTAAGGAGTGGTGCTGGCCATCTCCAAGCTTTCCTCTACTAAGTGTTTTTTTTAGATCTAGCAGCTGGTTACATATATCAACTCATACGAGCAAATAAAAGCCAAAAGACAACAAACAAGTAAAAATAAATTCCCTTACGGAGAAAGGACGGTGGGAAACCACACCAGCCTTGGAGAAAAAACAAGGTTCAGAGAAGGTATGTAAAGTAGCAGTACGTAAAGATAAAAGAAAAAACGCTATCTCGCCAACAGGGGAGTTTACAAAAAAAGCTGCAACACAAAAGTAGTCCAATTACAAAAGACCAACACACAAAAGGCAATGTGCCCCGTAAGGAAAAAACACCCAAATACGCCAAACCAGGCGTCCCGCGCGAAAGAAAATGATGAAGGTCGGTTGGGGGGAGTAACGCACGGCCAACACGTTGTCGGCATCCTCGGCGACGATGAGAATCGCCGATTATCAGTTCTCCACCTCCACCAGAGTAATACTAAGAGAATCGCCGATTCCCACACCAGAATCGCTTATTCTCTTCTTACAGGATTTGACGTAGAGTGCACGTCGTGGACTCCAGAACCTCCGACCTTTCCTCGCAACCCCGCGAGCCCCCTGATAGCATATTTCGTGCTTCATCAGTCGGCGTGCCATGTTCTCTCTATCGCCTGTCCATCTTCGAATCCGAGGCGGAAGATGCCGGGAGGATCTCGTCCAAGATTACGTACGGGCCCTCCCATCTCGCCGATAACTTTCCCTTTTTCTGGTCCACTCCCGTTACTTTGGCATTTCTTAGAACTAGGTCGCCCAGAGCTAGGCACTTTTCGGTCAACCTCTCGTTGTGGTATCTCGCTATCCTTCGCTTGTATGTGAGATCCCTGAAGGTGGCTTCCTTTCTTCGCTCTTCCCTGTATTCGCTTGCTAGGAGCATTGCTCTGTCGTTCGCCCCCGGCTGGAACTGCTCAATCCTGGTGGTTGGCCACACAAGTTTAGCAGGGGCTACTACCTCGATCCCAAATGCGAGGGCGAACGGTATCTGGTCTGTGGGTGCCCGGATTGTCGTGCGGTATGTCCACATGGTTTCGGGGATCTTGTCCGCCCAGGTGCCCGAGTGCTCGCCCACCTTTCTTTTTAGGATTGAGACGATGGTGTGGTTCATCACCTTTACCTGACCGTTTGCTTGCGGGTGGTACACCGGGGCGAAGCTCAGCTTGATTACGCTGTCATCGCAAAACTCTCTTAACTTCTTCCCCGTGAATTGCGTCCCGTTGTCCGTTATTATTTGGATCGGGACCCCGAATCGACACACGATGCTACTGAACACGAAGTTCACCACATTTTGTTCAGTGATCATGTTGGTGGCTTCCGTCTCGGCCCATTTCGTGAAGTAGTCTACTATCACGAAAAGGAACTTCCTTCCCCTTGATGCGGGTGGGAAAGGCCCCACGATGTCTACTCACCATCGCGCGAAGGGGACGGGCGTCGTCACTGCTTTCATCATGGTGGATGGCCGTCTTTGGACGTTCGAATGACGTTGGCATTCGTCGCATTTGTCTACCATCGATCTCCTCTGAGTCCTTTATTGATTCGGGCCAGTAGTAGCCCTGCGCCCTTGCCTGGCTACCTGCTTTTCTAGTGCCCGACCTCCCTGGTGGGCTCCGTTTGCCCCCTCGTGGATGCTCCGCGCGATGACCTTGTCATCTTCTTGGGAGACGCAAAGTCTCAGCGGGGCTTTCTCCGCGGCCGATTGGCGGTACAACTTGACTTGGCCGACAGCGAACCATGCTGCCCGGTTCCTCCATTTCCTGGATTCCATGGCGTCTGTTGGTTTCTCGCCCGACCCGATGAACCTTATGATGGGGGTTCTCCAGTCCCCTGCGGTTATTACCCCGCATGCCATTCTGCTGGTTTCCCCAGTTCTCGTCGGGCGCTCCTGATTCTCAATCCGGATCCATCTCCCCTCCGCTTTTCGGGGGGATGCTCCTAGCTTGGCCAGAGTATCTACCTCTCCGTTGTTTTCTCTTCCTACTTGGGTAATCTTCCATTCCTCAAGCCGCCCTAGGGCCGTTTGGGCCTCTTCCACATAGGCTGACATTGAGTCTTCTTTGGACACGAATTCCCTTCTGACCTGGTTTTCCACTAGTCGGGAGTCCGTGTGAAGATGGAACCTTGCCGTGTCGAGTGCCGATGCTAACCTGATCCTGGCCAGAAGAGCCTCGTATATATTCGACTGCGTTGTTAGTCGCCCGGAAGCCGAAGTATAATCGAGCACTCGATTTTCTCTCTTGTCGGGGTTTTTATCACTATCCCCACGCCGCATCCTGCCTTGCTGGCCGACCCGTCGACATGAACTACCCACCATTGCTCCTCTGATCGCACCGATCTTCGCGGGGCGAGTTCGGCCATGAAGTCTACTACTGCTTGCCCCTTTATTGCTTTGACTAGGACAATTTCTATATGGAATTCGCTGAGTTTCATGGCCCAGTTTGGTAGGTGCCCGGAGACGTCAGGCTTTTGCAACAGCTGAAGTAGTGGATATGCCGTTGGGATGGTTATTGTGTGGGCGTGGAAGTACGGTTTCAACCTTCGAACTGCCGAGATCCGGGTACCTCTCCTCTGCTCCTTGTAGTGACCGGGAGTGGTAGTACACTGGCGACCTCTACAAGGCCTTCGCCTCCGATAGAAGTATTGCGCTAACGGCTGTGTCCGAATAGGCGACTGATGAAGCACTGAATCTGCTACCAGGGCTCGCGGTGGTGCGAGGTGATGCCGGAGGCTCTGGAGTCCACGACGCACGCTCTACGTCAAATACCTGCAAGTAGAAACTAGGCGATTCTAGTGAAAGTCGTCGAGTTTCTTAGTGATGCTCTGGTGAGAGTAGAACTTGTGTTGTGCCTTTGAGTGTCCCCTTGGGACCCTTTTTATAGGGTCTCGGAGGGCGTAATCAAAGGCGGACATCGCGCCTATGGTCATATATGGTAACATTTATGACGTTGGCTGGCGGCGAGTAACGGTCGTAAGTCGACGATTCAGGTATGGAAATCGCCTATTTAGGGCTAACTCACCGAGTTTCCAGGGGCGAGATGTGCAGTCTACCATACTGTCGATCTTGGCCCTAACTCGACGACTTATCTCTAAAGTCGGCGACTTGGTAGTCCAATCGTGACTTACGGGCTAACTCGGCGATTTGGACGATGAACTTGTTCCGCACCATGGGAGCTCTCCGGGGCTCCGGCCAAAGCGACGGAACCCTAGTCCTTGTTGAAAGGCGTTGCTAGGAGTGACTGCCGTAATCAGGCATGTCTCACCAGCGACATACATTATGAGCGACTCTCCTCTGATGGGAGGGCGGAGCGTCGGTAAGCGGGAGAGTTGTCTTTTTAGCTCCCAAATGCTTTCTCACAGTCGCCCGTCCATGTTACTCTAGGGCCGGGCGACTTCAATAGTTGAAAAAACGGGCGTAAGCGGTTTGCCGTTCTTGGCAGAAATCGACTAAGAGCCGCCACCTTTCTGTTCAGCTTCTGGACCTCCTTTATGGTCCGTAGGGGGGTCATGGTCCACCTTCTCCCTTCTAGGCTTGATGCCCTCCGAGGTGATCCTGAAACCCAGGAAGTGGCCCTCGTTTACCTTGAAGGCCCATTGCTTTGCTTTTAGCTTTAGGCCTGCCCTCCTGACGTTGCGGAAGGTTTCCTTTAGGTCGGCCAGGTGCGTTCCCTCCTCCTTCGACCAGACGAGTATGTCGTCGACGTATACTTCAATTCTGCGTTCATGCCTATCTGTTCCTCAAAGACCTTGTCCATTAGCCTTTAGAATGTGGCGCACGCGATTCTCAATCCGAAAGGCATCACCTTGAAGCAGAAAGTACCCATGTCGATGATGAATGATGTTTTTTCTTCATCCCCTCGAGTCATGGGCACTTGATTGTACCCCGAATGCGCGTCCATGAAACTCAACATTTTGTAGCCTAGTCGGTCGACTAGTCGGTCGACCGACGACAACGGGTAACTGTCTTTGGGGCACGCTTTGTTGAGATTCGTGAAATCGACGCACATGCGTCATCCCGTGCCTGCCTTCCTGACCATCACCACGTTGGACAACCATTTGGGGTAGCGTACTGGGCGGATGAACCCTGCCCTAAGGAGTTTTGTCACCTTCGCTTCCGCTGCGTCTCTCTTTTCGCTCTCAACGATCGCAACTTCTATCGGACCGACCGGGCTCAGACCATGGACCGAACCAACCACGGCCCAACCGCGCGACGGGCTTGGGCCAAGGGAGGCCTAGGAAGCCAAGAGGCCCGGAGACAAACCTATAAATTTTCGTGTGGTAACCCTTCATCTGAGGTCATCACCTCCCCCACCGAATTGAAGTAGCACTCTCGGGTTTTTTTCTGGGATCCTTTCACCGTGCAAACCCCTTCGCTCGTCGGGAATTTCAAGCACTGATGGAGGGATGACATGACTGCCTGAAAGGCGTGCAACGCCGCTCTCCCCAAAATAGCGTTGTAGCTTGAGGTGAAGTTCACAACCGTGAAGTTGACCTCAATTGTCTTTGTTTGGGAGTGGCGGCCCAACGTCACCGGGATAGTTATCGTTCCTGCCACCGGGACCTCCGCCTGCCCGAAACCTCTGATGGGAGCTCTGCTTGAGAGTAGGTTTGTACGAGAGAGGCCGAGGTCGATGAATGCGTTCCAGTACAGTATGTCTACTGGCGCCCCCGTGTCGACCAGTACCCTGTGCAACCGCACGATGGTGTGATCGCCCTTCCGGAAAACGAGGGTTACTACCAACGGGTCGTCGTGGGTGGTGGTGACACCTTTCATGTCCCAGGATGAGGAATACCTCCGTTGGTTCGTGGCTGGGGCCGGTCTGAATTCCCGACGACCTCCGACCCCAAGCACGCCAGCCTTGCACGTCGCTGCCTGAGGCTCTCGTTCGGGGCCTTGGGCTGCTGTTGCTGTTGTTGTTGCCCCCTCCCCTGGGCGGGGCACCTTTGGGTTTCTGCTGACGCTTGTGTTCCTACATCTTTGCTCCCAAGTAGTCTTCCACGTTAGATTCTCCGTGGGATCTCTCCATGACCTCCGCGAACGTACTCGGGGCTTTCCTCACGAGGTCCTCCACAAAGAATGTGGATCTCAAGCTCACATTGAGGGCGTACAAGACCGTTTCCTCCTGTATCCCCTCGATTTTCTGTATCTCGCTCGCGAAGCGGTCCATGAATTCGCACATGCTCTCGAAGTCCTTCAGCTTGGTGGCGCTGAGGGTGGCTTTGCACCTGGGCCTTTTTCGTTTATACGCGAAAGCTGCCTGAAAAGTCTTTTCTAGGTCCTCGTAGGTATGGAGACCTCGCGGGGAGCGTTCTGTACCATGCGATCGTGTCGCCCGTGAGCGCCTTGTGAAACATTCGGCACCAGATGTCCTTCCGATTCGTTCGGTCCTCCATGTTTGTTCTGAACGAGTATAGGTGATCGTCCGAGTCAGTGTCTCCCTTGTAAGAGGAGATCTTTGGGGTCCTCCAGCCAAGAGGGTACTCGCCTTCTAACAGGTGTTGTGTCAAGGCCACTCCCCCGACCCCATATACCGTTACGGCCGCACTGCTCCTGGGCTCTCCGCCCGTTGCTCCGACTCCTGCTCCGTCCGATTCCAGAGTGTGGTGGTCGGTCGTGAGTTGGAGGACCTGCAGTTGTCGTTGGCTTTCCTGCAGAGTGGAGACCAGCTCGGAGAGCTTCGCGTTCTCACGCCTGTCGCCTTTTCCGGTGCGCTTCTCTCGATGGTGCTCCTTTCTGCTTCTCCTCTCGGTGGGGGTCGGGAACCTGCTAGGTCTCCTCCATATGCGTTTCTTCTCCTCTAGGCGTCGCGCCTCCTCTCGGGCCTTAAAAGCCTTGGCGACGCACTCTCTTCTATACGACAAGCAGGGCTCGGTTCTGTCCGAGTCCTCCTCTAACTCGTTCAGCCAGGCTGCTTTCAGGTCCTCTGGGGTTCTCTCTCGTTCGTGGCGTCTCTCGCCACGATGCCTCGAGCTCTCTCCTACGTGATACTTACTTCCAATGACCATCCTTCCTCCTTCGCCGGCTGCTCTATTCAATTCACGTCAGGTTCACCACTGATGGTGTGTGGGCTCGCGCTAAGGGGCTCACACACATAACTCGCTAGTATTCCTCTTGATAACTCTCAACCCCTTGGGAGGTATTTATAAAAAACTTTCCTGGGCCTTGTGGTCTGTTCGGCCCATGGTCCGTCTGGATGGGCCTTGGTACCAACAGTATCTTATGTCCAAACTTGGAATTCATAATTCATATGATTTAGCTAGGAGGAGTATTGGAATTATTAGAATTTCTTGTTATTAGGATTTCTTATTAAATATGTTTGGTATCAATATTTGTTATAATGTTAATTTTAGTTTATGGGTCAATTCCAGTCCAGCCAAATTCAAGGTTGCATTGCATAATCACATCTCAACTGATGAGTAAAGTCTCCAGCTGAAATTTAAACCCTAAAGGATAGATCCCATTCAAAAGTTTACCATGACCATTAAAGAAAGAATTAAAGAAACAGCCAAAGTGCGTGTGATAATGTGATAAGATTGCGCAATAAGCAAAGTAACAAAAAAGAGAGTTAAACTAATGATTATGACATGTAGGGAAAACATGTCTTTATCAAGAGCATTGCCTCATTGGATACCTGATGCCTATCACTACCAAACCCAACATAAAGCAACAAAGATTAATCCAACTAGTTTTTTGGACTTACATTGGAGTTTGGAAGGTTATCAATTAGCCACGTTCGTAAGTTTTTTTTTTGGTTTTTCTTTTACCCTCGCAGTAATTACAGTATCGATTCTGTACAAAATATCTGACTCCTCTTGAAATTGTCCTGTCATGCTGTCCCCCTTTCACGCTTCTTGCTTCAATCACCACACCGACACTTTGGGTAATAATAATAGACATTACTATTACCCCATTTCATTCATTACCAACAACTTGTGTGTAACTTCCAGATCGCACTTTCAACAATTCCAAATAGGTGATTTATTTATGACCATACTGAACATTTCCCATTAGCCATTACTCCCCCTACCTACCTTTCTATCTGTGTTGTAGATTGCTGAGAGAGAGGAAAGAACAGTGAGGTTCTTGGTTCTTCGTTGGTGGGTCGTTTAGGAAGCGGAGGCGAAGGTGAGATTACCAGGAACCAATCTTAAACCCCTGTTTACATAGTCTGCATGCATGCATGTTCCCATCTTCTTTGGCAAAGTTTTAGCAAGTTTGCGGTGGTGTTTATTTCACATGCAGGTCGATTTCTTCATTTTTTTAAGTATGCTTTCATCCTGTTTGTGAATATGCTTTGGTTTTTCTGATTGATCGTCTAAACTTGGATGTTTGTTTAGTTGTATAAGACTGCTTGTGATCTGAAAAAATTAACTCATTAAAGATCATCTTTTTGTTGGCAAAGTCTACCTGCTTGATATTGGTGTTGAAGAAACTTGGTTACTTGGGTGATCAACTGATCATCATCATCTTTTTCTTCATGTCAGATTTTTCTTATGATGCCATGTGGCTGATTTTTATCAAAGTGTGATTTTTTCGTTCTTGTATGTTGAATCAGTTTGTGTCATGGAACACAAGAAGTGGATTTGGAAAAGGAAAAAATCAGAAACAGCTTATGAGAAGGAGGTAGCAGAAAAGGTAGCCATCTTGAATCTGATTTCTATTTCTTAGGAACTTGTCATGAATAAATTCCATTTTATTTTATTTCAATTTTTTGCTGTCACTGATTGTAACGGGATATTGATATTGGTGTTTAATTAAATGTGGGATACTACAGACATACAAACAACAAGATATTGATATGTCTTTAAAATGTTTGAACAACGCATTGATATCTTCAATCAGCGAAACAAAAGCAAAAGACGATCTTTTGGAAAGGCAAACAAAAGCGACACAAGAAGCGCTTTCAGGTTGTTGTTTATCAATGAAAATCAATGACTGCATATGCATGCATTCTTGAAAAATCCTAATATTTCAAAATTCTAAAATTTTAGGATGGGAACAGGCAAAGGCAGAAGTGGGGAGTTTAAGGAAACAAGTAAATGATGGTTTACACGAGAAAGCGATCTTGGAGGAAAAGTTAGGCAAGTTAGATGCAGAATTAGAGGAAAGTACGCAACGGTACTGTGGCATTGTGGAAGAATGTGATGAGATGGCTGTTGATATTGCGGAAAAGTTATCATGCGCGGATAGAAAAATTTCCACAGTAACTGCAGAGAAGGAGAATCTGATTGCAGTTTTAAAAGAGAAAGAGAAAATGGTGGAAGATTTAAATAAGATAAAGTTGGAGGTTGAAGAAAATCTGAAAGTGGTAGTTGATAAACTTGATTTGTCTGACAAATTTAACAACTCACTGAGGTATGAAGTTTGCATGCTCGAAAAAGAAGTTCAAATCAGAAACGAAGAGAGGGATTTTAATCTTAAATCTGTGGATGTGGCTCAAAAGAGGCACATAGAAAGTGCAAAGACCATTGCAGAATTAGAAGCAGAATGTCAAAAATTACGAGTTATGGTTCGGAAAAGATTGCCTGGTCCAGCTGCTTTGAAGGGAATGAGAAGCCAAGTAGAGATGATTGGAGTATCAAACACAACAGCGAAAGCAGCAACTCAAAGATTACGTTCGAGAGACAAGGAAAATGAACTACTCAAAGAAGAAATACACAAGAAAAACAAGGAACTTGAGTTGGTACGGGAAATGCATGCAATCTCATCTTCAAAATTACATGATATTCAAATGGAATCTAATGGTGAGAGTAGTGGTGGAGCAGGGCAGAGAGGTGGGTCGCATACACGCAACGAATCATGGGCATCGGCTTTGATATCTGAATTGGATTACTTCAGAAATGAAAAACTGACCACAACTTCACCATCTTGCAAAACTAGTGTCTCAGATTTGAATTTCACAAATGAGTTTATCGAGATTGAGAAATCATTAAAGACTGATGCCACTAAACCTACTGAATCTTCTGATGATAGTAAAAATCCTACTTGGCTTAAAGATATTCTGAGGGTCGTTCTTCAGGCAAAATCCCTCACACAGAAAGATGTTGATGTTATCCTTGAAGAGGTTAGAAGCGTCTGTGTCACTTTGGGCCATTCTTCCCTTTCTTCTTTCATTTGTGATAATCAGTCTAAAAGAAAGCTAGAAGAGACACTCTGCAAATTAATCCACCTTGTGGAAAAGATCGAACAAAGCTCTTCCAGTGATGATGATTTTGCAAGTCATGACAGTGGCAGCAGTCCATTGACGATTAGTGAATATTTTTCTCGGGTATTCGATTGGGACTCCTCAGAATGGAGACATGTTCTACAGAATTTTATTCAAAGCTGTAACGATTTGCTGAATTTAAGAATCTGTCTCCAAGAGTTTGTTAGTAACACAATAAACACTCTTAGTTTCAGTATGATTCACAGAAGATCTTCTTCTTGTTCTCTTCAAAATGCTTCCAGGACCGAGGAAAAGTTTTACATTGAAAAAGAATTAGATAACCACAGCAAACAGTTGCCGAAAGTTGACATGTTAGTGCATTCAGAAACTAAAAAAAATCCACAAACAGATGGCAGATTAAACGGAGATCATCAGCAAAGTGATACTGACCTAATTTTGCTTTTGAAGAGTGAATCACCTCTGAAGCTTCCATCGACCGAACCAGATCCAAAAGTCGAAACCATTTCGTACACAGAAACAGAAGATTGTCTACAACCTCAGCTCCCTATACAAAGGTACACGTTATTTTCTTGAACAAATTTCCATTTTCTTGACCCTAACATATTAACATGGAATCTGCCAGTCAAGTGGGAAATCAGGATATGTATCAGGTCAGGAAGCCTCAGAGAACAGTAAGTCTTTTTACAGTACATGTTTAAAGATGCATGATTTTTGTTTTCTAACAAAACTTCTTCGGATCGTATTTCCAATATCAGACTTTAGAGATGTATGCGGCATCGGAGAAGCTTGCAGAGTGTCAAGAAACAATTATCAACCTTGGCAAACAGCTCAAAGTTTTGGCGTCAAGGAATGCATTGATATCAACCAAGGTCATGTCTTCCACTTCCAAAGCAATTCATGGCATTGCTCTACCACTGCATGGTCAACTACAACCCATTCACGACGATGACAAGTTAGAGGAAGAAGTAACAACCCCTGTGACAAAAGAGGTCATATGCACAACAGGTTCGCAGAAATGTCCATCCATATCATTTTCCAAACTACATTTGTTAGCCCATCAAGACAGCAAGAGTCACCAACTAACAATTGGCAATCTCGTGGCGCCAGTTAAATTGGAAGAAAGACTCAATGCAATCAAAAGTGAGAAACATGGCACCAGTCATGCACTTGTTCAAAGGAGGCAAAAATCTAATATTGGTTTATGGAAAAAGTTGTTTTTGAGAAGGAATATGAAGGAAAGTAAAAAGTTCATGACAATCCCATCCTAAGGTCTGCATGTTCTATCAGTGAGAGTTTGCTTCATCCAGAAAATCTGCAGCTGTATTGGCCAGCTATGTCTCTGTATTTGGTCAATTTTTTCCACCCTTTGCTATGTAAATTATGGATGCTGAATAATCTGTTTTTCTCAATCCTCAATTTTGCTGTTGTTACATCAATCATATCATGTTCATTTGTTCATTCTTTCCATCTATTTATTATTATTTTAGGTATCGGATTCAGGTAAAATCAATAAAACCGACCCGAATAGTTTACTCACTAAACCTTTTTATGGATCTTCTCAGCGTTTTTATCGGATTCGCCAGCAGGTTTTATTATCAGGTTTAAACTCCGTTTCTCATTAGTTATGGAAGGTAATCACAATCCGCAGCAGCCAGAGTTATCATCCCAAAACCCTCCGCCACATGAACCTCCTCCCAATCCTCATTCGCTTCCATGCGACTCCCACTTTCATGTCCAGGAAGAAATGCGTACTCTCTTCATTGCCGGCCTCCCTGGCGATGTCAAGCATCGTGAGATCTACAACCTTTTCCGTACTTTCCCCGGTTACCAATCATGCTAGCTCCGCTTCGGTCATTCATCACAGGTCGGTCGGTATATCGTCGTTTCTGTTTCTATTTAACTCTTGACCAAGAAAATTTGTAATAGTATATAAACTAATAAATTCAATCCAGCTATTGGGATCGTATCAAAATTGGCTTCTTTCAACTTCTTGTTTTCCGCTGTGCAAAATTATGAGTATTCAACATCATGAGGAAGTTGTCATCAATAAAGATGACAGATCAAAGGAAGTGTTCACCACGGTGTCTAAGCTGGTTATGGTGAAAGTGTGAAATATCTGAGAAAAATCACGATGGATAAAAGTAAGTACCAAGTCTGGAGGGCACAATTCATTGCCATACTGAAGGGAAACAGACTGCTCAAATATGTGGAGGAAGATAGGATGATGGAAGATTCTATTGAAATTCAACAGGATCAATTAATTATCAGGTGGTTCCTATCTTCAATATCTTCGGCAGTACTCTCCGGAATGACTTCATGCGTCACTTCGTAGTTTGTATGGAATACACTCAGGAGCCTCTACGGCTCGAATTCCCGGGTAAGAATTCTTATTTTACATCAAAAATCAAGAAAGGATCAAGGTCAATGAATGAATACCTGACCGAGGTCTCTCATACTGTTAAAGCCCTAACAATCGTTGGAAGTGTAACGGCTGAGAGAGATGTGGTAATCTATACTCTCGCTGGTCTTGGTGAAGATTATGAATTGTTCATCCAGAACGAAACCACCAGGGAGAAAGAGGTATCGTTCATCGAAAATCAAAATACAGGTCATGCTTACTGATCTTGAGATCCGCCGGATCAGGAAGGTTCCAGAACTGAGCATGACATCCAATCTAACTTTCTCTGACGATTTTGGGAAGAAGGATGTAACTTGTAAGGTCTATACCTTTTCAGCTTTGCAACAAAAATAGCTATGGAGGCCTTAATTGTTACAGCAGTCTGAACTTCGGGAGGTACCCACAATCTAATTCCAGAGCTAATAATCGCAAGAGTTGGACAGAATCAAAATCTGCCAATATTGCGTCAATACTACTAGAACATTGAATGATTGAATGATTCATAACAGATCAGTTATCCTTTACACCCCTTCCCTTAAGCTCTTGGATTCATTCCAACGAGCTTGGTTTGTAAATTTAGAAATTGTTTTGCCGGTAGAGGTTTTGTCAATACGTCTGCCCATTGGATGGTCCCGGGAATGTGTTCCACCGAAATCTCCCCGCTTTCTGTCTTCTCCCTTACGAACTGTAGGTCTATTGCTACATGTTTAAGTTTGCAATGTCCGATTGGATTCTTTGAAATAAATGTTGCACCTAAGTTATCCGAGAGTATTTTGATTGGTTTTGGTGTTGAAACTCCTAGCTCAAATAGCATTGACCGCACTGCTTCAACTTCTTGGGTAGTTACGGCGATTGCGCGATATTCTGCTTCCGTACTTGATCTGGCCAGAGTGCTCTGTTTGCGAGAAATCCATGATACTAAAGTTCCGCCTACCAATACAAGAAACCCTGTTCGACTTTTTCTATCCGATGTGTCTCCACCCCAGTCCGAATCGCAATATGCAGTTATGTTGAATTGTTCTGTCTTGCGAATCGTAATCCCAAGCTTTTGGGTTCCCGAGAGGTAACGTAATACTCGTTTGACTGATGTCCAGTGTGTCGGTTTTGGGCTTGCCATGAATTGAGAAAGGATGTTAACCGCAACCTGAATATCGGGCCTGGTCATCGTAATATATTGTAATGACCCTATGACACGACGATATTCTCGTGCGTCTTTCATTGGATCCTCATCGGAGGTGAACTGAAAGTTTGCAGCCATTGGTGTTGTTGAAGGTTTAGTATTCTTCATACCGCAACTGTTTAACAGGTTTGCAATATATTGAGGTTGAGCCAAGTGTATCCCGTCATCAAAGTATGTAACCTGGATCCTTAAGAAGAACCTGAGATCTCCGAGTATTCTTAGTGGAAATTCTTCTTTTAATTTCGTTATTATTCTTCCGACTTCCACTTCATCCGATCCTGAAATTACAATATCATCAACATAGACGAATAAGTAAGCTATGAATTTTTCTTGTTGAAGAATGAACAATGAGGGATCTATAGCTGATTCTTTAAACTTTAAGTCAACGAGAAATTTTCTTAGTCTCTGAAACCAGCATCGAGGTGACTGTTTTAGCCCATAGAGAGATCTGTGAAGGAGACAGACGTGATCGGGCTTGCTTGGATCTATGAACCCAAATGGTTGTGACACAACTATTCTTTCTTTTAATTCACCGTGTAGGAATGCATTTGAGATGTCAATCTGATGCATTTTCCAACTTCTTGATACAGCAATTAATAGCACTAATCTTATTGACAAAGGGCGCACAACCGGACTAAATGTATCCATGTAATCAGCTCCGTAAATTTGTCTCATTCCATTCGCCACCAGCCTTGCTTTGAAGCGTTCGAGCGACCCATCCTCAGTTGTTTTAACCTTAAATACCCATTTGGTATTAATAACGTTGTCCCCTGTTTCACGTTCAACTAAGGTCCAAGTATTATTTCGTTGTAAAGCTTCAAATTCATCTTTCATCGCTCTTTTCCAGTTTTGGTCTGAAATCGCGATTTTTGCCGATTTGGGGGTTTGAATGTCGGAGGGTGCGATGGCCAGAGCGTATTTCGGATTGGGTTTATAGATTCCATCTGATGCTCTGGTTCTCATTCGTTCATTTATTGGTGCCTCACTTTCAGTTTCTGGATGATCTTCTATGTCGTCTTCGGCGTCGAAGTCATCCGCGATTGATCTGAAAATTGGTGTTGCTTCTGTTGTATTATTTGGATCAGCAACTTCTGGAATTGGGGCATGCGTTTGGTCTGAAATTGGACCTGAAATTGGATCTGAAATCGGGTTAGCAATTACCGGAATAGGCGGATCTGAAACCGGGTCAGGAGCCGGGTTGGGGAACAAGCCAATATCCACTATAACTGGGTCAGCGCTCGGGTCTGGATTTGATTCTTGAATCGGGTCCTCATCATTATTGGGTTGAATAACCCCTAATTCTTGGATAACTGTTGCATCCTTAACTTCGCTGTTTAGGCCCAAGTGTTTTAATTGAGTTGTATGTTGAATATGATCCATAATACCTGTACAATTTTCTCCCTGATCCCCATAGTATTCTATATTCAAAGAAAAATCGTCCTCATTAAAAATTACATCTCTGGAAGCAAAAACTTTCTGAGTAGCTGGTTCTAGACACAGATAACAGTTCTGTTCCATTGAGTACCCTACAAAGATGCATTGTGCAGATTTTGCTTCGAGTTTGTTCTTGCGATATGGTCGGAGACATGGATAGCAGGAGCACCCAAAAATCTTAAGACGATCATACTCTGGTGATTTTTGAAATAAGACCTCCATCGGTGATTTGTTGTTCAAAATGGGTGTTGGATTCCGATTATACAA
Organism: Zostera marina; assembly: GCA_001185155.1. Lineage (NCBI taxonomy): Eukaryota > Viridiplantae > Streptophyta > Magnoliopsida > Alismatales > Zosteraceae > Zostera > Zostera marina. The sequence goes on along the minus strand of LFYR01001470.1, from coordinate 99,647 downwards.
ATAACTCGCGGTGACAACTCCGAAATCCCAAAAATTATTTGGAAGATTTGAGTGTCGTAATAGAGTAACCGTTGTGTCAATCAAATGCCGATGCCTACGCTCTACTAGACCCATCTGTTGATGTGAATAGGGTGCAGAGAGACGATGTGAAATACCCAGTTCCGCCAACCGTTTTCCCAATTTTAGAAACTCTTTTGCGTTATCTGTTTGAACTGCTAAAATTTTTCTTTCGCATTGTCGTTCTGCCCATGTTCTAAATCTTTCGAAAATCCTATGAATATCGGATTTTCTTGTCATTGGAAACACCCAGTTAAAATTGCTCCCTGCATCTACAAAGTTAACATAGTAATTGTACCCTTGAAAAGATGTAACCGGGGATGGTCCCCAAATATCAGAGAATATCAAGTCCATTGGTTTATATATTGTTTTGCGAGTGGGATGTGGTAGAGCATGAGACTTTCCAAATTGACATGATTTACAGACGATCAATGGTTTAGAGTTTGTTTTTATTATTCCTTTCTTCTCAAGACTCAACATATATTTTGAATTTAAATGACCAAGTCGGCAGTGCCATTTGAAATGATCTATTTTCTCGCAATTATTTATGGATCCCCTGTTCCATTTATTCCTCATCGGCAGCTCATATAAACCATCACGAACTCCTCCTTCCAGCACGATTTCTTTAGTACCCAGATCGTGCACCCGAACTTTCTGCGCATCAAATGAAATGGATACATTATTATCAAGACACAACTTATTTACCGAGATTAAATTTCGTGTTGCTGTAGGAACAAGCAACAGATCACGAAGAATGCAAGTTGACCCGTTTGCTTCGATTGTACTCTGGCCTGACCTTGTAATCAACATTGGTGTACCATCTGCTGTACAAATAGAATCTTTACCAGTATATATTTGTGAATGCTGGAAATTTTCACCTGAGTTGGTAATGTGGGATGTGGCCCCTGAATCAGGGTACCACATGGTCATCACCTCATTTGCATTGTGTGCCACCGTGTTCACAGATCCGCGTTTTCCACCAAACGACCCACTAGGCCCATTTGCTGATAGAGTGCGACTATGATTTGGAGGAAATTTTGTCAAGTTTTTCGGTTGTAGCAGTCGATCGCGGTATGGCCCTTGCGAAGACAAATCTGACAGCGTATGTCGAATCTGGAGGATTTGTTTGTTTTAGTTGCTACATTTAATTCCCCAACCTCAACTGTTTTGGGGTTGGCCTGCCTTGAACTCATCCTCAAGTCTTGGTCCATTAGCATTTCTCCTAATTGTGAGAACGTGAGATGTGGATCATAGCGTGTTGTGACAGAGGTGACAAATGCCTCGTACTCGTCGTTCAAGCCTTGGAGAGTGCTCAACACAACCTCCGACTCTTTCAATGTTTCGCCAGTGGCTGCCAAAGCGTCCCTAATTACAGCAATTTTGGCGATGTAATCGTCCATGGACAGTGTGCCTTTGCGGACCGATTGCAGCTGAAGCCTAAGGTGCATCTGTCTGGCCTGCGTTCCAGATGAGTAGAGCCGCTGAAGCCCTAACCACGCACCGGCCGAGGTGCGATGAGATGCTACTTGTGGGACTATAGTCGTTGAAACTCCCGTTAAAATCCAGCTTAGGATGAGTTGATCCTGTTGAATTGTTTCCGGCGAGGACAAAGCGACGTCGCCCCTGACGTACCCTATCAGATCGAAGCCTCTCAACATCGCTGAAAACTGAGCCTCCCACGAGAAATAGTTATTTCGGTCGAGAATGACGCATCTGAGGGGTTTTGTCACAACTTTAACCGGTCTGACCGGATTCGCAGCAGAAGATACTGCCAGGTTAGTCGTCATTGGAGAAGACAACGATCGCAGAGGTGATTTGCGCGAAGACTTCGATTTACGATTTGCGGAAGATTGCAGAAGATTGCGATTTGCGGAAGATTGCAGCAGATTGCGATTACGTCTTTTAATTCAATTTGCGACGATTGCGATTTGCGATTGTTCTTTTCCCAATTCACCGTGTAAGAAGATCGCGTAAGCGGAAGATCACGCTTGCGATTTGCGAACGGCGATGGTTTGCAGAACTGCAGACGTGCGATGATTTGCAGACGACGAACTGCAGACGGAGATTGAAGACGACTTGCAGGCGACGTGTGTGCGGTTTGCGGAAGACGACTTGCGGACGCCGATTTGCAGACGCCGATTTGCGCGATTGCAGACGACGATTTGCGCGATTGCAGACGACGACTTGCGGAAGATCGCAGACGACGACGATTGCAGACGACGACTTGCAGACTTCGATTTGGGAAGATCGCAGACGACGCGTATTGCAGACGGCGATTTGCGCGATTGCAGACGACGACTTGCGGAAGATCGCAGACGACGACGATTGCAGACGACGACGATTGCAGACGACGACTTGCAGACTTCGATTTGGGAAGATCGCAGACGACGACGATTGCAGACGACGACTTGCAGACTTCGATTTGGGAAGATCGCAGACGACGCGTACTGCAGACGACGACTTGCAGACTTCGATATGCGGAAGAACGCGTTCGCGGAAGATTGCGGAAGATTGTGATTTCTGAAATTTTTCAAGAAATTCCCAACGACTTCCTAGCTAAATGATACCATACTAGAATATTGAATGATTGAATCAAAGAGTGAATTGATTTATTCTCAAATACTTGTTGTCTATTTATACAAGTTTGTTTCTAATTAGGATTAACTGATTCATAACAGATCAGTTATCCTTTATGAACATAATGCCTGGTTATTTCAAAGGGAGCGCAAAGTAGTGTGGCATCTACTCTGCCGAATACGAATGGTCCGAATGCGAAGGACAGATTATTCGAACTCCTACAAATACATCTCATGTATGATGCTTCTCAATTACCTATTTGTTACAGTAAAACACCTTGGTGGACTCCTAGGCATAGCACGACACCAAAATATTTGCGAAAGAAAATGTCGGACCACTGGAGGATTGACGAATTTGGGGAGCTACAAATGCGGACATCAAAGACCACGACAACACCTGTTGATGGTTCCCCGAAGGAGTTGGTAAAGTTTTGGAGTACTCTCCAAGATTTTGGGATTCAGCGATTGACATTGTTATAAAATTGAAACCAATATTGGCAACGAAGAACACCATGAGGTGGAATTAGAAGAAAGCGAATCTGAGAAATCAGGAATGGATGTGGGTGAAATTAATGAGGACAAAGTTAATGAATCCCTGACCTTCGAGACAATTGACGTACCGGGGTAAGATTGAAGAACCTTGTGTGAAATCAATATTATTTGATTCTAACAATTTGTCTGCGAATTCATGTAAGTGTAAAAAAAAAATTATACTGCTACATCAATCATTTATGCAATGGTCAGGATATTGTCGACATTGCACAGAAAAAAATTTACGGCGAGAAGGTGAGAAATATTTACCGTAGGTAAAAATAATGATATTCGATCTTAAATTTGTTAACTTGAACAAACTAATATAGGTCAGCGATTTGTATGCAATGATATTGATGGACAAAGTGTGTGAAAGTGATGCAAAGATATTGGGATGTAAGTTATTTAAGAAGAGATCAGGTACACCAAACATTCGTATCGCAGATTGGAACGACTTCTTCAGGGAAATATGGCTTATGGTTGACAATGAAATGTTGAAAAAAAATTGTATATGTTTCACTCTTTACGAAGAGTCATTGGCATTACTTAGTAATAAACGGACCAGAGTGTGTCATTACGCATTTCGACTCGAATGGGAAGTCGAAAAATAATAAGAAGGATGCACGTCGTGTGGTATGTGTAATTGTTACCTTAACCCACGCCAACATCCTATATAAATTGTAGAAGGTCATGCATATTACTTACTATTTTCAGATACAATAGATTGAGAAATACGTAAACTACAATTACTTTGGCTATAAATTCAGCGACAACTGAAAGTTCATTAATGCAAAAGGTTTTTCGGAAGAGAATGACGCAACAGAAGATTGCGGATTATATATGTTACATGGGATTGATTTATCGATGAATGGACGAAGGCCATTTTGGAGGAAAGCGGAGGTCGCAAATATTCGAACCGATATTTTAAATGAAATAGTTACGAATATATCCTAGGTGTATTTGTAAAATTGCACGGAAATTGTTTGTGATATAAATATGAAAGAGTAACAATAGATTGAAGAAGTTTCTGTCTAGATATGGCGTATGGTAATTCGACATTATCTATGCCGGTACAATGTTTTTTACCTTTGAGGAACTACGATATGATGTATATGAAGAACAATAATTTATCGTACTTAAGAAACATTATCGTACTTATGATGAACATTGGTTGTAGACAAGAATAAATGGTTGAAAATATTTGAAGAACAATAAAATGTAGTATTCGTAGAACACCTGTTTGAATAGAAAAGCGTAAGGTTGTGGACAATTCCTAATGGTATGCCTAGGCTGATGACATTTGCTACAAGACCTTCTCTTCTTGTAGTTCTAAATAATTATCTCGCATATAGTTTTGTATCTTATACTGGTTTTGCTCGGTCTTCCGCTCACTCATCTTCCTTTAGTTTTTGCTTTATTTGGTACAACAACAATAGATGGAAGAAGTTCCTGTCTGGAGATGGCATGTGGTAATTCGACATTATCTGTGTTGGTACAAAGTTTTTGACGTTTGAGGAACTACGATATGATGTATATTAAGAACAAGAAATTGTCGTGCATAAGAAACAAGATCGTACTTATGATGAACATTGGTTGTAGACAAGTAAGATAATGGTTCAAACTATTTGAAGAACAATAAATATAGTATTCATAAAACAACTATTTGAATAGAAAGTACTAAGGTTGTGGACAATTCCTAATATTATTCCCAGGCTGACGATATTTTCTACAAGACCTCCTCTTCTTGTAGTTCTCATTAATTATATCGCATATAGGTTTGTATCTCATACTAGCTTTGCTCGGCCTTCTGCTAACTCCGCTTCCTTTAGTTTTTTGTTTATTTGGTACAACAACTTTAACTGGATCTGTAAAAGGATGTGTAAATCTCGTGATTGAAAGAATATTGTTATTCTCCGGTGCTCTAGAAGATGTTGGAATTAGGGCAGTCAATAATCTTTTCATAGGCTCAACAAATTTTTCCATATTTTCATTCGTCAAATTTGCAAATTGTAGAAGACATTCAAACGAAGCTTGTAGTTTCCCAGATCGAAGATGTGTACAACTAACGTTCCTGACGGTATTTTTTTAGGATTTTGGAACCATCTTTTTGTTACGAGTGAGGGAGGGATTTCTTCGAACCGTCGATGAAAGATAAAAAACATATGATGTGCCTACATAGTATCTTCTTTGAATTGAACATTTGACAACTGCACTTCGGTAGTTGTTGCTCTTGATAATAATAAATGGTAGATGATATATTCTGATTGTAGACATTAACGACAGGGTAGATATTCGAATGCTTCAAAAAAAGTAATGAAAAGAATTACGACAAAAAAAGAGACATAGAACGTACGAATAGGTTGTACAAGAAAAACTTACCACGCTATCATTGCATGGTTTTATGAAAAATCTCAAGCTCAACCTGACTTTTTATTGATATAATCGAAAAGCATCAGATGTGTATTTGTGCAGAAGGGATCTTTCAATTGAAAGATTTGTGATGAGATGTGGCAGCCCAAAAGTATCTTCATGATCTCTTTGAAGTTCTTTGGTGAGACATGTCTAATTACGTCAGTTACTCTCAACAATGCCCTTCAACAAGGACTAGGACTTCGTCGTTTTATGCCGGACCCCCGGAGAGCTCCACGGTTGCGGAACAAAGGTCGTCGTCAAGTCCTTGTTGGATTGAGATCCGAGGCTATAAGGGGGGATAATTGCCTCTTTTTCGATTAGGCAGGTTAGATGCGGAATTACCTGCAAATACTTGATACACAAATGGTTGAATAACAATAAAAAGATTACAATATAATATTATATATATATATATATTTATATTCTTGCCTTTTCTCTTCAAAACTTACTACAGTATATGAATACTGAGTCAGCTTATTAGATAGTACTTTATAAACAACTGTAGTATATAAATACTAAGTTATATTATAAGTGCACGTTATAGTATTAGAGTAAAGGACCAGTTAACTGGATATAAAATGATAAGTAAATAACTGATCAGAAAACTGGATATATATGATAAGTAAATATCTGACCAGATAACTGGATATATATGATAAGTAAATAGTTGACCAGGTAACTGGATAGAGATTTGAACAATGAATATAACCTTAGATACTTGACCAGATAACTGGATGAGGGATCTGCAGAAAGTAGTCAACCTCTGTACTTGACCAGATAACTGGAGGAGGGATCTTTTTAATTAAGTGTTGTTTAAACAATAAATAAAACTAAAGTTAACAAAGAACAACACAAAAGATTTATACTGGTTCACCCAAACAAAGGCTAGTCCAGTCCCGACAAACTATCGGAATTCACTGACCTAAAGGTAATGGCAAAACCTTAGAGTATCAAGGAAACTCTTAAAAACCTCTCTAAGCTTTAAAGCTACTTCGCTTTATACTATAGGCGACCAACTTCGCGACCAACTTCGAAGTTGGTTGCCAATTTTAAGATGAAAGCGACCAACTTCGCGACAAACTTCAAAAGTGGTCTCAAAAAGGGGACCAACTTCGAAGTTGGTCGCCAATTTTAAGATGAAAGCGACCAACAGTTTGATCGCCTGACTCTTTTTTAATAAAATAAAATGCGACCATCATGTTGGTCGCAACCATGAATTCAAAAAATTTAAAAAATATCTACCAATTTGGCGACGAAACTGGTTGGTTGCCTAAATTAAAAAAATATATAAATACATAAATAAAACAATGCGACCAACTAAAATGGTCGCCTGATTAAGCGACCAACCAGTTGGTTGCTTAAATATTTCGTATGTTAAAGAAAAAATCAATTCGCGACCAACTTGTGGTCGCTTACATATTTCGTTAATTTAAAAAAAAATCAATTTAACTACTACCAACATAAATTTGAAAAAATAAAAAGGCGACCAACCAGTTGATCACATGAATTTTAAAAAAAGCCTCTTAATCTTAGAGTATGTTAGGACCTTACAGTATTAAGGAACTCTTAAAAATCTCTTAATCTTTCAAGGTAGATTCCACCTAAGAGTTTTCCCAGAAAATCTATAAAACCAAACAAGAGCTTTATAGTTGAGCTCAAAAACCTTCTCTCACACTTTGGTGATATTGAGACAAACCTCTCAACCAAAGTGGACACACACAAGAGAGGATTAAAGGAGTGGAATGTTTAAAGCACACAAAACTTTTTATTTGTAAAGATGAACAAGAAGGTTAGAAGTAGAAGTTGGAGAACTTTTGAAGCTTTTAGAAGCTTGGACACTTGAGAGCTTTTGGAAGCTTGGAAAATTGGAAGCAAGAACACTTTGTAGATCTCAAGATGAGGAGTGAAAGCTCTTTGAAATGCTTTGAGTGTGTTCAACGAAAATGGAGGGTTTGGACCTCTATTTATAGCCTAGGTCATCACTTGTCCACCCTTGGATCTTCAATGGATGGTTCTGTGATTCCTCACAAAAGTCTAAGATTTCGTCTTCCCAAGAAGCTTGAATAGTAGAAGCTTGTTTTTTGTAGATATGATTTCAATCAAGGATATCTTTGTCCCCTTGAGAAGATCTTGAGAAGATTCATTTATGAATAGTGTCTTTTGCTCCTTAGTTATTGCACCTGACTAAAATGTTAGAGATAACAATAATAATTATATTCAAGGTATTTATGTAATTGAACCAATTCGATTTTGACTTTGATTAAACCCTTGACTTAATTAATTTAGGTCTAATCTTGTCGATGGCATATATGTTTTAATTCATGTTTAGTCAATATTTTAATTTACCCTTATTAGCATGCTCCTCTGAATTATTGACACATAATATTCAGTTTAAAATAGTGGATAATATATCTCCCCCTTAAAATAATAAGGTATTGACAAAGTTAAAACTTGATACCTGGGTATCTCCCCCATAATGATAGAATATATCGAATTTGCGGGAAAAATAAAAGTTCATACCTCATTAAGCTTGATCACAAATTTGAGTTTCGTGATTGACCAAATGTGACTTTTAAGCTTATAAGAGTGTTAGTCAATCATATATATAAGAGAGAGATAATTTTGCTCATTTTGATAAAATATAATATGAGTACTATTTTGATACACATTTTAAGGCAAGTATGATGATATGATGAATTTAATTGCCTTTGTGTTAAGATCATGCAATGAATACTAGTCCATGTGTGTGTTATGGATGAAGATGATCATAACATGTATGTAGGATATGGATTAAAGATATTATTACGTTATAATCCATAAAATATGTTAGTGAATGAATGATATGTATGTACAAAACATGAAGCACGAAATCTGCTACCAGGAGGCTCGCGGGGTTGCGAGGAGGGCCGGAGGCTTTGGAGTCCACGACGCGCGCTCTACGTCAAATACCTGCAGAAGAAGAGGGGAATCGACGACTCAGGCTCCTTAGTTTACTCTGGTGTGGAGTGTGTCAAGAGTAGATGACATGAGAATGGAGGACCCCCAAAGATCCCTTTTATAGAGTCTTTGGGACGTTTCTCCATTCAATGATCTGGGGCCCACACCATTATGGTGCCCGGTTAATGGTGCCATAATGATGTGGGCCAGCTCAAGTAAAGCTGGGAATCGCCTACTCAATGTGGGAATCGCCTACTCAGGTGTGGGAATCGATGACTCAGGTGGGAATCGCCTACTCAGGGGGAATCGGCTATTCGCCACCGGAATCGGCTATTCCCATATGTTGACTTGAAGACTTGACGTAGACACTTGTTCCGCAACCGTGGAGCTCTCCGGGGGTTCGGCATAAAGCCACGGAACCCTAGTATTTGTTGAAGGGCGTTGCTGGGAGTGACTGACGTAATCAGGCGTGTCTCACCAGTACTCCCCCTGAAGAGAGCACAAGAAACATGCGTGCATCACCAGTATCCCCCCCAAGCAAGGTTTTGTGTGATCCGCATCAAGGCCAAAGCGACAAGATGGGATTGAATCATTGTGGCCATAGCGACACAATGATTCTGTATCCATCACTATCAGATGGATTGATTCACTATCAGAATCTAGTTCCAGGCCAATGGAACTACGTGTTTATAGTCCAACCCTGATCAAGAGCGACTTTTGCTGTGTCATCAAGGCCAAAGCGACAAGATGAATGTACTCACTATTAGAGTCTGATTCTGGCCAAAAGCGACAGAATCTATTGATTCACTATCAGAATCTAGCTCACTATTAGAGCTAATGTTTATAGTCCACTCTGATCAAGAGCGACTTTTTGTCCGCAACGACGGTTACCCCATCAAGGCCAAAGTGACAAGATGGGTTGAGATCATTAAGGCCAAAGAGACAAAATGATCTCTAGTCTATCAAGGCCAAAGCGACAAGAGAGATTGACTCACTATCAGAGTCTGGTTCACTATTAGAACCTAATTCACTATTAAAATCTTACCTGCAAAAAAGAAAACATCCTGCAATACAACTAAATCAGTCCAAAACGCATATTATTATTGACCTATTGAACTCACCGTGGGATTTTACCTTCCGTAATGCCCTTCCTTTGCTCAAATGAATCCTTGGTAAATCTGGCCGAAACAACAGATTTACCATGCTCAATTTTTTGACGACTTCCGGCCGAAGCGACAGAAGTGTCGGGAGAGCTTGTAATACTCCCCCTCGAATTGTGACGACTTCTGGCCGAAGCGACAGAAGTGTCGGGAGAGCTTGTGATACCCTCCCTCGAAAATCGTGCCATTGTGACTCATAACTTTTGAAATGAGTAGTTTTCCGAAATATTTTATTTTGACTGTTAATGGGCTATCTTTTGTTTTTTCTTTGCTAATCTTTCATATAAATTACCCTATAAATTGTAACTAAGGCCCGAAACTAGATTCACAAGTCGTAGTTTAGTCACTCTGGACGTAAATTAGACTCTGCTAACCCTATCTTAGCCACTCTGGGCGTAAGCATGGTCGTACGAATCGTAGCTCAGCCTACAGTTAAATTTGCGGATAATTTATACCTCTAGATTAACGCGGAGTTGTAAAAAATAGCATATAACAAATCCAAAAGATATAAATATTCGAAACTCGAGGGTTACACTTGTAATTTTTAATTACACCTTAGGTTTGAACCTTGATGCCGGAGAGAGCTTATGATACTCCCTCCTGAAATGTGACGACTTCTGGTCGAAGCGACAGAAGTGCCAGAGAGAGTTTGTGATACTCCCTCCTGAAAATATGCTCGTGAGGTAGTTTTGCTGATGTTTACCCTGAGTCGGCGATTGGGTGCTTCAATCGATCGCTCCTGAGTTTTGGGTGACTGTGAGGAGTATTTTGAAATTTTACCCTTCTGAGTCGGAGTGAGGGGGGGCATTCCTAAGCTTGTAATTTTTTATAATATGTTTTGCAATTTTTGGAACTTATTTAATGAATTATTTTGCTTTCCTTAGTTAATTGTTTGGGTAATTTATTTTTGAATTGTAACTAAGGCCCGAAACTAGATACACAGGTCGTAATTTAGCCGCTCTGGGCGTAAATTAGACTCTGCTAACCCTATCTTAGCCACTCTGGACGTAAGATTGGTCGTACGAATCGTAGCTCAGCCTACGGTTAAACTCGCGAATAAATTAAACTTCCCAATTAACCAAAGACTCGCAAAGCTAATTGACATAATAAGTTGGAATACAATAAATATCAGGAAATTAATTACAAGTGGCGTAAGTACTTATAACCTTTTAAAACCTAAGACTCTAGACTTATACCCTAATGCGTAGTTCGACTCCGGCCGTAGCGACGGAGTAACTTTTAACCATCATCGAGGCCGTAGCGACAAGATGAGGTTGGATCGTTAAGGCCATAGCGACAAAACGATTTTTAATCTATTAAGACCATAGCGACAAAATAGATTTCTAAAGTATTTAAAACCTTAATCATAAGTGGTGTAAGTATTTAGAACCCTTTTGGATTAGGTTCGTATGTACTCCTCAGTAACCTAAGACTCTAGACTTATACCCTAATGCGTAGTTCAACTCTGGCCGTAGCGACAGAGTAACTTTTAACCCTCATCGAGGCCGTAGCGACAAGATGAGGTTGAATCGTTAAGGCCATAGCGACAAAACGATTCCCAATCTATTAAAGCCATAGCGACAGAATAGATTCCTAGAGTAGGGTATTTAGTAAAATCGTAAGTAGGTTATTGGAAGAAGTATCAACTCTATTGACTTTTTTGAAAAGAGTATTACAAAATAAAATCTAACTATTCTATTTTGTAACTTGTACTACCATATATACTAAGAGACTACAATTTAGGACTACAATTCTAGATTTGAACCCTGGTGTTTTAGCCAAGCTCCGACCATACCGACAGAGCGACTCTCGATCCTCATCAAGGCTATAGCGACAAGATGGGATAGGATCATTAAGGTCAAAGCGACAAAATGATCCTTGGTCTATTAAAGCCATAGCGACAAAATAGATTTAAAACGAGGGTATCATTGATTGTAGTCATAAATTTAGAATCTCGGTGCTAGATTCGTAAATGAGAGTCTAATTTAGATTCTTAAGTCGCACTTTAGACTCATAAATCTTAAACTAAACTTGTAATCAAAATTTAGCCACTCTAGACGTAAATTGGATTTTGTGAACATCACTTAGACTCGTGGGTCATAAGCTAGGTCTGAGTAACGGGTATCATCCAGCCAAAGCGATGGATGATTGATGTGGTCGAAGTGACGGATGCCATCCAGCCGAAGCGATGGATGATTGATCCGTCCGAAGCGATGGTTGATTATTCTAAATATGATATATATGACATACATATTGCATAGTATCTCCATGGATTAAAGAGAGATTTATTTAGAATAATATCGCTATTGAGAATATATGAGAATAATATAAGCGACAAACAAAAGAATCAACGTGTTTTGGTCGCTGGTTGCTACTGACAGAAGCATAGCTTGTCTGGTTACTCTGGCCAATCCTATCTTCCTTCTAACAGATAATAGTTCCTCACACTAGCGTGATGCACTTGATTGTGAGTGTGAACTGTGGCTCTGGTTGCCATCACTGTCATAGGATTGAGAGCGTAAGCTATGGCTTTGGTGGCCATAACTATTATTAGGCCAAGAGTGTGAGCTATGACTTTCGTGGCCATAACTGTTACCAGACTGGGAGTATGAGTTATGACTTTGGTGGTTGTAACTGCTGCTCGGAAACTCCTCTCTGTATCGAGGAAGACTAGTTGAGGTTTCGGACCGGGAACTTGTATCCTCGTATGTATCTTCTTCAGCATAGCGAGGTTTTTTCCGACTGGGCGGCTCGAGTTCGTCCAGCTTGTCATTGTCCTCCTCTTCTATCTCAATGAACGATTGAGCTCATTGGAAGAGGTCGGGAAGGGTATCCACTTTATGGAGCATCAGATTCTGGGCCAAAGGGGAGAAGGGTGTCAACCCTCTTATGTATCCTGCTATGGCCAGACTTGGGATCATCGTTCACTTCTGTCATCATCGAAGTGAACTTAATCGTGTAATCCCTCAGAGACAGCTTGTTCTGTCGCAATGCCAGTAGTGCGTTGGCACTGTGTTTTATTCTGATCATCCCAACATGTTGGGCGATGAACTTTGAAGAGAGGTCCACGAAGCTGGAGACCGAGCCAGCTGGCAGACCAGAAAACCACCGATAAGTGCTGCCTTTGAGAGTGTCGGGGAATGTCTGACACAATAGCCCGTTATAGGTGGTCTGCGGTTCCAAGACATTAAGGTAGAGGTTGATGTGATCTTTTGGATCACTCGAACCGTCATACGCTTCTATCCTGGGTACCCGCCAGGTTGGTGGAAAAGATCCTTTCAAAAGGTCCTTGTGAAAAGGAGCACTTTTGATTCTCAGGAACTCGATCGGGCTGTTGGCGACTGGGTCGGCAGCCAGCTTCCGACGGAGATCTTCCATGAACCGTGTCGTAAGAGTCTTGTTAGTGCGACTCTTACTAGGTCCAGCCACTACTGGAGATTTCCTCTTTTTCTCCACAGATGGAGAATAGTAAGACCCAGATTCACCCGCTCCTTCGCGGATGATGGTCTTGTGGCCCCTCGCTTTCTCGAGGTTGCTAACTATTTTTCTATGGAATCCATAAAGTTAATCAACCTCTCTTCTAGCGCAGGAGTTAGGTTCACTCGCCCATTTGGTCCGGGTAGTGTGGTACATCCGCCATTTGGTGGGAGTGATGAGGGCACCTCATGTGCGGATAGTGATGCATTAGAGCTTGGTACAGTATGGGAACCAACCCTCCTACCAGAAGCTCCTACTTCTGTAGCAGTAGAGGGAGCTTTCTATTTATGATCCTTAGTAAAAGAAGCCATAAATGGGATGGTTGCTTCTATTGGGTCGAAGCAACAGACTACGAGTGGAAGTTCTTCCGAAGTGTCGGAAGCTATGGGTAGGTACCTGCCCCCTCGGGTGTCACAAAACAGAAAAAATTTTGTATGATATTTTTTTATAGTTTTATAACCCCCTTGAGGAGTACTACTAGTCCCCAAAGTTTGAAATTAGCAACAAAAAAAATCGCAAATTTATTGCAATTTTTTAGCAGAAAATCGTGCCGCCGGAGGTGGTTTTTGGGATGCCTGTTTAGACCTATCCCAGAAAAGATTCCTTGCACTGTTGAAAAATTTTGCTTTTTTGTACTCATAGAGAAAACTTTTTCACGTGATGTGCGGTCACATAATCCCAAAATCAGATCTGGGAATTCCGGAGGTGGGCCGACAGAATCACTGGAAGTGAAAAAAGGCGAAAAGCCCCATACTCTTTTTTTACCGAAACGACGATGCGAATCCAACCAAAGCGATGAATTTTCGTTTCAGTCAAAGAGTTGGGTTGTGGGTAGTCTTATTCAGCTAAAGCGATGAATGAAGACAAGGACTGAATCGCCTACTCAGTGTCGGAATCGCCTACTCAGGTCGATTCAGGTGGGAATCGTCGGTTCAGTTGGGAATCGACGATTCAGATGGGAATCGACGATTCAGATGAAGATAGATGATTTTTTATGAAAAATCCAACCTATGTGAAAGTGAATGTTCCAGAGCAAAAGACTTTGACAGCACTTGTTCAAAAAGCTAAAGGAATCGGCGACTCCTTAGGTGGAATCGACGATTCAACTTATGGGCATTTTGAACCAAGTCGTGGACAACACTCTTAGCTAACAGACTTATCCCGGAATCGACGAATCACTAGATGGGGTCGGCGATTGCTGGTATGAATCGACGATTCCTTGACACAAAGTCAGCGATTCATCCCAAGGGAATCGAGCCGAACTTTGCGAAGAAAATTTCGCGATTACGACGGGATATCGTAGTTCGATAGTCCCACAGACGGCGCCAGCTGATGAAGCAAGAAATCTGCTACCAGGAGGCTTGCGGGGTTGTGAGGAGGGCTGGAGGCTTTGGAGTCCACGACGCGCGCTCTACGTCAAATACCTGCAGAAGAGGAGGGGAATTGACGACTCAGATGTGGTAGTCGGCTACACAGACTCCTTAGTTTGCTCTGGTGTGGAGTGTGTCAAGAGTAGATGACATGAAAATGGAGGACCCCCAAGGACCCCTTTTATAGGGTCTTTGGGACGTTTCTCCATTCAATGATCTGGGGCCCACACCATTATGGCGCCCAGTTAATGGTGCCATAATGGTGTGGGCCAGCTCAAGTAACGGCTGGGAATTGCCTACTCACTGTGGGAATCGCCTACTCAGGTGTGGGAATCGATGACTCAGGTGGGAATCGCCTACTCAAGAGGAATCGGCTATTCCCCACTGGAATCGGCTATTCCCCACTGGAATCGGCTATTCGCCACCGGAATCGGCTATTCCCCACTGGAATCGGCTATTCCCATATGTTGACTTGAGGACTTGACATAGACACTTGTTCCGCAACCGTGGAGCTCTCCAGGGGTCCCGGATAAAGCGACGGAACCCTAGTTCTTGTTGAAGGGCGTTGCTGGGAGTGACTGACGTAATCAGGCGTGTCTCACCAACTAATGACTTTAAGAAAAATTAAGCACTTAAAGTTTTAAAATCCATGTCTTTGTGACTAATATATAATCATGTAAATATTCACTAAGTTTCAAAAGATTTATAAAAACTTTCATTCCAATCCTTAAAGTCTTAACTTCACTTAAAGAATTTCATTTAAGCCCTTTGAAGTTATTGTAAATACTTAAAAAAATTTCATTTTAACCCTTGAAAGTATTAAATATTTCTAAGTATTTTTCGAATAAAAACTTCATGTAAATATTTATTTTAAGTTCTTGAAATTTTTATATAATTATTCACTGAAAGAATGTCATTTAAGTCCTTATATATGTTCAGTGAATCATAATCGTGTATTACTACTTCATAAAATTTTCTTTTTATCCTTGAAGTTGTAATACTTAACCATGCAGCCCTTAGATGTTTTAAGTTTCTGTGAACTTGTTCTATCCTTACATGCATACCCTTATATGAAGATAAATGATTTTAAATCATGCACTGATCTTCATTTTGATGATAAGGAAAATACAAAGTTAATCTCATACACAATGATATTTAAGATCGCTAATGGATCTTCAAGATGACATAGATAGAACATTAACACAAGATACGATGATACCAAAACATCAAGGTACACGATGAAACAAAAAGCTAGACAACAAGATATTAACATTATGGTTAATCAGTGATGGTGTTGGCTTCTTCAATGGGAGCTTTCAATAGATCGATTTGATGTTGCATGTCGGCGATCAGATCTCCTTGGTTTTTAATACTTGACTCAAGCCATTTAATCCTTGATTTTGCCTCATTGATCTCCTTAAGCAAGTGAGTAGTTGTCTCATCTTTGGTTGTGGATTGACTCTCCTGCTTCTTCCCTTTGTCTTTTATAAGATCCATCACCTTTTTCCAGTCTGGATCATAAGAACCCATTTTGAAATGGAAGAAGTAGGAATAGGTGAGAAGGTTTTGGTTTTGGTTTTTGAGAATCTTTATGAGTATGAGAAGTGTGATTTAGCTCACTGGTTTCTCGATTTAAATAAGCCTTGGGGATGGCCTTTGAGCTTATCGTGTAAGCTTGGGAGAAGGAATTTCAGTTTTCCATAAACTGACATTGCTTGTTATGCTTAACAAGTGACGATGAAGATTTTATTTTTTTTTTTGAAAATATCATCTAAACATAGGGTTTTGTCTAACTCTAGAAGAAATCTTATGATGATGATCTATGATATCAGCTAAGTGTAGAGTTTTAATGATGAAATCTCATGATGACTATAAAAATATTTTTGTTCTTCTAGGGGATACAAATCGAATAATAGTATATTTAAAGTGTACCTTTATGGTTCCAAGACTGTTTTTGGCAGATTTGCGATATCTTGCTGCAGTTATTGAAAGACAGAATGACGGCTGCTGCAGGTGCTGCAGATCATGATGATCTGGGAGTTGAATGACACTTGGCTGCTGCAGTCTTTGCAAATCTATCGTGGTTAGACATGTCTGATTACGTCAGTCACTCCCATCAACGCCTTTCAACAAGGACTAGGGTTCCGTCGTTTTATGCCGGACCCCCGGAGAGCTCCATGGTTGCGGGCAAGTGTCTACGTTAAGTACTTAAGTCAATACTGGGAATCGACGATTGGGACTACCAAGTCGCCGATTCCAGAGGTGAGCCACCGATTCCAGGCCTAGTTGGCCAGTTCTGGTAGACTGCCAACGTAGCTCTTGGGGAATCGATGGCTCCACCTTGAATCGACGACTTCCACACCTGAGTCGCCTATTCCCAGACGTTACTTAACTTGGCCCGCGTCATTATGGCACCATCAATGGGGCACCATAATGGCGTGGGCCCCAAGAACAATGAATGAGAAACACCCCAAGGATCCTATAAAAGGGGCCCTTGGGGGGTCCTCATTCATATGATATCTTCCACACAAACACTTGACACACACTTCAACCAGAGCACATCTAGCTAGGAGCCCGAATCGCCGACTCCCAAGCTGAGTCATCGATTCCCCTCCTCTCTATAGGTATTTAACGTAGAGCGCGTGTCGTGGACTCCAAAGCTTCCGGCTCATCTCACAACCCCACGAGCCCCCTAGTAGCAGATTACGTGCTTCATCATTTCACAGATTGTGTTTCTGTCTGGAGATGCAGGAGCTGCAAATCGTGATTTTGTGGCAGGTGCCCGATTGTCGAGGTTTGCAGATGTGAGCAGGACTTATTTTTCTATTTGCAGACCATGTATAGTGCTTGGAGATTGAAGATCGCGTGCTTCCAATATTAATGAGTAGCAGACTTACCAGTGATAGCACTAGCTTTGTAGATTTTAATCTACTTTATCACGTATACTATGTATGTTTAAATTGATTTCATAGATACTCATGCAAGAATTTAAAACATGATCGCATAGTGTTTTAGTTAATTAATTATGGTTATTTCACTAGGCATGCATCTAATATAACCTTAAATTAGTCATTTAAATCATGCATTGTAGTCTTCATTCGAGCATGCATTTATATGAGTTATTTTAAGTGTTTCATGTCATAGATGATCTTTAATTTGTACACAAGAATTATTTTATAAAACATGTTCATGAAAATATACGATGTATCAATCATGCATGAAGTCATTTTACTTATGTGTAGCATGCATTATCATGATAATAGTCAAAATGTAAGTCTTTTAATATCATGCATACATAAACTTTTAGATTTATTTAATTTGTAAAGTTATACTATCAAACAAAACGTGATCTTTGAACATGTATGTTGAATTTTGAAATGTGTTAACTATAAGTGCTTAAGATCAACTCCATATTTATCAGAAATTCTACACATAGGGTGTGCCAAATTTCACTAAGCTCACATATACCCATAGATCTTCTGATTTTCGAATGAACTTCTTGATCTAAAGGTTTAGTGAAGATAACAGCCATTTGATCTTCAGTAGAAATATATTCTAAACAGATATTTTTCTTTTCTACATGATCTTTAAGGAAATGATGTCTGACATCAATGTGTTTAGATCTTGAATGTAACACAGAGTTTTTTGATAAACAAATTGCACTCTTGCATGTTATCACATTTAAGAGCTACTGTTTCTAAAGCTACATCATAGTCGGATAATGTTTGTTTCATCCACAAAATTTGAGTACATGCATTAGATGCTGCCATATATTCTGCTTCAGTTGTGGATAAAGCAATACTATTTTGCTTTTTACATGACCGTGCTACAAGTGAGCTTCCCAACAGAAAGCATGTTCCACTAGTGTTTTTCCTGTCAGTCTTACATCCACCAAAGTCAACATCATAGTATGTTGTTAGTGTGAATGAGTTGTCTTTAGGGTAGATTAATCCAAGTGTAACTGTTTCTTTGATATACATGATTATTCTTTTAACCGCTTTAAGATGTGACTCTTTTGGGTCTGATTGAAATCTGGCACATAAGCAGACTGCAAACATGATGTCTGGTCTGCTAGCTGTTAGGTATAGCAGTGATCCAATTATTCCTCTGTATTTCTTAATGTCTACTGATTGACCTTCAACATCTTTATCCAATTTAAGTGTTGAACTCATAGGAGTTGGCATGGATTTTAATTCAGTCAAGTCAAATTTCTTTATCAGTTCCTTAGCATATTTGACTTGGCTCAGAAATATCCCATTCTCCTTCTATTTGACTTGTAGACCTAAGAAAAAAGTCAACTCTCCCATCATACTCATTTCAAATTCATCTTCCATTTGTTTGGAAAATTTCTTACATAGAGTATCATCGGTTGATCCAAATATAATGGCATCAACATAGATTTGGATTAGAATAATGTCGCTTTTGACATTTTTAATGAACAATGTGTTATCTATACTCCCCATTCTAAATTCCTGAGAAATGAGAAAGTTTCTTAGTCTTTCATACTAAGCTCGGGGTGCTTGTTTCAGACCATAGAGGGCTTTCTTAAGTTTAAGGATATGATCAGGATTTTTGTAATCTTCAAATCCGGGGGGTTGTCTGACGTATACTTGTTCATTAACTATTCCATTCAAGAATGCACTCTTTACATCCATTTGATATAATTTGAAATCCTTGTCGCATGCAAAGGATAGGAGCATTTTGATGGATTCTAGTCTAGCTATTGGTGCAAAGGTTTCATTATAATCTATTCCTTCTTGTTGATTGTATCCTTGAGAAACCAGTCTAGCTTTGTTTCTGACTATAGTTCCATCCTCATCCAGCTTGTTTCTGAATACCCATCTTGTTCCAATGATTGATGTATCTTTTGGCTTTGGAACTAGTTCCCATATATTATTTCTCTCAAATTGGTTGAGTTCTTCTTGCATAGCTTGAATCTAGTAGTTGTCGTCGAGGGCTTCATTAACTTTCTTAGGCTCAATTTGAGAGACAAAACAGTCAAGAACACTGTTTCCATGAATAGATGATCTGGTTCACAAGCTTGATGGTCACCAATGATTTGATTAGTAGAGTGTGGGTTTCTGAGCAACCTGTTAGATGGAGGCTCAGAGACTTCGATTTCGTCATTGGTAGTTTCTTCAATTGGAATGATGATTTCTACCTCTGGAACTATTTCGTCTTCTTCTATAATGGTTGTCTGAGTGGATTCATCAAAGTCAACGTGTAATGATTCGATCATTATTTGTTTTTCTTTGATAAAAATTTTGTAAGCTTTGCTCCTTCTAAAGTATCCTACCAGAATACCTTCATCAGACTTCTGAGCAAATTTGTCTTAGTTGCCTCTTGTTCGGAGAATGTAACATTTGCATCCAAAGACCTTGAAGTATGAGACTTTTGGTTTTCTTCCATTCTAGATCTCATATGGAGTTTTGTTCAAGGTTTTTCTAATAATCACCTTGTTTAGTATATAACAGGCTGTGTTAACAACTTCTGCCCAGAGATACTGTGGTGAATCATGTTCTTGTAACATAGATCTACTCATCTCTTGTAGAGTTCTGTTTTTCCTTTCAACAACTCCATTCTGAGGGGGTGCTTTGGGAAAAGCAAATTCATGTTTTATTCCATGAGTTTTGCAAAATTCTTCAAACTCAGAGTTCTCGAATTCTCCTCTATGATCACTTCTGATTCTTTTTATGAGGACATCCTTCTCATTTTGTACACGTGTACAAAATGATGAGAACTCGTTGAATGAGTCACTCTTATTTCGTAAGAAGAATACCCAAGTAAATCTTGAGTAATCATCTACTATTACATACGTGAACCTTTTTCCTTTTTCCGCCAACACTTTGGGTTTGGGTTGGCCCAAATAAGTCCATGTGTAGAAGTTTCAAAGGTCTGGACGTAGTAATATCTGTAAGGGATTTGAATGAGCTTTTATTATGCTGTTTCCCTTTTTGACAAGCATCACAGAGATTACTTTTCTCATATGCGATTTTAGGTAGTCCAGTCACCAGTTCTTCTTTTGATAGTTTGGATAATCGAGAGTAACTGGTGTGACCTAACCTTCTATGCCATAAGGTCTTTTCATCACTTGCTGCAATCATGCAGAAGTCATGAGTTGGCTTGGAGGGATTAAAGTTTATGGAATAAGCATTGTTTTTCCTATATCCTTTAGCAATTATAACTCCCTTGGAGTTAATGATTGAGCATAGATGTTTTTCAAATTTAACTATGCAATCATTATCACATAATTGGCTTATGCTGATAAAATTGTGTTTAAGGTCATTAACTAAGTAGACATCTCTAAGAAATGGTCTATCTATATTACCTATATTACCTCTACCTATAATGGTACCTTCGTTGTTATCGGCGAACTTGACCTTCTTAGTAGTAGGCTAGTCGGTCAAATCTGTTAGCAGACTTGAATCTCCAGTCATGTGCCTTGTGCATCCACTGTCGAACAACCATTTTGACACCTGTTTTTCCTGAAATAGTTGAAGAATCTTTTGGTACCCATACTGAGTTGGGTCCAGATGAATTAACATAGTTGATTTGCTTATAATTTTTTAACTCATCTTTGGTCATCCATTTTTGTTTTGGATGATTCATCTTAGCTATATTTTTCTTTTTCTTAAGATGAATAGGTTTTTTGTAGCTAGATTCTCTCACAAAATAATCATTATAAGTTAAAGCATGTGGAGGTTTTTTAATAGGTGCATCTGATTCAAACCCTAAGCCAAATTTCTTTTGACCTGAGTTTTAACCTTGCAACATGACATCTAGCTTGGTTGAACTATTTAAGAATTTTTCAAGAACCTTATTCTTTTGATCTATTCTTTTGATTTGTAATTGCATGTTATTACATTTTTCAGATAATTTTTGTATAGTTTCTATATGCTCAAGTATGATTTTATCCTTAGATTCTATATCTGTTTTGAGCATGATTGTTACTTTTTCTTTTAACATAATATCTTTTTCAAAATTATCTATTTTTTAATTCTAGCAATTCAATCTTATCATCATCTATTTCCTTAGGTTGATTCTCTTCAGATTCTAAAATATTAAGCAATTCAAAGTTTTGACTCTTAAGTATCTTAATTTTTTCTTTATCTTTGTTTAATTTACTTGTGAGTTTTAGATTTCTTTCTTTCAATTGCATGCATTCTTTTTGTGATTCTTCTAATTCAATAGATTGATCTATATGTAATTTATTCATGCATTCTAGTTTTAATGACTTAGTTAATTTTTTCTCTTTTTTATATTTTTCCATTAACTCTAGATATCCTTCTTCTAAAGAATTAAATCTAGTATTTAAAAAACTTACCTCAGAGTCGCTTTCATGAGCCATGAGGCAGTCTTCTTGATCCGAGTCGGAGTCTGTCCATTGTGCATGATTTGCTTTTTCTTTCTTTAGCAGAGGACATTCTGGTTTGATGTGTCCAGGCTTGTCGCATAGATGACAAATTGGTTCTTTTGACTCCTTGCTCATTTTTCTGTCGAACTTCTGATGACTTGACCTTGAGTCTTTCTTCTCTTTCCTCTTTTTCAGATATCTTCTCAGATGATTGGTGATCATTGCTAGATCATCCTCTGATGTTTCATTGTCAGATTGACTTTTAAGAACAATATTCTTTTTCTCTTCTTTAGCTCTAGAGATGAATCTTTCTTCTTCATAAGCCATCAGATTTCCACAGAGTTCCACAACTGTAAGTTTGTTGAGATCATGAGCCTCTTGGATAGCATTCCTTTTGGAGTAGTATTTGTTTGGAAGGATCCTCAGAATTTTGCTTACTTGCTTCTTCTCAGTTACTGGATCCCCTAGTCCAGCCAGATCATTGATTATTTGTGATAGTCTAATTTTCATTTCTGCGATAGTCTCGTCTTCCCTCATAGAGAATCTTTCGAACTGAGAGGTATCATGTAACAGCTTGTTTTCTTTAACATGGGAGGTTCCTTCATGCAGATCCTCCAATCCTTTCCATACCTTGTAAGCTGTATCCAATCATCGAATTCTAATATACTCAGATTCATTGAGTGCCCCGTATAGAGCATTCAATTAATGCTCTTGAGTTGTTGTTTTCCTTGAGGATATCCATTTCTCCCCAAGTCTCTTCTTTGCTTGTTGGAATTTCATAGTCTTCCAATATGATCTTCCAGACTTCATTGTTGATTGACTTCAAGTATAACTTCATCTTGTTTTTTCAGAAGTCATACTTTACTCCATCGAACCTAGGGGTTTTGTTCGATGCAAGACCAGTACTGTATTCACCATTTGGTGCCATAGTTGTTGTTGTGAGATGTTAGTCTGACTTCAGCGGAACTTGGATCTGATACCACTTGTTGGATCGAGATCCGAGGCTATAAGAGGGGATAATAGCCTTTTTTCGATTAGGCAGGTTAAATGCGGAATTACCTGCAAATACTTGATACACAAATGGTTGAATAACAATAAAAAGATTTTAATATTATATCTTACAATATAATATTATATATATATTTATATTCTAGTTTTTCTTTTCAAAGCTTACTACAGTATATGAATACTGAGTCAGCTTATTAGATAGTACTTTATAAACAACTGTAGTATATAGATACTAAGTTATATTATAAGTGCACGTTATAGTATTAGAGTAAAGGACCAGTTAACTGGATATAAAATGATAAGTAAATAACTGACCAGATAACTGGATATATATGATAAGTAAATATCTGACCAGATAACTGGATATATATGATAAGTAAATAGTTGACCAGGTAACTGGATAGAGATTTGAACAATGAATATAACCTCAGATACTTGACCAGATAACTGGATGAGGGATCTGCAGAAAGTAGTCAACCTCTGTACTTGACCAGATAACTGGAGGAGAGATCTTTTTAATTAAGTGTTGTTTAAACAATAAATAAAACTAAAGTTAATAAAGAACAACACAAAAGATTTATACTGGTTCACCCAAACAAAGGCTAGTCTAGTCCCGATAAACTATCGGAATTCACTGGCCTAAAGGTAATGGCAAAACATTGGAGTATCAAAGAAACTCTTTAAAACCTCTCTAAGTTTTAAGGCTACTTCCTTAGGAACCAGTCTTTTATGGGTAGACTCACACCTTAGAGTATCAAGGAAACTCTTAAGAACCTCTAACTTTTACGGGTAAGTTACTACCTTAGAGTATCAAGGAACTCTTAAAAACCTCTATAAGTTTTAAGGCTACTTCGCTTAGGAACCAGTCTTTTACGGGTAGACTCGCACCTTAGAGTATTATGAAACTCTTAATAACCTCTAACTTTTACGGGTAAGTTAGGACCTTAGAGTATTAAAGAACTCTTAAAAACCTCATAATCTTTCAAGGTAGATTCCACCTAAGAGTTTTCCCGAAAACTCTATAAAACCAAACAAGAGCTTTATGGTTGAGCTCAAAAACCTTCTCTCACACTTTGGTGATATTGAGACAAATCTCTCAACCAAAGTGGACACACACAAGAGAGGATTAAAGGAGTGGAATGTTTAAAGCACACAAAACTTCTTATTTGTAAAGATGAACAAGAAGGTTAGAAGTAGAAATTGGAGAACTTTTGAAGCTTTTAGAAGCTTGGACACTTGAGAGCTTTTGGAAGCTTGGAAAATTGGAAGCAAGAACACTTTGTAGATCTCAAGATGAGGAGTGAAAGCTCTTTGAAATGCTTTGAGTGTGGTCAACGAAAATGGAGGGTTTGGACCTCTATTTATAGCCTAGGTCATCACTTGTCCACCTTTGAATCTTCAATGTGATTCCTCACAAAAGTCTAAGATTTTGTCTTCCCGAGAAGCTTGAATAGTAGAAGCTTGTTTTTTGTAGATATGATTTCAATCAAGGATATCTTTGTCCCCTTGAGAAGATCTTGAGAAGATTCATTTATGAATAGTGTCTTTTGCTCCTTAGTTATTGCACCTGACTAAAATGTTAGAGATAACAATAATAATTATATTCAAGGTATTTATGTAATTGAACCAATTCGATTTTGACTTTGATTAAACCCTTGACTTAATTAATTTATGAATTAATTTAGGTCTAATCTTGACTAATTTTATCCTTTGGATTAATAGTGTAATTAGGGATAAAATTAACATGATTAAAATATAATCCTATATCGACAATTTTGATTCTACAGTCCTCAAGTCAACACCTCGGAGTCACCGATTGGGACTACCAAGTCGTCGATTCCAGTGGTGAATCGGCCGAGTTGAGACCGAGTTAGTCAGTTCTGGTAGAATGACGACCTCGTTCCTTGGACTCGCCGACTCCACCCCTGAATCGTCGACTCCCCCTCTGAGTCGCCGACTCTCAGGTATTACTTGTGGCTGACCCACGCCATTATGGTACCATTAACCTGGCGCCATAATGACGAGGGCGCGATGTCCGCTTGGTAGCGCCCCCAAGGACCCTATAAAAGGGGTCCCTAGGGGTCTTCCCAAAACACATTACATTTCCCACTCAAACCAGAGCACTTTCGGAGCGGAATCGACGACTCCCACACCTGAGTTACCTACTCCCCTCCCTATAGGATTTGACGTAGAGCACGCGTCGTGGACTCTAGAGCCTCCGGCCCTCCTCGCAACCCCGCAAGCATCCTGGAACCTAATCCAAAATAATTCATTCATAAGTTGAAAAAATTACAAAAAGTTATCATCAAAAAAATATTACAAGCATTAGAACATAAATTAATCAAATCTTCCTTGGCCTCGTTCTTTAGCTTGTTGAGAGCATCCTTGTTCTTCAGCTGTTCATCGGGATGCTCTTCCACCCATGTCAGAATATCGGAAACAAAATCCGCAAGCAAGGCAGGGAACACGGATGGCCCATAAAAGTTAAGCTCTTGGAGTTGATCGGATTGATCATTTTTCTCGAACTCCAAGTCTTTAACTTTCTCCGAAAGTACGGAGAGTTCTTTCTTAACCTTTTTCAACTCTTCTCCAGAGCGAGAGAGTTGACCATTCAGTTCTTAACACTTCATTTCAGATTGGGAGAGATTCGTTCTCAACTCTCGGTTAGTGGCTTCAGATGACACCACACTCCCAATCTCAGCCTCAAGTTGAATCTTCAACTTCCTTCTTTGAAGTAGCACGGCTATCTTTAATTTAGTTCCTTGCGGAGATCCATAATCTTCTGCACGTACTCGTCAAGCTCTTTTTTCTGAGAATCTATGGTCTTGTCCTTTTTAGGAACAACATTCTCTTGATAATTGATGAGCTTGGCTTTGACATTCCTCAGCTTATGCAATTGCTCCTGACTCTCCATGTACTTGGTATCGAATTAATTGTACTTCTCATGCGCTTTGAGAGAGTCGTTCAAAGAACCCATACCAAAGCACGCATGGGCCATATAGCAAGCCTACAAAAAACAAAAACAAACATGAGTAAGAGTGTAAGTGAAAAATTTTAGAAAATAAATAACTTACAGAATTCAGAGCTTTTATGAGCTCGGTCCTAATCCAATCCCTGGGCTTAGTCATCAGTAGCGTGAGTGCATCCGCTCGAACCTGGGGATCCGCAATCAACTCTGGGAAGTTGAAGGGACAGTTATAAGGCTCGAACTCAGGTGCTCCAGATACTGATCGAGAAGTTGAGCCCTTCTCAAAAGTGCTCCGAGGCTCTGAACTCTTAGACTTCAAGATGATCAGTTTGGCCTTCCTAAATCGGTCCGCCATGTAAAGAGGGGCAGCATCAAAATACAGAAGCGTACACTTCTTCTTTCCAGTCTCTTGTTCAATAGGGGTGGGAGGTTTTCTGGCCTCCTCCACATCTTCAAATGTAAAATCCTCACGCTGACAGAGGATGAATGGAACTCCACGCGGCAGATTGTGGGCCTTGAGAGCCTCGGAAATTTTGTCAGAGGCAATCACGTCATCCGCCAATAAACCCATTGAGACATCCAGATGCACACGGTTGATGTCTATCCAATCCTCCCGACTTCCGGGAAGAAATTCCGATGATACAAAAATAAATTCCTTCTTCCACACCCCGTGGTTTGAAGGCAGGTCATCAACAAGGTTGCGACTAAACATTCTTCGCGTTAGTCCAACCCGACCAGATTTAGACTTAGAAACTTTGCACAGCTTGTAATACCATAGAAACAAGCGCGCAATAGCAGTTATGTTATGACTCCAACAGATGTTGGAGAATCCTCAGAGGCATATAAAAAATCCCGCTGGAAGTTGCGACAGCGATACTCTGGTTGCAAACATGACCTCACTCATTAATACAGGAATGGGGAGCTCGGTGAAGTCTTTAAAATACATCTTCGGCAGAGCCTGGAACCCCGGTGGTGGGAGACTCGCAGGCTGGTATTGCAATAACTAAAATCGCAAATGTCCCGATATCCTCATCCCTCTTAAGAGATTTCGAGCTTCGCTCGCATTCACGACATAAGGAGGATGCATTGGTCCGTGATGCGTAAGCGTTGCAGTAGTCATTACTTGCTCGAATTCACCCTAGCCTGAGGAGCCTACGGGGAGCAAGCGAATTAAACCATTAACAACCTCTTCACAATGGGCAAACCCGACCGGGTTTGCCGTTCCAACATAATGCGGGAAGTCGGCATACTTGTCGCGACCCTTGTCAAGTTCAGTGGGGGAAGGAGTTCTCATTCCGTCAGATACAACGCGAGAGGGACCCGCACTAGAAGAGGGTCGAGTCTCACCACGGTCCACAACCAATTCTTCTTCGAAATTCAGGTTGTGAGGATTGTGGACTCTCTCCTCCTCATCGGGAATATAAAGTTTCCCCTTCCCATGGCTTCGTCTCTTCTTCTTTTTCCTCCTTGGACCATCATCCTCGCATGGTCGCTTGTTAGGGTTCATCCCAGAAATGATGACATCCTCAGAATTCACTACAAGTAAGTCGGGATGAGGTTCAACAGTTGGGATCGAATCATCAACAGTTTGGATGGGAATCGCCGACTCAACCTCCGGAATCGTCGATTTAACTATCTAAGTCGACGACCCAGAACCTGAACCAATTCTAGAGCCATATCCTGAACCTAAACTACTGCCTCCTCCCCCACCACCTCCTGGCCTCCACCGCCACCACAATCAAGGGTGTAGTTCACTATAATTCAGAACCTTGCATACAAAATGATCAGATAACACATGATATTGATCAAGAGACATCAACTAATACAACACATGATTTGGTTTCTAACAAAGATGTTGAAACAATTCAAATAGGAAATCTGGCTTCAGGTAGAAATACTGAATTTGGAACTTAATTTTGATCAATTAGTTCCAAAAGATCCAACAATGAGAATTTTAAGAACAAACTGGGTATCAAAAATAAAACTTAAAGCAGATGGAACAGTAGAAAGATTAATAGCCAAATATATAGCTAAAGGATTTAACCAAATTGCTGGAAGAGATTTCTCAGAAACTTTTTTACTAGTAGTTAAACCTTGTACAATTAGACTGGTACTAGCAGTACAAAATAGATAGAATATAAGGCAAATATCAAAAATGTTGTTTTACATAGTATATTAATTAAAGAAGATGTATTTGTGGAGGCCTTGAATGGACTCAAACATGCATCAAAGACCTGCTGGTTTAACACTGAGAAAATTCCTATTAGACTCAAATTTTGTCTGTAATTTAGCAGACCCTTCTCTTTTCATATATAAAAATGAGAATGATATCTTACTTCTATCTGTGTATGTAGATTGATTTGGTATTAACTGGATCTAATAAAAATTAATAGAAGAATTTATTAAATGTCTAGAAAAAACATTTGCTGTGAAAGACCTAGCTAGGAAAACTTGATTATTTCTTAGGAGTTTAGGTAATTTACAGTAAAGATAGTTTATACCTAGCACAAGCAAAATATGCAAAAGAAATTTTAGTAAAGTAAAAAAATGGAGAATGCAAGACCTCTCATTATACATACCTATGATGGGGCGTATCTAGGGGGGGGAAGGAAGGGCAATTGCCCCTCCTTAAGACTTAATATATAAATTTTACAACTCTTTTATATACTTTCTCCCCACGTTTCACAAATTCTCCCCCCTTCTCCCCCAAACAGGACTGCCCCTAAATCCCTAATCTACATGATTACAAGTCTACATTTATTGTTTACATCTCGTTTTTTTGTTTTTTTGAATATGAAATGCCAAACTACATCTACTGTCTACAGCTTACATTCTATTTGCTGGAATTTTTAGTGTTATAACTTATAAAATTGATGGAAATGAACGGTACATGTTGGGATTTAGGAATAGTGATTTTTTTGGAATTGTTAGACAAATCTGGGTGTAATTCTATATACTAGCAAATGGCCGGAAGCTTATTTCCCAAAGTACGATATAAGTGATTAGTTTGAATCTCATAGATTTGATGTTTACTGAAAAGTAAAAAGCTCATGAGCATGAACTAATAAATAATTTCAACATCATTGGGTGTTTTATTCATTTCAACTATAATTAAAGATTAGGTAATTTAGTTCATTCAATTGATGAAAGGAAAATGAATCTGGTAAGGTTTCCATTATTCAAAATTTTAGTATTATAATTCACAAGCTATAATTTCACTTGAATTATTCAGGGATTCCAACTTAGAGTCTTAAATCAATTAGTTAAAGAATGGAATAAGTTGAAAGAAAAATGAAAAAATCAAAATGAATATGTCTATTTTTTTTTTATACAGATGCTTCTGAATTTTTTTAGGTTGACTGCGCTTGCCGCTTGCGAGTTATGGATTTGTCATTTCATTTGTCGGAAATTTAAAAAGATCTTCAATACATACCAAGGTTCTGTTACTTTTAAAAATATTTAATAATATATGTCTTCGTCGTAGGACATTGAAGTAATGTAAAATGTATTTGGAATTTTTATTTTTAATTGAATGAATGTATTTATTTTTAATTTGAATATTAATTAATGTATTGAATATTAATTATGGAATAAATGTATTAATTTTTATAGGTTTTTATAATCGATTTTATTAATAGGTTATGCTAAAAAATTTATAAGTTTTTAAATTAGTACAAAAAAAAATTCGCCTTCGCTGAATCTTGCCCCTCCTGTCGAGGAATCCTGGATACGCCACTGCAGGCTATGAATGCGAAGGATAAGGAAACAAAAAAAAACATTGTATAGCTCGATCATTAGCTGGAGCTTTGCAATATTTATCTGACATTTGCAGCAAATAACATGTGTCAATTTATACATGCACCAACTGCTGTTGGTAATTTCAACGTACTTATTAAAAAAACTATTGAGATATGTAAATGGGACATCTGATCTTGGAATAAAAATGTTACACAACTCACAGACCAAGCTCACTGCGTTCAGTAATACTGTTATACATTTCCATACATTCTAAATGTCTAATTTAAATTCTAAATATCTACAGTTACAATGTTCTATTATATATCCTCTAAATTATTATCTTTAAATTTGTCTTCTTCTTCCTCCTTCTGTTCATCCAAGGATTAGGGTTAGGGTTAGAAAATTTGTAAACGAAAATGTTAGCTTCAAATTTTGTAAATGGAAAAAAGAATGATTACATAAATGAATTTTATTTTAAATATATTTGATTATTAACAAATAGAAAATGTATAAATATAATATAATTTTAGTACACAATGGGGATCTAATTAAAATGTATCAAAATATTGTTTTATATATTTTTATTCGATTTTAGTAATTTTAAATTTGTATATATTTATTGTAGTAAGTAGATGAAATCAATGATTTATTTTATCGGTTCATCTTGATTGTAATCTATTTTCCTCCACCACCACCACCTCCTCCACCTCCTCCACCACCACCACCATTTGTACCCGAGCCACTACCAGATCCATAGCCCGAGCCACTACCGGATCCATTTCCTCCACCGCCTCCTCCTCCTCCTCCGCCACCACCATTTGTACCCGAGCCACTACCAGATCCATAGCCCGAGCCAAAGCCAAATCCTAAAGAACTTGCCAATGGTGCCAAATATTCATTGATTCCAAGTCCTGTACCATATCCTCCTCCACTTCCAGAGCCATATCCAGAACCAGAACTACTGCCTCCTCCACCTCCTCCACCACCACCGCCTCCTGGACCATCACCATGTCCATGGCCACTTCCAAACCCAGACCCGTAACCAGAGCCACCTCCTTCCCCACCACCACCGCCTCCTCCTCCACCACCACCACCACCTCCTGCACTATCACCATGCCCACTTCCAGATCCAGACCCAGAACCAGAGCCACCTCCTTCTCCACCACCTCCACCTCCTCCTCCTCCACCGCCTCCTCCACCACCTCCTGCACTATCACCATGTCCACTTCCAGACCCAGAACCAGAGCCACCTCCTTCCCCACCACCTCCACCTCCTCCCTCACCACCTCCTCCACCACCACCTTCACCCTTCCCAGATCCACTCCCTGAGCCCGAACCTGAACCCGAACCAGAATCAGAGCCAACGACCCCTTCCCCACCACCACCTCCTCCTCCTCCTCCTCCACCACCACCACCACCACCTCCTGCATTGCTTCCAGATCCACTACCTGATCCAGAACCACTTCCATTTTTTCCATCACCTCCACCTCCACCACCTCCTCCACCACCACCTCCACCACCATTATCACCAGATCCTGATCCGGTGCCTGAACCGTATCCTTCTCCAGTTAAAAGTCTAACAGCGGAAGTCATGCTCAGAAAGAGCATGATTGTCAAACTAAGGACCAAAAAAATAGATTTGGCCATATTTGATTTCTAAAATGAATGATGATTTTATTATCTTGAATGAATGATGATATGAGTTGATAAGAACACTATATATATTGGTCCAGTTCTTCAATAGTATCATCACGACAATTAGAATATCATGGATTTGTGTATTTGACAAGAACACTAATGCATGCACGTATTTGTATTTAAATATCGTGGATTTCACGTTTAATTTGTAAAACACATTACCTTCTCTTTATAATAAAACATCCAAATAATTAAATTTCTGAACCTTTTCAATCAAATAAATTGACCGTTTATTATGTGAAATTGACATTCACTTTAATTTCAACATTCAAATTTCAACTTCCCATATTCATAAAATTAAATACCAAGAAAGTTGTAATTCTCAACCCTAAGAATATTGAATATTTTTTATATGATTTCTTGGTGTGATTAATTCCAAAAACTCTCAATTTCTTGATTCATATTTACTTGTTTTTAGAAAATTTTGTTGTATATTTGTTTGTTTGTTGTATATTTGTTTGTTTTTATATATTTTTTGTTTGATCAATTTATTTTTATAAATCCACTAGAGCGATCCAAGAACACACACGAGAGCCGGCCCAGTACAAGAGCCCAAGAACTCCTCAAGATCCAATACAATTCGATCCAAACCCGACCCGACACGAGAGACTGGGAACGTCCCTAGATCCAACCCGGCACTAGCCTAGGTCCGGTCCACCGTGACGACCCAGGAATATTGAGCCTCGATCGCAGGAGATAATTGAGAATTGAGATGCTATTAATACAGCCTGCCTTAATGGAGGACACATGTTACCTTACCTACTAAACCTAGACTACAGAGTAAGAGAGAGAAGGAAAAACCCTAATCCGATCGTATAGGCTCACTTTTCGGTCATACGTCATCAGTGGTGAACCTGACGTGAACACACACGCAACCTTCCGATGACGAGCGATAGAAAGGCAGTCCAAGACACCGAGATCTGGTAGGGAATAATCTCCTTGAAAATTGGCGAAAATGAGGAAGTGCAACGGACGCCGCAAGTAACTAGAGACCTGGGGGCAGATCCTATAAGATTCGCATTGTTACAAAGGACGGGGGGCTCGGGATTATAGAAATATACAAATTCTGGAATATTTGTTCAAATGAATTGAAAAAAAGTTAATACCAAAATAACTAAACTGTTTTGATACAAACAACAAGGATATTAACTCTAAACCAAAAAAACTGGAAATTCAAGAACTAATATTCAAAACAGTACAAAAGACAATACACATTATCCTAAGAAATTCAGATATCATAAGATGAAAAAATTCTGATATCATACAAAGAAAATACAAATTTTATGAAACTACAGAATTAGTATAAAACCTAAACTGTATAACCAAAATCCAGAAATACTAGAGACTTGAAGACAAGAACTTGAGAAGATGAATGTTCGTCGATGAACGGAGGAAGAGCAGACGGAATGATGAACAGAAATCAACGAACCCTAGATCCAGGAAGAACGAAGAAATGAGAACGGAACAAATTCAAGTCAAAGATGAAACCGTAATACCTGTAGACTGGAATAAATTTTCTGTTGTGATAGCACCATCTTTATATAAGGATTCAACAACTCATAACTGGGTCGGATCTTTTGACCCGACTAACTGATTACGAATTCCCTCTTTAAGATCCTCCTGCAAGTTCAGCAGCATTAATTCTGGTGAACTTGGATAAGGAGACCTTGTATCTAGAACCACCAATTTGTGCCTATCTCTGTGGCATCGGGATAATTCAGTACCCAACACCTTGGTAAAACCATCAGCCAATTACAAGCCAGTAGGAATGTATTTGATCTGTAAGACCCCTTTTGCTAATAATTCTCTCACAAAGTAATACGCAATATCAATATGTCTTGACCTGCTGGTAATTGTTGGATTGGTTGCCATATATATGGCTGATTTATTATCACATAAAAGTAACGGTGGTCTGGAAAATTTTAAGTTAAATTCTCTCAACAAGAAGCAAAACCATCTAATTTCAGAGGTGACATGTGAGATGGCTTTGAATTCAGCCTCTGCACTGGACAGAGAGACCGATGGCTGCTTCTTAGCAGACCATGATACCAAATTACTATTCAGCCAGATACTTGAACCTGTTATAGATCTCCTATCCAATGTTCCTCCCCAATCAGAATCACAATGAGCTTCTAGACTCAAGTTCTGATTGGAATTTGCTGTAAATCTCAATCCCATGTTGGAAGTACCTCTGAGATACCTAAACACTCTTTTGACTGCTTGTAAGTGACCATCAAGTAGATTGTGAATGTGTTGACAGATCTGATTTACTGCAAAGGAGATATCTGGTGTTAAGCTCAGATATTATAGAGAGCCCACCATACTCCTGAACATAGTTATATCTTGTACTGTTTCACCTGTTATTTCACACATTCTAGAAGACTGTATCATGGGTGTATTGGCTGGTTTGGCTTTGTCAAATCCATACCTCATTAATAAATCGTTAGTATATTTTTCTTGAGATATAATCATTGATGAACCAGCATAAGAGCATTCAATTCCTAAAATATTCTTCAGCCTTCCCAGTTCTCTGCATGAGAATTCAGTACAAATCATTTGCATTACTCTTTTGATTTCTTGTATCTCCTCCCGTGACAATAATGCCATCCACATATACCAAAATAATGATCTTAGAACAACCCGAGTCCTTAAAAAACATAGATGCATCAGTATTTGAATTTGTGAACCCATTTTGAACTAAGAAAGTATGTAATCTCATATACCAAGCCCTTGGTGCTTGCTTCAACCCATAGATGGCTTTGTGAAGAAGACAAATGTCTTTTGGCCTCTTTTTGTCCACAAATCCAGTAGGTTGCTTCATGTATATCGTTTCTTGTAAAACCCCATTCAGAAATGCATTTCTTACATCAACCTGCTGCAACTCCCATCCAAAATTTGTTGCTAATGACAACACTGTTCTTACTGTTGTAATTTTTATTACTGGGCTATAGGTATAATGAAAATCAGTTCCTTCTTCTTGTGTAAATCCTTTGGCTACTAGTCTAGCCTTCAACCTATCAACTGTTCCATCAGCCTTCCTCTTGATCTTGTAAACCCACTTGGAACCTACAATGTTCATGTCCGGAATATGTGGAACCAGAGTCCATGTTTTGTTTTGTTGAAGTGCATCCATTTCTTCTTTCATTGCTCTATCCCAATATCCTTGTTTGATAGCCTGTGCATAAGATGTAGGCTCACACAAAGAAGATATATTAGACATATTAGTGTAGTAAGAACAGTCAAAATCTTTTAAAGTTATATTTGGAGTTCTCACTCTGACAGATCTTCTTAGATCTGTATTGTTTATATTTCTGGATGACTCTATCACAGACCTATCTATTTGAGGTACAACACTGGATGAGGTGTTGGAATTAGTCGATAGATCCCTAACTTCATTAGATGAAGATGGTGATGTATCAGAAGATCCTTCAACTGAAGTAGTTGATGAACCATAACTTACCTCATTTGATTCAGGAGATGGTGATGTACTTGATTGATTTTGTTCAAATGAGTTTGAAATAGTATGAGTATCATTTGAAGATCTATTTGATTGACTTGACATATTTATGGTTGTTACTGGTGTGTTTCCATTTCCATTCACTTCATTGTTACTTATAGGTAAGGTAATGGTTAATTTTGTAGATGATGGATTTTGTGGATTATTGGTTTTTGAATCTGAATTCATAAATGGAAAAACAGATTTATCAAATGTAACATCTCTAGAAACTGTTATTTTTCCAGTATCTAAATGTAAACACCTATATCCCTTTTGTTGGGTGGCATATCCTAAGAAGACGCACTTAGAGGCTTTGGGTTGTAATTTGTTTCTTTGATATTTAGGAATAAGTGGAAAGCAAAGACAACCTATAGTTTTAAGAAGATTATAATCAGGTTTTTGTTTAAACAATGTTTCAAAGGGTGTTTTGTTTCCTAACATGAGAGTGGGTAGCCTGTTCAGAATAAAGACAGCAGAGGAAAACACCTCTGGCCAATAAATGTATGGAATTCTGGTTTGAGCAAAAATGCACCTGCCAACTTCGACTATTTGTATATGTCTTCTTTCTACAACTCCATGTTGTTACAGAGTGTATGCACAAGACATCCTATGTCTTATGCCATTTTCCTGAAACAACTCCTTCAATCTCTGATTAATAAACTCTCCTCCCATATCTGTCTGGACCTCCTTTATTTTATTGTCCAATAAGTTCTCAACCTGCTTTTGAAACACTGTAAATTTTTTGTAAAAGTCTGATTTTTGATTCATGGGTACAATCCAGCTAAACCTAGAAAAATCATCTACAAAAGATGCATAATAGACAAATGAATGAACTGAATTTATTGGAGCAGGACCCCACAAATCAATATGAATCAATTGTAGTGGTTTATTACAACTAGATATACTTCTTGTGTAAGGTAGTCTATGTGCTTTGCCAAGAGGATAGATATGGCAAGCTATACTCTTTGTCTTATCAGAAGGCTTAACAGACAATGTACTATTCAGTTTCTGAAGAACAACTTCTGATATATGCCCAAGTCTGGAGTGCCATACTTCTCTGGTGGCCTTCACTCCATAGTTAACTTCTAGATCCCTATCCACGTGATATAATCCCCGATAGCTACTGCCAGAAAATAGTATCTCCTTGGTAGACAGGTCCTTTACCAAAAAAACCACTTTTATTAAACAGAATCATACAGTTAAGATCATGAGATAATTTCTGAATAGACAAAAGACTTTTCTTTAGACCAGGTACATGAAAAACATTATCTATAATAAATCTTTTACCTCCTGTCATTATACAGATAGATCCCTTATGCATAATATTTAATTTCTCACCACTTCCAACAATAACAGACTGATTACCTGAAAAATGATCATATGACGTGAATGCATCTATATTCGGAGTCATATGACTGGAAGCTCCTGAATCTAGACACCAAGAACTATCATTACACACAGCTGAAGCAGACATTGCTACAATAGGATTTATGTCACTGATCTGAGAAGAAGAGCTTTGCTGAACAGGGTCTGTAATTGTTGTTTCAGCTAGATGAGCTGAAAAATTATGTAAATCAGGGCATGTTTTAGCCAGATGTCCCTGCTTGTCACAAATCTGACAATTGAAGTTTTGATTTATCGACGCTGGAGTTGGTAAGATCGGTGGCAATTGAGGTGTAGTGGTTATAGGAGAAGCAGACTGATATACAGATTATGTTTGTGCCCTATAATTTGGTCTGGGCTGATATATTTGTACTCTTGGTGGGTTCTGAAAATGTTGCCCAGAAGGATATCCTGAATGTGGTCTGCCTCTGTAATAGTTATGACCACCATGACTGTATCCATTAAAAAATTGACCACCATTGTATCCTCCATTGTAGTTCATTGGTGGACCATAATTCTGATTCTGATATCCATTGTAGTTTCCCTGCTGCCCATAGTTGAAATTCTGGTTTCCATATGCATATCCACCTCTACCTCTTCCATAATTTTGATTCCCTCTTGGTTGATGATGTGCAACAAAGGTTGTTACCTGAGTTTCTCCTTGTATTCTTTTTAACAAGTTTTTCTCACTGATTAATAAATCAGTTAACTCATCAAATGTAGTTGTGCCTCTTGATCTGATGGTGGTGACTACTATATGATAGTCACTTCCCAAACCATTCAAAATAGAAGCCATTGTCTGATTATCACTAGTAACTTCACCAGTTGATACCAAGGACTCTACCAAACCTTTTGCCTTTACTAAATAGTCCTGCATTGACTCATTTGTACCCTTCTTTAGATTATTCAGCTGATCCCTTATAACTTGTGCTTGAGTTTTGTTGACCGGGGATAACAATTTCTCCAATGAATTCCAACCTTCAAATGCTGATTTGCACTTTAAAAGCATCAGTTGATAAGGATTGGAAACTGTAGCTTTTAACCATCCTAATACCAGATTATCCCTGGTCTCCCATTCTTCAAATTCTGGATTCTATCCTCGCAGGAATTTGTTCAGTACCCGATATTAGATATAAAAGTTTATGAACCCGAAGTGCACATTCAAACTGATTTTTCCAACATAGGTAATTGCCTCTGTCCATTTTATCCGGAACTAGGCTAAAAATATTATAGTTTGCTGTGGTGGGTGTTGGAATGGCCATTATTTGATTTTGCATTAGGTGCTAGGTCTGATTTAACAATCTAGATATCACTGCAGACTAATGAGGTAGTTAGAACTAGATTCACACCCGTAAACAATTCTAAATAAAAAACCAAAACAAAATCTTCAAAATAACGCCCAACTAGATCTAAACTTGATTGAGGAAAAAAATCAAACACCTAAGTGACACCTAATCAGGACCAAACTAGACATCTGATACCATATAGAAATATACAAATTCTGGAATATTTGTTCAAATGAATTGAAAAAAACTTAATACCAAAATAACTAAACTGTTTTGATACAAACAACAAGGATATTAACTCTAAACCAAAAAACCTGGAAATTCAAGAACTAATATTCAAAACAGTACAAAAGACAATACACATTATCCTAAGAAGTTCAGATATCATAAGATGAAGAAATTCTGACATCATACAAAGAAAATACAAATTTTATGAAACTACAGAATTAGTATAAAACCTAAACTGTATAACCAAAATCCAGAAATACCAGAGACTTGAAGACAAGAACTTGAGAGGATGAATGTTCGTCAATGAACGGAGGAAGAGCAGATGGAATGATGAACAGAAATCAACGAACCCTAGATCCAGGAAGAACGAAGAAATGAAAACGGAACAAATTCAAGTCAAAGAAGAAACCGTAATACCTGTAGACTGGAATAAATTTTCTGTTGTGATAGCACCATCTTTATATAAGGATTCAACAACTCATAACTGGGTCGGATCTTTTGACCCGACTAACTGATTAGGAATTCCCTCTTTAAGAGGGATCAGATGTCCTCATGACGGACCGATCTCGCAGCCGATCCCGATCTCCCATTATGCTCCCTGGTTGTAGTTCGACGAACCATCTATATGTAGGCCCTTTCAGCGTTCCTGGGAATGCTCTGCACAAGATGTCATCCCTCGCTGTGACCCATTGCATTGCTCCTCTGAACATATTTATGTGGTCTACTGGGTCCATCTTCCCATCATAGATTTGTAGCCTAGGCAGCCTGAATTTTAGAGGTGCTGGTTTCACCATTAATGATTTGTACAGGGCCTCCATGCCTTCTAAGCAGTTTGGGAGTTCGCATCCTTCTCCCTCTGTATCTCCCGTGCTTTCCTCGTACGCGGGTTTTTTAGGTGGGACTTTAGATTTTTGCTCCTTTGGTTTTTTATTTCCATGAGGTGGCAACGTGCTAGAGTGTGCCGCTTTATGGCTCGATACCTCATGTTATGCTTTGGCTTGCTTTGATGTTTGAGCCTTTGACTGAAATATTGATGCTCTGGACTTTTCAATTGTTTTCGATCTTTCGTCCATTTTTGCTATGGTTTCTTTCATTTTTTCCAGCTCCTCTATGGGCATTTTTACAAACCCGCGAGGGGTTTCTGATGCTGAAGCCCTTGCTTCCTGGTTACTTGCAGGTTTTGTTTGTTCAGGACGTACCTCTTGAAACTGCTCTTTTGAGGGCTGTTTTTCCTGAGGTTGCTCCTTTTGAGGCTGCTCTCTTAAAGGCTGCTCTCTTTCAGTAAGGAGTCGCATGGCCTCGGCTATCGCCTGCAGTGTGATGTTCAGGTTCTCCCCCTG
Source organism: Zostera marina (assembly GCA_001185155.1). NCBI lineage: Eukaryota > Viridiplantae > Streptophyta > Magnoliopsida > Alismatales > Zosteraceae > Zostera > Zostera marina. The sequence goes on along the minus strand of LFYR01001470.1, from coordinate 60,628 downwards.
CTGATGCTTGGGGGGTTTGCTCAGGTTCAGCCTCAGCTTCATTATGCGTACTTTTGTTTTTATTAGCCTTAGGTGACCGACCCACTGGTCTTTTAGTTTTCGAGTTGCCAGGCTGCTGTTATGGTACCTCCTGAGAGTTGCCCCCCCTGAGAAGTACTTTGTGTTGTTACCATCCTGGAGAGTTCGACTTTTTTTTTTTGAAAAGAAAAAAGTCGATTCCTGTGCACTTGGAGACTTCCTCGAAAGTCGCAGCTTGAAAGCGTAGCTCCTTGAGGAATCGACTTTTCTTCTGAGAAGAAAAAAGTCGATCTTTTGAAAAATCGATCCCTTGCCGAGCTGATTTCCTCGCAAGACTCCCTGGCTGGCGACTTGGAAAAAAGTCGAACCCTTTTTTCGAAAAAGTCGAGGAGATTTTGTCGTGAGTATCTTTGAATCACAGACGGCGCCAACTGATGAGGGTGAAACCCGATCAGTACTCCAAGACGCTTCAGCAAGCGCCAAGCGGGGAACTCCGTGGGAAATCGGACCGGAACTCAAGTGCGCAGAGCTCTGCTTCGCTAGGAATTCTCTACTCCAAATGACTTGCCTCAAATGAGTGGGGGGTGCCTCCTATTTATAGGGATTCTTATGGGGGTAATCTGGTCATTTGGGCAGTAACTGCCTAACTAATCAGATCGGGTCCCAAAGTCGACTTTCCAGAGATCGACTTTCTCGGGATCCGACTTTCCTGGGATTCGACTTTTCTCAGAAGTCGATCCCAGGGAAAGTCGATCTTCTTAGGATTCGACTTGGGACCTCCCCAATCCTAGAATAAGTACCTCAACTCATCTTAGACTATCCGGACTTCTAGTTGCTGGTAAGTTGTGACCGGGTTCGGGATACTGTATCACCAGTACTCCCCCCTCCTCTGCGTATCAGATATCTTGGGATACGTCTTTTAGTACTATGGTCTATGCGTCGGACCTCGTACTATCAGTATTCCCCCCTCTTTGCATGCTGGGATGTGGTTTATTGGTGATGTCCTGGGATGCGAGATCCTCTCTCACCAGTACTGATCGGGTTTCACCCTCATCATCTACATTTAAGATTCAGTAGAATCTGATTGGAGTTTTGTACATGAAATATCAAATAGAGATATTTTTGATGTTGATAATGATGATTGTAATTAAATTTTTGAATATTAAATTTTAATATAATAAGATAATTATAAATTTGTTTTTTCAATAAAAAATGAGTCAATTACTTGCAATCGTCGAACGATATTAACGACTCGAGTAATTAAACCGGATTCAACGTATGTAGTTTTCACAAAAACATAGATTATTATTGTTGTGTTTTTGTTTGTTTCCGTTGCGGAGTTAACGGTCATCAATTTCACGACTGTTTTAAAATATGCTCGAGAAATCCTCAAACAATAAAAATTAGTCAAATTTTAGTAGTCTTATTCTTTTAACTTCCAAAAATTTCCAGTTTTACTATATTTACTTTTCATCCATCTACCATACAATTCTCACTATTTATTACTAATTTAAAATTGTAACAACGAGGAACGACATACTATGTCGAGCATTTTCAGAGATGTTAAGAGAATCTACGTACAGAAGGTTCGTGGATCTATCTGCTGAAAGTTTTATAAGATTTTCAGATTTTAAAAAAAAAATTACCTCACCACTGTGAAAATATGAGTTAGAAAAGACATCGATTTTTCGTTTTAACAAAGCAGAATGGTGACATGCTGCGAAACTACATAAACAAGTTCACTGAGGCATTACAAAAGATATCAGACCTTAACATCACTATTACAATATATGGATATTAAAAAAGATTGGATACTCTCTGACGATAAAACTCAATCTAATAGCGTATGTAACGGACTGCCACGATAAGAACTAAGAACGGAGAATGCGCAACAGACATAAATCTCCTTGATAGAGCCAGAGGATGGAAAAGAATCTCCCTAGGGAGCCAGTGGGGGAAAATTAGAATTTATTGTTTACTTTAATGAATTGTTATTCATACTCTTGAACCTTTGACTATTTAAAAAGTTATTAGTCAATGCTAGTTTGTTAAGTGAAATTACAATGTAACTACTAATTAACCTTGATAACTACCACTACCAGATTACTGACTTTTAGCGACGGCCAAAATCCGTTGTTAATCATCAAAAACCGTCGCTAAATGATGATGAGCGACGGATTTTGGCCGTCGCTGATCCTTCCCTGAAAGTCGCCTCCCTAAATTTTTAACGACGGTCTTCATATCCGTCTCAATTTTTTTGGCGCCTAAATTTTCATTGTCGCTGATACGCTTCGTACCAGGGGATGGGAGACCAAAGCTTCTCGGATCTTTTACAATTGAAAAAAATTATAATACTCAAGATTGATTCCCTTTATTTCATATTAACGTGGTTTTATATAGCCTTACAAATAAAATCATATCTTAATAAAATAATAAAGATATCCTAAATTATAGCTAATTGTCAATCAACTAGAATCGGGAAGGAAATTCTAAATTATAGCTACTTACCAAATTAACTTGCATGGGGGTTAATTGTCAATATCCCCTAATCATAATAAAATAATATTAAAATATTAAATGCAATAGATGGGGTGGACGTGCATGGTGTGCATGGAGACTGAATCTTTTAGTAATCATACTAGTCCAACTTGGATGTCTTCTTTGCTCGCTTAACCGACAATGAATCAAGCGTATCAATCTCCTCCTTCTCGGAAGAGAGTCCGTCCTCCGACGAGTTTAAAGGATCTCGGAATCGTGGTTGAACACCGGTAAGCCGCACTTGTCTGTATTGGTGAGTGAACGATAGAGTTCGGTTGTTGAAGTTGAACGAGACATTTCCGAGTTCCTTCAACCAATCAACCCCAAGGATGGCGTACGCACCATGGAAGGTAATTACATGTAGATTTACTCGAAATCGACAGTGAGTTCAAGAGTAAATTGACATCGTGACAAACACCATCTCATGCCATAGAGTTTCCGTTGCCGACAATCACTTGGAAGCTACGAGTGTGATCGATAGTGAGCTCCAAGAGTTGAGCGAGTCTACCGTGGATGAAATTTAAATGAGCTCCCAAATCGATTAATACGTCGACGTGTTGTCCCTTGATCTCCCCAGCGATATGGATCGAGGGTGCTAACAAAGATCCAGTGATGGAGTGCAATTCGACTGGGGTAGGTTCATTCTCCTTAGGGACTATTGTTCGCTTGACCGACAATGGATCAAGCGTATCAGCCGCCTCATAGTTGTTCCTAAGCCGTCGTTAATTATTTTTCTTTATCCTACTGTTTCAACTAGCCGTCCCTAGGCCGTCGCGATTTTTTTTTTGCCGAAACTAATGGGTGCTCTCTAGGAGCCTTACACATCCATTTTTTACCTGAAAATAAACATTCATTCGATTCAATTTACAATTCATTCAAAATTCATTTACAATTCACAATAGAAAAATATAAACTCATTTAAAATATTCAATTCATTCAATCATTTACAATTCATTCAAATTTATATTCAAAGTACAATGCAATAATTTTTTTTTTTAATACACCTTTAAAATTCAAAGGAGGATTCAGAGGATTCTTACTTGAAACGATCGCTAATTGGCTTGTGCTTGTTTTTACACCCGCTCAGCTACCTTCTTTATGATGCTTCGTTATTTGTGCCTCCTTCTTTCCTTTTTTTGTCCATAAATAGCTGACTCCATGTGCCCACTTCTTCATCCCGTGAAAAAACGATGAGCGCCCAAGATCTTTTGGAGGAGTTCGGCCGCGAGGTGAAACTCCAGCAGTCTGCCTGGACTGAGTGTCTGCTTCTGTCATCCAGAGCCTTTAACTCCATTGCCGTGTCGGAGAGTCAGTGGCTCAACTCCGTCCTGATTGATATCCGCCGATATCTTGCCCAGCTTCGCCAAGCCGACGCGCCCTCTTCCTCTGGCGCGTTGGTCGTTTCTGCTGCTGGCGCCGTGACCTCGAGCTTCTGCTGCTCTTTACACGGTGCGCCTGCCGCCGCCCCGGCTATGGGAGGCGGTCGTCGCGGTTCTCGTGGGTCCCCGTCCCTTCCAGCTACCGATTTACGGCACCTTTTGTCGAGGGCGCCTAAGTCGGGCCATTAGGCCCGCGTTTATGCCGGATGTAGGGGCCACTTTTGTTCGATCAAAATCGGACATCCTCTTTCGGGCAGTGTCTCGCCTGTTCCTAGGCCCCTGCAGGTGAGCCGTCTGGGGATAACTTCCTCCTCTTCCTCCTCTTCCTCCTTAGGTATGAGATTGCCTGGAGGGAGGTCGTGTGGTTCCCTCGACTTGCTCACGTTGCTCCTTTTTTCTTTAGTGCAAGTTTAGCTTTTGATACTATTTTGTAACTTATGACATGTATTTGTGGCTTTCGCTGTAATTTTGTAAGGCCTCCGGGCTTGTAATGAATCTCAACACTTAACTTTATTTTGAGTACTTGCACACTTTCAAATTTTGAACGCCTTTTCTTCTTTCGTGCCTATGTTCATGTAGTTGATTTACCCTCAACGCCCGTTGTTGATCTGGCCCGCATCCTACTCGAGCTCCGCTCATCCGCCGACCCTCTCCCGAAATCGTCTGATGCCCTTCGGCCCTCGGGCGACACTCCTTCGTCCCTATGGCCCTCTTTCGGCCAGTCGGACTCGTCCGGTTCTAGGCCTGGTTCCCTTGTCGAGGCGTCGCCCGAAACAGTGTCGCCCCGTGCTCACCACGATCGACTGTTGGACGAGCCTGCCGCCCCCTCGAGTCCTGTCGCCCGGTACCCCGGGTGGCCCGGGTGCTCTCCGAACATGACCCCGGGGTCACGCCGCTCGTGCCGTGTTTCGTCGTATGCCTTGTTTTCGGACGTGCTGGGCTCCGGGCCTGGTCGAGCTTTCGTGGGCCGCCTTCCTGGGCCCTCATCCCTCGAGATATCCAGGTACTCGCGACTCTTCGTCTTCTGAACCCCCGTCCTTATAAATATTACTGACTTCACTTCCCCCTACTTTCCTTTTTTGCTTCCTATTTCCTGCCTCGTTCTCTAAACTCGACGATTGCCTTCCATGCCTCTCATGTCTGATCTCCGCACTCTAGTTTCCTCGCTTGACACCATGGTCGAAGACATTCTTCATTGCGTATTCTCTCCTGAAGCAGATGCCAAGAACCGACTCTCCAAGGTTACCTCGTCAATGTGCTAGGAAGCCCTCCTGCAAATGTACAAATACAAAGACTTGCCGAAATACCAGTTGTCGGGGAAGCTGTTGCCTCGCATCCACCGCCTGGCCATGTTGCGTCTACATTTCCTACGTGGACACTCGTATGACGTTGCCGCTTTCTCCCTTCCTTCAAGCGGTCATCAGTTACTGTGAACTGTCGTTCTCGCAATTCTCTCCGGCCTTCGTTGATCGTATCCTCACCTTTGGCGCCCTCTGTGTGGAATGTGGCATTATGCCCACTGTCCCCCTGTTCTGCAAATTGTTTCACATCTACCCGATGACTACTGATCGGAACTGCATCGTTGTCGTCTCCTGGCGGGCCCTTTTCGAGACTTTGCCTGATCGTGCTTACGGGTGGTGTGATCGTTTCTTTTTTGTGGATCTGCCTTACCTCGGGCCACTCGACCATGCTCCCGTGGGGTGGGAGCCGCTGGATACCCTGAAGGCTCGCACGGGTATCGTTCCCTCCCACCGTCTGAGTGCCGATGAGAAGACGGCGAAAGATATACTTGCTGAAATTTCTCACCGTGGTCCTGTAAGGCCCGGAAGCCTCGGGCACGGTTGGTCCGACGAGGAGCACTTGAGGCCTGCTGGGGATCGCAGCGATAATGAGGTGGAGGAGGTCGCCTCCCCTCCCCGGAAGAAGAAGAAGATCGAGGATACCCGGTGTCCTTCTGGAGGATGTCCCCTCTGTGGATTTGAGCGCCGACAGCTCCGACGAGGTTGGTGACAATATGGTCGATCCCTCTCTCCGCAACGCCCGCTCAGAAAAGAGGAAGGTCAAGGCGGCGAAGTCACCTGACCCTATTCTTGAGGCCCTGAGGAAATTCAAGGAGGACGAGGGTTCGGGGTACGGACTTTCCAACCCTGCTTATGAACTTGGGAGCGCGAATGCTAGCCCGCCATGCCTTCGACGACGACTTAGACTCCACTCTTCTTGTGGGCAAGTATCACGCCGACCCCGCGCACGTTGACCCTTCTGCTTCCATTCTTCATATGGAAAGGATACACCTGAAAGGCTTCAACCTTCTTCAGCCGTTTCTTCAGGACGAGCTCGAGTATATGGGCCTGTTCGCGCGCGACATTCAGGCACTCGATCGGGACCTTTACATTGACAGCCTCTGTAGTGCTGCCTGTAACATCCCGAAATTTAACAGACAATAATGAAATCAATGAAACAAGTTCGATCATACAACGAATGGCTAACTGCCTTTATTACAATTCAAAGGGTTCAAAATGCAAATAATAAAAATGCGGAAATGGTAAACTCCCAAGGGGACCATGTACGAGACCACTGTTGTTATCACTGCTCCCTTATCTTAATTTACAATAACAAACAGAATAGAGTTAGTTTTGAAGTCAAAACTCAGTACGGATATCATATTACTTCCCTTTTTAGTTCTTTATTTCTAGGTTGATAAACACACTCGTCTAGCCAGATGCCTTAGGGCTTCAAACCCCCTCGTAAGAACGACTGTTGCCATTCCCCAAACTCGACTTGTGTGGTGCACAAGCTCGACCAAACTTGAATTACTCCGAAGAATAATTCGACCAGACTGCCCCGTCGGGCCGGTTAGCCTCGTCAGGCTCAAACTCGAATTCCCCCATGGTTCACCCGACCAATATCACCAAAGGATCACATTATCAGACTTAGCCTCTAGGCTAAAATTCGGGTTCCCCATGGATTCACTCGACCAGACTCCCCCGTCGGGGCACAATCCATCATATTTTTCTTTTCCAGTTCCATTATTTAAGTGTTGGCCCCAGTATGGTTCGCCTCGTTCATATCGAGGTCCGAACTCCCAATCATGGATTCAGGTCGACCATCTCCCTGGATCTCCCTGGTCCATTTATTCCCAACGTACTAGCTAGGAGAGTGTGAACCCAGAATGAACCTTAAGGTGAATCAAGGGTCCTCCTGGAGAAATCCTTGATTCAACCTAAGTCTCATACTCGCCTACTCTCTTAACCAAGGTCGGAATTAGACCATATGAGCGCAGAAGGTCTCCCCGAGGACTCTTGTGCGTCACTAGGTTACTAACCGGACCCCACTCATACACACCCCAAGGCTCCTGATGAAGCACTGCATCTGCTACCAGGGCTCGCGGTGGTGCCAGGTGATGCCGGAGGCTCTGGAGCCCACGGCGCATGCTCTACGTCAAATACCTGCAAGTAGAAACTAGGCGATTCTAGTGAGAATCGGCGAGTTTCTTAGGGATACTCTGGTGAGAGTGAAACTTGTGTTATGCCTTTGAGTGTCCCCTTGGGACCTTTTTATAGGGTCTCGGAGGGCGCAATCAAAGGCGGACATCGCGCCTATTGCCATATATGGGAGCATTTATGGCATTGACTGGCGGCGAGTAACGGTCATAAGTCGGCGATTCAGGTATGAAAATCGCCTATTTAGGGCAAACTCGCCGAGTTTCCAGTGGCGAGATGTGCAGTCTACCATACTGCCGATCTTGGCCCTAACTCGACGACTTATCCCTAAAGTCGGCGACTTGGTAGTCCAATCGTGACTTACGGACTAACTCGACGATTTGGACGATAAACTTGTTCCGCACCGTGGGAGCTCTCCGGGGGTCCGGCCTAAAGCGACGGAACCCTAGTCCTTGTTGAAAGGCGTTGCTGCTGCCATAATCAGGCATGTCTCACCAGTACTCCCCCCTGAAGAGAGCACAAGAAACATGCGTGTATCGCCAGCTCCCTTTTAACTTGGGTTCCCTTCCCCACCATACAAATGGGAATGTTCATTAACTTATCACAACAATGTCACATATTTCTGTGGTTTACTAGATGCATATCATCTTAGTCGATTTTATGTACAACATAACAAGACTACTTAACCATTGAGAAGAGCCTAGCATCATTAATCAAAATATAGATGGAGGCATGTATAAAATTCCATCCACAAATGGGCATCACGTACTAAACAACATGTATAAACATATAGAAACTACGTATAAATCTCGTCGAATTTGCATAAGACATGTATAACGATCCATTATCATAAGTAGCATCAAAACACATAAAAATTATATGCAAGACATGTATGAAACTATGTGCAAACCATATAAAAAGGTATATAAAACTATACATAAAATCCAGCAAAACATAGAACGGTAAACACATCAAAACAAGTATAGATAAACATGTAGAAAACCATGTATAAATCTCGTCGAACTTGTATAAGACATGCATAAGGATTTATTATCATGAGTAGCATCAAAACACATAAAAATCATATGCAAAACATGTATGAAACTATGTGCAAACCATATAAAAAGGTATATAAAAGTATACATAAAAATCCAGCAACGCCTAGAGCATTAAACACATGAAAACAAACATCGATAAACATATAAGAAACCATGTATAAACCTCGTCAAAAGGTATAGAAGTATATGCATAAAGATCCATCATAATGTGTAGTACCAAAACATGTAAAACAATATGCAAAAAACGTATATAAAACTATGTGCAAATCATATAAAAAGTGTATAAAAGTATGCATAAAAATCCAGCAACACATAAAATATCAAACGTATCGAACAACCATGTATAAGCATATAGAAAACTATCAAATCTTTCATAAAAACGTGAAGAACTAGACATACTCTTACACATATTCACTACCATTCCTAGAGGAGAAACTATCAAAGAAAGCTACTAAGATTTCCGTACCTTTCTTTTTTTTAGGTTTTCCCCTAGTTTAGTTGCTCCTAGCTCCCAAACGTGCCCTCTCTCTCTTTTTTTCCGTCTACTTCTCTCCCCTCTCTTTTATTGAGTTCATTTGGGGCATCTAGAATTACTCTAATATCCTTGATTTTTAAATTTAAGTTAGGGTATTTTTGTCATAATCTTTTCCTTCCAAATCTTCTTATTAAATGTTAATTGCCATTTCTTTTCTTTCCCTTGTTAATATTCCATAATTTTCCCTTTTTAATTGGCTCATTAATTAGCCAATTCTTTCCTTGCCTCCTCTTGCCTAACCCAAACCCTAGTCGACCACCCTAATGGGTTCTAGTTGACTAGCACATAAGGTTGGGTTTAGTTGGTTTTAGCCCACTTAATTAGTGCCCAATGGGTGTATTAATTAAGTTAGTATAATGAGTGTATTAACCCACTTATTTTATGCCCCATGGGTAAATTAATTAAGTTAGCCTAATGGTTATTACTTTTGTAGTTAACCCCTTAGACAAATTCTAATTGATGGGTTAATTGCACATGAGCCCTTACTAAATTATATTTTTGTAGGTAACCATTCTATATGACGGGTTAATTGCACCTGAGTCCTTACTGAATTTTCATGGGTATTACACTGCCCTTGCCTACGTACGTGAGTGACGTTTGAACTCGTCGCACCTATCCACTATCTCCTCCGAGTCCTTTATCGACTCGGGCCAGTAGTAGCTTTGTCTAGCTACCTGCTTTTCCAGCTCCCGGACCCCCTGGTGGGCTCCGTTCTCTCCCTCGTGGATGCTCCGCGCGATGGCCCTACCATCCTCACGGGAGACGCAAAGTCGCAGAGGGGGCTCTTCCACGGCCGATCGGCGATATAACTTGTTCTGGACGATCGCGAATCATGCCGCCCGATTCCTCAGCTTCCTGGCCTCTATGGGGTCCGCTAGTTTTCCCCCTGACCCGGGGAACCTCCAGTCCCCCACGGTTATTAAGCCACACACCGCTCTACGGGCCTCTCCGGATCTCTTGGGGTGCTCTTGATTGTCGATTCAGACCCATCTTTCTTCTGGCCTTCCAAGAGATGCCCCCAATTTGGCCAACGTGTCTGCTGATGAAGCACTGAATCTGCTACCAGGGCTCGCGGTGGTGCGAGGTTGATGCCGGAGGCTTTGGAGTCCACGACGCACGCTCTACGTCAAAATACCTGCAAGTGAAACTAGGCGATTCTAATGAGACTCGCCGAGTTTCGTAGTGTAGTGCTCTGGTGTGAGAGTGGAACTTGAATCGTGCCTTTGAGTGTCCCCTTGGGACCCCTTTTATAGGGTCTCGGAGGGCGCACTCATCGGCGGAGATCGCGCCTATGGTCATATATGGTAACATTTATGACGTTGGCTGCCGCCGAGTAACGGTCGTAAGTCGCCGATTCAGGTATGGAAGTCGCCTAGTTAAGGGCTAGCTCGGCGAGTTTCTAGGGCCAAGATGTACAGTCTACCATACTGCCGATCTTGCCTTAACTCGGCGAGTTATCCTGTATGTCGGCGACTTGGTAGTCCAATCGGGCGACTTACGGGCTAACTCGGCGATCTGGACGATGAACGTGTTCCGCACCGTGGGAGCTCTCCGGGGGTCCTGCCATAGCGACGGAGCCCTAGTCCTTGTTGAGAGGCGTTGATGGGTAGTGACTGGTGTAATCAGGCATGTCTCACCATCTGCTTCCCCGTTGCTTTCTCTCCCCACTTGGGTGATCCTCCACTCACCGAGCCGTCCTAGCACCGCCCGTGCCTCCGCCACGTAGGCTGACATTGAGTCTTCTTTGGACACAAACTCCCCCCTCACTTGATTCGCAACTAGACGGGAGTTCGTGTGAAGGTGGACCCTATCTGCCCCGAGTGCTGAGGCTAACCTGACCCCAACTAGGAGGGCCTCGTACTCGGCTGCGTTGTTGGTCGCACGGAAGCCAAAGTGTATCGAGTATTCAATTTTCTCCCCCGTCGGAGTTCTTATCACTACCCCCGCGCCGCACCCTGCGTTGCTGGCCGACCCATCGACGTAGACCGTCCACCATTTCTCCTCCGTCCGTATCGACCTCCGAGGGGTGAGTTCGGCCATGAAGTCCGCGAGGGCCTGCCCCTTTATCGTCTTGGCCGGGATAATTTCTATTTGGAACTCGCTAAGTTCCATGGTCCACTTCGTGAGACACCCGGAGACGTCGGGCCTCTACAAAAGCTAGAGCAGTGGGTGCGCCTTTGGAATGGTTATCGTGTGGGTGTGGAAGTATGATTTTAATCTCCGAACTGCCGAAACTACTTCCAGGGCCAGCTTCTCGATGTCCGGGTACCTCTCCTCTGCCTCCTGTAGAGACTGGGAGTAGTGGTACACCGGCCTATGTGCGCCGTCCGCCTCTGACAGGAGTACTACGCTGACGGCCGCGTCCGAATAGGCGACTTACATTGTGAGCGGTTCTCCTCGGACGGGGGGGGGGCGAAGTATCGGCAGGTGGGCGAGCTACCTTTTCAGTTCTCCAAATACTTTCTCGCAATCGCACATCCAAGTCACTCTCGGGTCGGGTGACTTTAGAAGTTGGAAAAACGGGCACAGTCGGTCTGCCGCTCTTGGTAGGAAACGGCGAAGGGATGCCACCTTGTCGTTCAACCTTTGGACCTACTTTATGGTCCGCGGGGGGGTCATGTCCATGATGGCTTCCACCTTCTCCCTCCTGGGCTTGATGCCTTCTGGGGTAATTCTGAACCCCAGAAAGTGATCCTCGTTCACCCCTGGTGAGACATGCCTGATTACGTCAGTCACTCCCAGCAACGCCCTTCAACAAGGACTAGGGTTCCGTCGCTTTATGTCGGACCCCCGGAGAGTTCCACAAATGCGGAGGAAGTGTCTACGTCAAGTACTCAAGGAAACACCTGGGAATCGCCGACTGGGACTACCAAGTCGCCGACTCCAGGGGTGAACGCCGACTCCAGGCCTCGTGGTCAGTTCTGGTAGACTGCCAACCTGGCTCATGGGGAGTCGGCGACTCCACCTCTGAATCGGAGACTCCCATACCTGAGTCGCCGATTCCCAGCCGTTACTTGGGAGGGCCCACGTCATTATGACACTTTTCAATAGGGCACCATAATGGGGTGGGCCCCATGCTAATGAATGGGGAAACGTACCCCAAGACCCTATAAAAGGGGTCCTTGGGGGTCCTCTACTCCCAAGTCATTACCACTTGACCACACCACACCACACCAGAGCAATCCAAGGAGCCCAAATCGCCTACTCCCAAGAGAGTCGCCGATTCCCCTCCACTTCTGCAGGTACATTGACGTAGAGCGCGCGTCGTGGACTCCAAAGCCTCCGTCCCTCCTCGCAACCCCGCGAGCTTACTGGTAGCAGATTTCGTGCTTCATCAGCTAGCGTCATCTGTGGGACTATCGAACCACGATATCCCGTCGTAATCGCGAAATTTTCTTCGCAAAGTTCAGCTCGATTCCCTTTAGGTGAGTCGCTAACTTTGTGTTAAGGAATCTCCGATACACGCAGGCAATCGCCGATTCCACCTAGTAAGTCGCCGATTGCGGGTTATTCTGCTAGCTAAGAGTGTTGTCCACGGCTTGGTTCAAAAAGGCCATAAGTTGAATCGCCGACTTCACATAGTGAGTCGTCGATTCCTTTAGCTTTTTGAGCAAGTATTGTCAATGCCTTATGCTCTGACACTTTCACTTCCATATAGGTTGGATTTTTCATAGAAAAACACCTATCCCCATATGAATCGTCGATTCCCACTTGAATCCACGATTCCACACTGAGTAGGCGATTCCCACAATTGAGTCGCCGACTTCCACACTGAGTAGGCGATTCTCACACTTGAATTGTCGATTCGGTCATTCGGTCATCGTCTTCATTCATCGCTTCGGCTGAATAAGACCACACATAGCCCAGCTCTTTTACCGAAACGAAAATCCATCGCTTTGGCTGGACTCGCATCGTCGTTTCGGTAAAAAAAAAAAGAGTTTAGGGTTTTTTACCTTTTTTCACTACCAGTGATTTTGTCGGTCTATCTCCGGAATAACCAAATGTGATTTTGGAATTCTACGACCACACTTCACGTGAAAAAAGTTTTCTCTACAAGTACAGAAGAGCAGAATTTCCCAACAGTGCAAGGAATCTTTTCTGGGATAGGTCCAAACAGGCATCCCGAAAACCACCTCCGGCAGCACGGTTTTCTGCAGAAAAATTGCAAAAAAATTTCGATATTTTTTGCTAATTTCAAACTTTGGGGACTAGTAGTACTGCTCAAGGGAGTCACAAAACTACAAAGAAATATTGTACAAAATTTTTCTATTTTGTGACACCCGGAGGGGGCAGGTACCTACCCATAGCTTCCGGCACTTCGGAAGAACTTTCACTAGTAGTCTGTTGCTTCGACTCGATAGAAGCAATCATCCCATTTATGGCTCCTTTTACTAAGGATCGTAAAAAGAAAGCTCTCTCCATTGCTACTGAGGTACGAGGGTTGGTTCCCGTACTATACCAACCTCCAATATACCACTTTCGACACATGAGGTTCCCTCATCACTCCCATCAAATGGGGGAGCGAACCTAACTCCTGCGCTACAAGAGAGGTTGATTAACTTTATGGATTCCATAGAAAAAAGAGTTAGCAACCTCGAGAAAGCGAGGGGCAAGAAGGCCATCACTCGTGAAAGAGCAGGTGAATCTGGGTCTTACTATCCTCCATCTACGGAGAAAAAGAGGAAATCTCCAGCACCTCCTAAGGCAAAGGCTGGACCTAGCAAGAGTCGCACTCACAAGACTCTTACAACAAAGTTCGTGGAAGATCTTCGTCGGAAGCTGGCCGACAATCTGGTCGCCAGCAGTCCGATCGAATTCTTGAGAATCAAAAGCACTCCTTTTCACAAGGACCTTTTGAAAGAATCTTTTCCACCAACCTGACAGGTACCCAAGATAAAAGCGTATGACGGTTCGAGTTATCCAAAAGATCACATCAACCTCTACCTTAGTGTTTTGAAACCGCAGACCACCGATAGCGGACTGTTGTGTCAGGCATTTCCCGGCATTCTCAAAGGCAACGCTTATCGGTGGTTCTCTGGTCTGCCAGCTGGCTCGGTCTCCAGCTTCGCGGACCTCTCTTCGAAGTTCATCGCCCAACATGTGGGGATGATCATAATGAAACACAGTGCCAACGCATTGCTGGCATTACGACAGAACAAACTGTCTCTGAGGGATTACACGATTAAGTTCACTTCTATGATGACAAAAGTGAACGACCTAATCCCGAGTCTGGCCATAGCGGGGTACATGAATGGGCTAGTACCCTACTCTCCTTTGGCCCAGAACCTTACGCTCCATAAAGTGGAGGCCCTCCCCGACCTCTTCCAACGAGCTCAATCGTTCATTGAGATAGAAGAGGAGAACAATAATAAGTTGGGCGGACTCGAGCCGCCCAACCGGAAAAACCTCGCTATGTTAAAGAAGATACATACGAGGATACAAGTTCCCAGTCTGAAACCTCGACTAGTCCTCCTCGATACAGAGAGGAGCTTCTCATCAGCAGTTGTGACCGCCAAAGTCATAACTCATACTCTCAGTCTAGTAACAGTTATGGCCAAGAAAGCCATAGTTCACACTCTCGGCCCAGTAACAGTTATGACCACAACCCACGCTCTCAATCCTATGACAGTGATGGCAACCAGAGCCACAGTTCACACTCGCAATCAAGTACATCACGCTAGTAGTGAGGAACTATCACCTGTTAAGAGATAGGATTGGCCAGAGTAACCATGCAGGCTATGCTTCTGTCAATGGCAACCAGCGACCAAAAAACACGTTAATTCTTTTGTTTGTCGCTCATACTATTCTCATGTATTCTCAATAGCGATATTATTCTAAATAAATCTCTCTTTAATCCGTAGAGATATATGCAGTATCGTATTTAGAATAATCATCCATCGCTTCAGACGGATCAATCATCCATCGCTTCGGCTAGATGGCATCCGTCTCTTCAACCTCATGTATCATCCATCGCTTTGGCTGGATGATACCCGTTGCTCAGACCTAGCTTACGACCCACGAGTCTAAGTGATGGTCACAAATTATGTCCTAAGTACAAATGAACCTAAGAGGTTCTAAGTACCCACAACACATACGATTCAACCCCACCTTGTCGTTATGACCTTGATAAGGGTAAAAAGTTACTCTGTCGCTTCGGCCCGAGTTCAACTATACATTAGGGAATGAAATCTAGAGTCTTAGGTTCTCAAAAAATCCTAAGCCCTATTCCCGATAATTTTTGTATCTCCAACTCATTACGTCACTTAGTTTTGCGAGTCTTGGTTAGTTGTGAAGTTTAATTTATTTTGCGAGTTTAGCCGTAGACTGAGCTACGATTCGTACGACCAAGTCTACGCCCAGAGTGGCTAGCAATAGGGTTAGCAGAGTCTAATTTACGTCCATAGTGGCTAAATTACGACTTGTGAATCTAGTTTCGGGTCTTAGTTACAATTCAAAAAATAAATTAAATAAACAATTAATTAAGAAAGCAAAATAATTGATTGAGTTCCAAAAAATTACAAAAATATCAAAACATTACAAGAGGGGGAGTATCACGAGCTCTCCTGACACTTTTGTCGCTTTGGCCAGAAGTCGTCAAAATCCTCACAGTTACCCAAAACTTAGGAGTCGGCGATTGGGACACCCGGTCTCCGACTCAGGGTAAAACAACATCACATTTCCAGGAGGGAGTATCACAAGCTCTCTCCGACACTTCTGTCGCTTCGGCCAGAAGTCGTCTTGTTCCATGAGGGAGTATCACAAGCTCTCTCCGACACTTCTGTCGCTTCGGCCAGAAATCGTCACGTTTCAAGAGAGAGTATCACAAGCTCTCTCCAACATCAGGGTTCAAACTTAAGCTGTAATTGTAAATTACAAACGTAACCCTCGAGTTTGAAAAATTTGCATCCTTCGGATTTTTCATTCGCGCTATCTTTTACAACTCTACATTAATCTGGAGGTATAAATTATCCGCAAATTTAACCGTAGGCTGAGCTATGATTCGTACGACCAAGTCTATGCCCAGAGTGGCTAGAAATAGGATTAGCAGAGTCTAATTTACGTCTAGAGTGGCTAAATTACGACTTGTGAATCTAATTTCGGGCCTTAGTTACAATTTAAAGGGAAATTTATATGAAAGATTAGCAATAAAACAAAAGATAGCCCATTAACAATCGCTTCAAGGGGGAGTATCATAAACTCTCTCTCCCGACACTTTTGCCGCTTCGGCCAGAAGTCTTCACATTTTCAATGGAGAGTATCATAAACTCTCCCGACACTTCTAACAATTTGGATAGAAGTCGTCACATTTCGAGAAGAGGTGTCACAAACTCTCCCGACACATCTGTCAATTGGGATAGAAGTCGTCACATTTCAAGGGGGAGTATCACAAACTCTCCCAACACTTCTGTCAATTTGGATAGAAGTCGTCACATTTCGAGGGGAGGTATCACAAACTCTCCCGAAACTTCTGTCAATTGGGATGGAAGTCGTCACATTTCAATAGAGAGTATCACAAGTACTCCCGACGCTTCTGTCGCTTCGGCCAGAAGTCGTCACATTTTGGGGGGAGTATCATAAGCTCTCCCGACACTTCTGTCGCTTCGTCTAGAAGTCGTCAAATTTCGGGGGGTGTATCACAAACTCTCCCGACACTTCTGTCGCTCCGGCCAGAAGTCGTCAAAAATTGAGCACGGTAAGATCTGTCGTTTCGGTCAGATTTACCAAGGATCAATTTGAGCAAAGGAGGGGGATCAGGGAAGGTAAAATCGCACGGTAAGTTCAATAAGTCAAATATGCGTTTTTGGACTGATCTAGTTGTTTTGCAGGATGTTTTCTTTTTTGCAGGAAAGGTTCTAATAGTGAACCAGGTTCTAATAGTGAGTTAGACTCTGATAGTGAGTCAGACTCTAATAGTGAGTCGGTCTGTCACGTCGTTTCGGCCTCGATAGACCAGAGGTCATTTCGACGCTTCGGCCTTAATGATCTCAAGGGGGGAGTATCACAAGCTCTTCCCGACACTTCTGCCGTTTCGGCCAGAAGTCGTCGAAATCCAAGGGGAGTATCACAAGTTCTCCCGGCACTTCTGTCGCTCCGGCCAGAAGCTGTCACATTTTTTAGCATGATAGATCTGTCACTTCGGCCAGATCAATCAAGGAGTTATTGAGCATAAGGAGGAGCAGCATGAGAGGTAGCTCCATACGGCAAGGTCAGTAAATCAATAAATATATCCTTTAGACTGATATAGTTGTGATGAAGCACTGAATCTGCTACCAGGGCTCGCGGTGGTTCGAGGTGATGCCGGAGGCTCTGGAGTCCATGACACGCGCTCTACGTCAAATACCTGCAAGTGGAAACTAGGCGATTCTAGTGAGAATCGGCGAGTTTCTTAGTGATGCTCTGGTGTGAGAGAGGAACTTAAATCGTGCATTTGAGTGTCCCCTTGGGACCCTTTTTATAGGGTCTCGGAGGGCGCAATCAAAGGCGAACATCGCGCCTATGGTCATATATGGTAACATTTATGACGTTGGCTGGCGGCGAGTAACGGTCGTAAGTCGGCGATTCAGGTATGGAAGTCGCCTAGTTAGGGCTAACTCGCCGAGTTTCCAGGGGCAAGATGTGCAGTCTACCATACTGCCGATCTTAGCCTTAACTCGGCGACTTATCCTTTATGTCGGCGACTTGGAAGTCCAATCGGGCGACTTACGGGCTAACTCGGCGATCTGGACGATGAACGTGTTCCGCACCGTGGGAGCTCTCCGGGGGTCCGACCAAAGCGACGGAACCCTAGTCCTTGTTGAAAGGCGTTGCTGGGAGTGACTGCCGTAATCAGGCATGTCTCACCAGTACTCCCCCCTGAAGAGAGCACAAGAAACATGCGTATATCGCCAGTACCCCCCCAACCAAGGTTCAGTGTGTGTGATCCGCACCAAGGCCGAAGCGACGAGATGAGATCGAATCATTCCGCCCACAGTGACGTACTGATTCTGAATCAATTAAGGCCTAAGCGTAAAGAATGGATTGATTCTGGCCAAAACGACAAAATCGAGTTCCAGGCCAACGGAAACTCTGTTTATAGTCCTCCCTGATCAAGGGCGACTGCACTGTGTTTATCAAGGCCGAAGCAACAAGATTAATTCCGGCCGAAGCGACGGAATCTGATTCAGGCCGGAACGACAGAATCGGGTTCTAGCCAGAGCGATAGAACCGAATTCTAGCCGAAGCGATAGAACTAATGTTTATAGTCCACTCTGATCAAGAGCGACTTAAAGTCCGCAACGACGGCCCCCTTCAAGGCTTAAAGCGACAAGATGGGTTGAGATCGTTAAGGCCAAAGCGACAGAACGATCTCTAGTCTATCAAGGCAAAAGCGACAAGATAGATTGACTCACTATTGGAGTCTGATTCTGGCCGAAGCGACAGAATAACACCTGCAAAAAAGAAAACATTCTAGCCAAAGCGATAGAATAATACCTGCAAAAGAGAAAACATCCTGCAAAACAACCAGATCAGTCTAAAACGCATATTACTATTGACCAATTTAACTTACCGTGCGATTTTACCTCTCGTGATATTCTCCCTTTGCTTGAACCAATCCTTGGTGAATCTGGCAGAAGCAATAGACCCACCGTACTCATATTTGACGACTTCCGGCAAGAGCGACAGAAGTGTCGGGAGAGTTTGTGATACTCCCCCCTGAAATATGATGATTTCTGGCCGAAGCGACAGAAAAGTCGGGAGAGCTTGTGATACCCCCCCCTGAAGTTTGACAATTTCCGGCCGGAGCGACAGAAAAGTCGGGAGAGCTTGTGATACTCCCCCCAGAAATTTGACGATCTCCAGCCAAAGAGATAGAAATGTCGGGAGAGCTTGTGATACTCCCCCTCGAAGTTTTACGATCTCCAGCCGAAGCGATAGAAATGTCGGGAGAGCTTGTGATACTCCCCCTCGAAGTTTGACGATCTCCAGCCGAAGCGATAGAAATGTCGGGAGAGCTTGTGATACTCCCTCTCGAAGTTTGACGATCTCCAGCCGAAGCGATAGAAATATCGAGAGAGCTTGTGGTACTCCCCCTCGAAGTTTGACAATTTCCGGCCGGAGCGACAGAAATGTCGGGAGAGCTTGTGATACTCTCCCTTTGTTGTTGAAGGGAGCTTGTGATTCTCCCCCCTAAGATACTATATGATATCCTAAGTCGGCGACTTAAAGTGTTAACTCGGCGACTTAGCACTGGGGTTGTTCCGTGAGAAACCTGGAGGTTTGCTGACCTAGATCGGCAACTTTCTTATAAACTCGGCGAGTCTTAGTATGAGCTGGCGGATCTCTTAGAGAATCCTTAGGATCTTTGGAAATATTTACAAATTTTCCAAATATGGAAGTTTCCTCTTCGTATCCCGTGATTTTTGCCCAAACTCGGCGAGTTTGCGAGAAACTCGCCGAGTCTTGTGGATTTGGGAATCAATTAGCGATTTTCCTTTGCGTAATTTCTAGATTTTCCGAGGGGTTTTTGCAATTTGTCCAGGGTCTATAAATAGCGAATCGATTATTTTAATCCGCACATCACTTTCCCTACTTTGCTTAAACCCTAATCCCTTGCTAAGTCGCCGAGTCTCTTCCTAACTCGCCGAATCTCACCACAATCACCAGAACTCATCACTAAGTCGCCGAGTCTACCCTTATATCGCCGACATATGGCAGACCAACCGTCGCTTCCTCAATTAACCATGTCGGAGGCCGAGGCTCTGGTCGCCGACATTCTGAACAATGACATGGATGAGAGCTTAGCGGGGGTGCTCAATACCGTCGAGTCTCCGATCCCCTCGCCTACGCGCGTGGGTCGGAGATTCCTGCTGTTGATGCGCCGCAGAACGCTAAGTATTTTGCTACTGCCCGCGAGCTGCTCGAGCTAACTCCGGAAAACTCGCTAAGTTCTAACAAGAAGTTGGCGAGTTTGAGGGGTGACTCCTTGGCTCTGGTTGTGGCAGAGCCTTCTATTGAAATGGGCGAGATTCCCTCAAGTCTTGCACTTAAGTCGGCGAGTCCCCTTGGGAAGTCGCCGGCTAAAGGCAAGGGGGGTGTCCCCATTTTCAAGAGACCTCGCCGAGTAATTAAACTGGGATCGGCGAGTTCAGCACAAACATCGGCGAGTCTGGACCCTAAGTCGCCGATATTGCCCCCAAACTCGGGGGAAGAAATTGAAGAATCTTCACCCATCCAAGTGGTGGAAGCTGAGAGGCCGATAGATGAATCTGAGAGGCCTAAGAAAAGAAAAAGAAAACACCCTAAGCACGCGAAGAACTCATCTTGCGAGGGTAGTGCCCCCATTTCTCCTACTTACGGGATGGGGGGTAGAGGCAAGACACATTTCCCCTCTGCGGAGGGTGTACGGGTTCCTGAGCCCTTTGACTACGATCAGGAATTAGAAGTAGACCGCGGCCAGAGCCGACGCCGCACTGATCCTACTGATGGATCGCAGACTCCTCCTCCTCCCACGGAAGTGGACAAGGATGGAGACCACGTGAACCTCCCATTCTACGAGGGAGTGGAGAACCACACCGGCTACGCACACTGCGAAACCTTGCCGGGTGGTGAGATTAGACTGTTACCCCTCAGTGACACGAGCGAGGGGTCTTTTGAAGAATTTTTTGTTAATGCACCTCTCGTGTCGCAGAAAGAGACCGTGCATCCATTCTCCATCACTTCTGCGCTTGAAGCCCGAGAGATTCTGTACGGGATTCACATATCTGGGCACTTGCGATTCTGGGGGTCGCGATATCAGCCCGCGAATCTTCCTCCCGCGGGGTTCCAAGACATACCCCGACTTTACTTCAGGCACTTCTCAATGCTGCCCATCCCAGCACTGATGAGTGAAGTGCTACTGCAAGGGGGTGTGTCGCTGTCGCAGATGCAGGCACCGTTTTTTGTTTATCTGAGAGGGTTCTCCAACATCTGTTGGAGTTTGAATATCCCTGCAACCGCCGCCTTGTTCTTCTGGTTCTTTAAGTTTGTCAATGCGCCCGCTTCCGAATCTGGTCGGTTGGGGTTAGCGAAGCGGTTCAGCGGACGTGAGCTGATCATAGAACTCTCCACTAACTATGGGCCCCAGTGGAAGAGCGAGTTCTTTTTTATTGATTCGATGTTCGTACATGGGAGACGAGAGAGCTGGGTCAACGCTCGCCGCGTACATCTGGATGTTCCTTGCGCTTTGAGCAAGGCTGAATTGAAGCACGTGAAGAAGATCTCTTCTGCTCTTGCTTCTTTCAATTGTGGACAAGGAGTTCCTTTCGCTTTGTGTCAGCGGGAGGACTTTACTTTTTCTGACGTGACACACTACATGCGGTCGGAGGACCCTTCTGGAAATCCTATCAAAAAGAAGAAGGGAACACATCTCTACCGCGAGGCGGTCCTTCCTCATTTGGCCGTGAGACTGCGCGGCGCTAAGCTGATTCGAGAGAGGAAGGCCGAAGGATCTGGTCCTCGCAGCACCTTCGAGACTGGGTCGAGCTCGAGGTTTGTTCCGGAGTTTGCCCCCTTCCGGACTGCTTTTGATTATCCCGGCTTGTTTGCCGATGAAGGGGTGCGAGCGAGGGCTGCCCAACTGCTTCTGACAAAGCCTGGGGATTGGATACGCGAGGAGCTCACTAAAGCTCTATCTGCTGTAAGTAACCTGAAATCGCTTTTTTACTTATGTATTTTTTTCTTCTAATTATTTGTTTGTTTTGTTGTAGGCCGCGTATCTATCGAATGCTTCGATTGGGATGCAATCCTGCAATTACACACTCCGATCCCAACAAGAATACGACAAGCTTGATGACAAGTATCAAGCTGTCTGCAAAGAAGTGTGGTCGATGAGGAAGACCCTCCAAAGTAACAAGAAGTTGGAGTATGAAGCTGCTGAGCATGAGAAGGCGATGGCGGCGAAGAACAAAGAGTGTGCTGCACACCGACTTGAAATCTCCAATCTTCGCCAGGAATGTGACTCTTTAAGAGAATCTGAATCGCGTCGCACTGCTGCCCTGAAAGAGATTGAAGGCCTAAAGACGCAGCTGAGTGCGGAGGTTGGCAACGCAATGGTTTCTGAATCGCAAATTCAGAAACTTCAAGTAGAACTTTCTGAGTCCACCTCCGCTTTGAAAGATTTGAATGACCGCTTCTCTCGATCCACGGAGAAGTCAAAAAAGATGAAGGAAGCTTTAGACGCTTCTTCTGAAAAGGTCAAGGACTTGGAGTTTGAGGTTGACGGTCAGTCCGACCAACTCCAGGACTTGAACTTTTTTGGTCCTCATGTGTTTTCAAGTTTGCCCGCCAACTTTATTTCTGACATAATGGCGTGGCTAGAAGAACATCCCGAAGTGCAGCTGGAGCACAAGGAAGCTCTCGACAAGATAAAGAGCGATGTTCGAGATGCGAGGAAAGAAGAAGACTAGGACTCCTTAGCTTTTGTAATAGATTTTGTAGTGGATTTTTGTAATCGATTTTTTGCTAATTTTTGTATAAATATTTTAGGATTGTAACTTAGACTTAAACTAGATTCACAAATCGTAACTTAGCCTCTCTGGACGTAAGTTAGATTCTCCTAACTCTACTTAGCCACTTAGGACGTAAGTTTGGTCGTACGAATCGTAGTTTAGTTGATAGTTAAACTCGAGAATGATTTTAACTTTTAGGGTTGAAAATAGTTCGATATCCACTGATTCCTGATTCGCTCGTCCGAATAAGGGTTGTGGTCGCAATTCTAGGTTTGCGTGTCTGAATTAGACCTATTCGTTCTAACCCTGGATTTGAACCCTGATGATGTAGTCTGACTCCTATCTTAGTGACGGAGTGACTTATTGATCCGTATCAAGGCCGAAGCGACAAGATTGGATAGGATCATTGGGGCCGTAGCGACGGAATGATCTTTGTTCTACTGAGGCCGAAGCGACACAATAGATTTTTTTTTTAGGGTATCCATACGGGTTAGAATATGAAAATAGATTTCTATGATTAACTAACATACATACTAGGAAAATTAAAGAAAATAAACATAATGCGATGAGTACTATGCGTAGTACTGCTGCATGTTCTCCGCATGCCAGGTGTTAGGAACCATAGTTCCATCCTGTCGTCATAGGCGATAAGTTCCTGCCCTTATCTCCTCCTCAATGATGTAGGGACCTTCGAAGTTGGATGATAGTTTATTTCTTGGCCTATTCCTTTCTATTATGCTAGCTTTCCGCGTGACGAGAGTTCCTGGCAAGAAAACTTTTTTGCGTACTTGGCGATTGTGGTACCTTGATACGCTTGCCTTGTACGTTTCTTTCAAAGGTCTGCCTCGTCACGGGTTTCATCCCTCAACTCTAGCTCTGTGGCTAGATTTTGGTCATTTGTTTGTTGGTCGTACTTCGAGATTCGATACGTTGGTATACTCATCTCGATTGGCACGACCGCTTCCACTCCATAGGTCATAGCGAAAGGGGTGTTGCCCGTGGGGTTTTTACTTGTTGTGCGATATGCCCATAGGATTTCGCACAATTTGTCTGCCCAAGTCCTTTTGGCTGATTCGATTTTCTTTTTCAATCCCTGTACGATAGCCTTGTTGGTAACCTCCACTTGCCCGTTTGCCTGAGGTCGGTAAACGGAGGCGAAGTGGAGTTTTATGTTTAGGTCCTCGCACATATTCTTGAAAATTTCCCCCCTGTGAATTGTGTGCCATTGTCCGTGACAATGTCTTGGGGAACACCGAATCGACAGACTATGGAGCGGTAGATGAACTTAACTGCCGCATCCTGAGTGATTTTCGCCACAGCCTGAGCCTCGACCCACTTTGTAAAGTAATCTACTGCTACAAAGATGAAACGAGCCTGGGATGTTGAGGGGGGGAATGGACCTACGATATCCAATCCCTACCTTGCGAACGGGATTGAACTCAGAATCGGAGTCATTTCCGCGGATGGTTTCTACTGCATGGGGCTGTGCAGCTGACATGCTCCGCACTTGCGGACGTAAGTGCGAGCTTCCAACCTTAGAGTGGACCAGTAGTACCCTAGCCTTATGATTTTGAAGGCCAGTGCTCTTCCTCCTTCATGGAGTCCGCACGAGCCTTCGTGTACTTCCTGAAGAACCCTATCTGTATCGGGTTGGGTCAAACAGCGTAGCAGCGGGCTATCGAAGGACTTTTTGTAAAGCACCCCTCCGATATCACAGTATTTTGCTGCTTTATGTTTCAACTTTTTGGCCTCCCCTTTATTGCTAGGAAGTACTCCATTCTGAATGAATGCCAATATCGGTTGCCTCCAATCCTCTTGAGGGTTGGAGGTAACAGCCAATACTTGGCATGTGGGCTGGAGTATAGAGTCCACTAAAATCTCACGCTGCCCTCCCTCCCAAGCTGACGCTAAACGTGCTAAAGCGTCAGCGGGTGAATTTTGGATTCGAGGGATCTGCTCGATCTTGAACTCGGCGAACTGCTTGGTGAGTGCTATCATCGCCTCCACATACTTGGTTATTTGTGGTTCCTTACAAGCGAATTCACCAGTGGTTTGCCGAGCCACGAGCTGGGAGTCAGTGCGTAGCGTGACATTCTCAGCGCCGAGAGTTCTTAACAGCTTCAGGCCGTGTATGGCCGCTTCATATTCCGCGACATTGTTAGAAGCCGGGAAGTGAAGTCGTACCGAGTGTTTGTAGTTTTTTCCATCCGGGCTATGGATTTTCACTCCGATACCCGAACCTGTGCTGCAACTCGAGCCGTCTACTTCGACAACCCAAGGTTGGGTCAAACTGGGCTGTGTGAGTTCGACAATGAAGTCCGCCACAGCTTGCCCTTTGATAGCAGTGGCTAGTCGGAAGTTGGTGAGACATGCCTGATCACGTCAGTCACTCTCAGCAACGCCCTTCGACAAGGACTAGGGTTCCGTCGCTTTATGCCGGACCCCCGGAGAGTTCCACGAATTCGGAAGGAGTGTCTATGTCAAGTACTCAAGGCAGCACCTGGAGTCGCCGATTGGGACTACCAAGTCGCCGACTCCAGGGGTGAATCGCTGACTCTAGGTCTCGTGGACAGTTCTGGTAGGCTGCCACTGGGCTCATGGGGAGTCGGCGATTGAACCTCTGGATCGGCGATTCCCACACTTGAATCGCCGACTCCCAGCCGTTACTTGAGTGGGCCCACGTCATTAAGGCACTCCTTAATAGGATACCTTAATGGGGTGGGTCCCACCCTAATGAATGGGGAAACGTCCCCCAAGACCCTATAAAAGGGGTCCTTGGGGGACCTCTACCCTCAGGTCATTCCCACTTGACACACACCAACCAGAGCAATACTTGGAGCCCGAATCGCCTACTCCCAAGAGAGTCGCCGATTCCCCTCCCCTTCTGCAGGTACATTGACGTAGAGCGTGCGTCGTGGACTCCAAAGCCTCCGGCCCTCCTCGCGACCCCGCGAGCCTACTGGTAGCAGATTTCGTGCTTTATCAAGAGGCAAGACACATTTCCCCTCTGCGGAGGGTGTACGGGTTCCTGAGCCCTTTGACTACGATCAGAAATTAGAAGTAGACCGCGGCCAGAGCCGACGCCGCACTGATCCTGCTGATGGATCGCAGACTCCTCCTCCTCCCACGGAAGTGGACAAGGATGGAGACCACGTGAACCTCCCATTCTACGAGGGAGTGGAGAACCACACCGGCTATGCACACTGTGAAACCTTGCCGGATAGTGAGATTAGATTGTTACCCCTCAGTGACACGAGCGAGGGGTCTTTTGAAGAAGTTTCTGTTAATGCACCTCTCGTGCCGCAGAATGAGACCATGCATCCATTCCCCATCACTTCTGCGATTGAAGCCCGAGAGATTCTGCGCGGGATTCGCATATCTGGGCACTTGCGATTCTGGGGGTCGCGATATCAGCCCGCGAATCTTCCTCCCGCGGGGTTCCAAGCCATTCCCCGACTTTACTTCAGGCACTTCTCAATGCTGCCCATTCCTGCACTGATGAGTGAAGTGCTGCTGCAAGGGGGCGTGTCGCTGTCGCAGATGCATGCAACGTTTTATGTTTATCTGAGTGGGTTCTCCAACATCTGTTGGAGTTTGAATGTCCCTGCCACCGCCGCCTTGTTCTTCTGGTTCTTTAAGTTTGTCAAGGCACCCGCTTCCGAATCTGGTCGGTTGGGGTTAGCGAAGCGGTTCAGCGGACGTGAGCTGATTATAGAACTCCCCACTAACTATGGGCCACAGTGGAAGAGCGAGTTCTTTTTTATTGACTCGTTGTTTGTACGCGGGAGTCGCGAGAGGTGGGCCAACGCTCTCCGCGTACATCTGAATGTTCCTTGCGCTCTGAGCAAGGCGGAATTGAAGCACGTGAAGAAGATCTCTTCAGCTCTTGCTACTTTCCAATGTGGACAAGGAGTTCCTTTCGCTTTGTGTCAGCGGGAGGACTTTACTTTTTCTGACGTGACACACTACATGCGGTCGGAGGACCCTTCTGGAAACCCTATTAAGAAGAAGAAGGGAACTCATCTCTACCGTGAGGCGGTCCTTCCTCATTTGGCCGTGAGACTACGCGGCGCTAAGCTGATTCGAGAGAGGAAGGCCGAAGGATCTGGTCCTCGCAGCACCTTCGAGACTGGGTCGAGCTCGAGGTCTGTTCCGGAGTTTGCCCCCTTCCGGACTGCTTTTGATTATCCCGACTTGTTTGCCGATGAAGGGGTGCGAGCGAGGGCTGCCCAGTTGCTTCTGACAAAGCCTGGGGATTTGAACCCTGATGATGTAGTCTTACTCCTATCCTAGTGACGGAGTGACTTATTGATCCGTATCAAGGCCGAAGCGACAAGATTGGATAGGATCATTGGGGCCGTAGCGACGGAATGATCTTTGTTCTACTGAGGCCGAAGCGACACAATAGATTTTTTAGGGTATCCATACGGGATAGAATATGAAAATAGATTTCTATGATTAACTAACATACATACTAGGAAAGCTAAAGAAAATTGATGAAGCACGGAATCTGCTACCAGTAGGCTCGCGGGGTTGCGAGGAGGGCCGGAGGCTTTGGAGTCCACGACGCGCGCTCTACGTCAATGTACCTGCAGAAGAGGAGGGGAATCGGCGACTCACGTGGGAGTAGACGATTCGGGCTCCTTAGTTTGCTCTGGTTGGAGTGTGAGTGGTCAAGATGAGTTTAGAGTGGAGGACACCCCTAGGTCCCCTTTTATAGGGTCCTAGAGGCGTTTCCACTCAATTGAGTGGGGCCCACCTCATTATGGTGCCCTATTGAAGGGTGCCATAATGGGGTGGGCCCGC
>LFYR01001470.1:7527-27722 GCA_001185155.1 Zostera marina | reverse complement strand
TTTCCAGAAGGGTCCTCCGACCGCATGTAGTGTGTCACGTCAGAAAAAGTGAAGTCCTCCCGCTGACACAAAGCGAAAGGAACTCCTTGTCCACATTGGAAAGAAGCAAGAGCTGAAGAGATCTTCTTCACGTGCTTCAATTCCGCCTTGCTCAGAGCGCAAGGAACATCCAGATGTACGCGGCGAGCGTTGGCCCAGCTCTCTCGACTCCCGCATACGAACATCGAGTCAATAAAAAAGAACTCGCTCTTCCACTGTGGCCCATAGTTAGTGGGGAGTTCTATGATCAGCTCACGTCCGCTGAACCGCTTCGCTAACCCCAACCGACCAGATTCGGAAGAGAGCGCCTTGACAAACTTAAAGAACCAGAAGAACAAGGCGGCGGTTGCAGGGATATTCAAACTCCAACAGATGTTGGAGAACCCTCTCAGATAAACAAAAAACGCTGCCTGCATATGCGACAACGACACACCCCCTTGCAACAGCACTTCACTCATCAGTGCAGGAATGGGCAGGATTGAGAAGTGCCTGAAGTAAAGAGGGGGAATGGCTTGGAACCCCGCGGGAGGAAGATTCGCGGGCTGATATTGCGACCCCCAGAATCGCAAGTGCCCAGATATACGAATCCCGCACAGAATTTCTCGGGCTTCAAGCGCAGAAGTGATGGTGAATGGATGCACGGTCTCATTCTGCGGCACAAGAGGTGCATTAACAAAAACTTCTTCAAAAGACCCCTCGCTCGTGTCACTGAGGGGTAACAGTCTAATCTCACCACCCGGCAAGGTTTCACAGTGAGCGTAGCCGGTGTGGTTCTCCACTCCCTCATAGAATGGGAGATTCACGTGGTCTCCATCCTTATCCACTTCGTGGGAGGAGGAGGAGTCTGTGATCCATCAGCAGGATCTGTGCGGCGTCGGCTCTGGCCGCGGTCCAGTTCTAGTTCCTGATCGTAGTCAAAGGGCTCAGGAACCCGTACACCCTCCGTGGAGGGGAAATGCGTCTTTCCTCTACCCCCCATCCCGTAAGTAGGAGGAATTCTGCGTGTGTTTAGGGTGTTTAGAGGAATTTCCTCTACCCCCCATCTCTCAAGATGAGTTCTTCGCGTGTTTAGGGTGTTTTCTTTTTCTTTTCTTACTAGGCCTCTCAGATTCATCAACCGTCCTCTCAGCTTGCACCACTTGAATAGGTGCAAATTCTTCAACTTCAGCCCCCGAGTTTGGGGGCAATATCGGCAACTTAGGGTCCAGACTCACCGATGTTTGAGTTGAACTCGCCGATCCCAGTTTAATAACTCGGCGAGGTCTTTTGAAAATGGGGACACCCCCCTTACCCTTAGCCGGCGACTTCCCAAGGGGACTCGCCGACTTAAGTGCAAGACTCGGGGGAATCTCAGCCAGTTCAATAGAGGGCTCTGCTACGACCAGAGCCATAGAGTCACCCCTCAAACTCGCCGACTTCTTGTTAGAACTCAGCGAGTTTTCCGGAGTGAGCCCGAGCAACTTGCGGGCCGTAGCACAGTATTTAGCGTTGAGCGGCGTATCAACAGCCGGAATCACTGACCCGCCGCGCGCTGGCGAGGGGATCGGAGACTCGACGGTGTTGAGCACCGCCGCTAAGCTGTCATCGATATCAGTGTTCAACAAGTCGTCGACCAGAGCCTCGGTCTCCGACATGGTTAATTGAGGAAGCGACGGTTGGTCTGCCAGATGTCGGCGATATAAGAGCAGACTCGGCGACTTAGTGGTGAGTGTTGGTGATTGTGATGATAGTCGACGAGTTAGAGAAAGACTCGGCGACTTAGCAAAGGAGTAGGGTTTAGGCGATTTGGGGAAAGTGATGTGCGGATTAAAATAATCGATTCGCTATTTATAGACCCTGGACAAATTGCAAAAATCCCTCGGAAAATCTAAAAATTACGCGAAGGAAAATCGCTAATTGATTCCCAAATCCACAAGACTCGGCGAGTTTGCGACAAACTCGCCGAGTTTGGGCAAAAATCACGGGATACGAAGGAGGAACTTCCATATTTGGAAAATTTGCAAATATTTCCCAAGATCCTAAGGATTTTTTAAGAGATCCGCCAGCTCATACTAAGACTCGCCGAGTTTATAAGAAAGTCACCGATCTAGGTCAGCAAACCTCCAGGTTTCTCACAAAACAACCCCGATACTAAGTCGCCGAGTTAATACATTAAGTCGCCGACTGAGGATGTCATATAGTATCTTAAGGGGGGGAGCACCACAAGCTCTCCCGACTTTTCTGTCGCTCCGGCCGGAAATTGTCAAACTTCGAGGGGGAGTATCACAAGCTCTCCCGACATTTCTATCGCTTCGGCTGGAGATCGTCAAATTTCAGGGGGGAGTATCACAAGCTCTCCCGGCTTTTCTGTCGCTCCGGCCGGAAATTGCCAAACTTCGAGGGGGAGTATCACAAGCTCTCCCGACATTTCTATCGCTTCGGCTGGAGATCGTCAAATTTCGAGGTGGAGTATCACAAGCTCTCCCGACGTTTCTATCGCTTCGGCTGGAGATCGTCAAATTTCAGGGGGGAGTATCACAAGCTCTCCCGGCTTTCCTGTCGCTCCGGCCAGAAATTGTCAAACTTCGAGGGGGAGTATCACAAACTCTCCCGACTTTTTTGTCGCTTCGGCCAGAAATCGTCATATTTCAGGGGGGAGTATCACAAGCTCTCCTGACACTTCTGTCGCTCTTGCCGGAAGTCGTCAAATATGAGCACGGTGAGTTTGTCGCTTCGGCCAGATTCACCAAGGATTGGTTCAAGCAAAGGGAGAATATCACGAGAGGTAAAATCGCACGGTAAGTTAAATTGGTCAATAGTAATATGCGTTTTAGACTGATCTAGTTGTTTTGCAGGATGTTTTCTTTTTTGCAGGTGTTATTCTGTCGCTTCGGCCAGAATCAGACTCTAATAGTGAGTCAATCTATCTTGTCGCTTTTGCCTTGATAGACTAGAGTTCGTTCTGTCTCTTTGGCCTTAACAATCTCAACCCATCTTAACGAAGGGGGCTGTCGTTGCGGACTTTGAGTCGCTCTTGATCAGGGTGGACTATAAACATCAGTTCTATCGCTTCGGCTAGAGCTCGGTTCTATCGCTTTGGCTAGAACCCGATTCTGTCGCTTCGGCCTGAATCAGATTCCGTCGCTTCGGCCGGAATTAATCTTGTCGTTTTGGCCTTGATAAACACAGTGCAGTCGCCCTTGATCAGGGAAGGACTATAAATAAGAGTTTTCGTTGACCTGGAACTCGATTCTGTCGCTTTGGCCAGAATCAATCTATTCTTGACGCTTAGGCCTTAATGGATTCAGAATCACTGTGAGCGGAATGATTCGATCTCATCTTGTCGCTTCGGCCTTGGTACGGATCACACACACTGAACCTTGGTTGGGGGGGGTACTGACGATATACGCATGTTTCTTGTGCTCTCTTCAGGGGGGAGTACTGGTGAGACATGCCTGATTACGACAGTCACTCCCAGCAACGCCTTTCAACAAGGACTAGGGTTCCGTCGCTTTGGCCGGACCCCCGGAGAGCTCCCACGGTGCGGAACACATTCATCGTCCAGATCGCCGAGTTAGCCCGTAAGTCGCCCGATTGGACTACCAAGTCGCCGACATAAAGGATAAGTCGCCGAGTTAAGGCCAAGATCGCCAGTATGGTAGACTGCACATCTTGCCCCTGGAAACTCGGCGAGTTAGCCCTAACTAGGCGACTTCCATACCTGAATCGCCGACTTACGACCGTTACTCGGCGACAACCAACGTCATAAATGTTACCATATATGACCATAGGCACGATCTCCGCCTTTGAGTGCGCCCTCCGAGACCCTATAAAAAGGGTCCCAAGGGGACACTCAAAGGCACGATTCAAGTTCCTCTCTCACACCAGAGCATCACTAAGAAACTCGCCGATTCTCACTAGAATCGCCTAGTTTCCACTTGCAGGTATTTGACGTAGAGCGCGCGTCATGGACTCCAGAGCCTCCGGCATCAACTCGCACTACCGCGAGCCCTGGTAGCAGATTCACTGCTTCATCACTCGCCTTTATTGATTGTTAAGGGGGTCCAATCCTTCCGTGGTTGGGATGGACCCTTTGGCGACTGTTTGGTGGTTGTTTGATATACTTTATTATCATGTTTGGGCTTCCATTCCTTTTTGAAGGAACTAGCCGCATTGTCAGTGTATTTGTTCGAGGAGCCGCAGAAACTATTCTTCCCGTTTTAGCTCTTCTTCTCGAACTTTGGTTTTTTGAAGCTAGTGTTCTCAAGTTCCACTAGCTTGTTCTCATTCTGCTCTTCCACCTCAATGAATGATTGGGCTTGCTGGAAGAGGTCAGGTAGAGTCTCCACTTTATGGAGCGTAAGATGTTGGGCCAAAGGGAAGTAGGGTACTAGCCCATTCGTGTACCCCGCTATGGCCAGACTCGAAATTAAGTCGCTCACTTCTGTCATCATCGAAGTGAACTTAATAGTGTAATCCCTTAACGACAGCTTGTTCTGTCGTAGTGCCAGCAGTGCATTGGGACTATGTTTGATCCTGATCATCCCCATATGTTGGGCGATAAACTTGGATGAGAGGTCCGCGAAGCTAGAGATTGATCCAGCTGGCAGACCGGAAAACCACCGGTAGGCGCTGCCCTTGAGAGTGCCGGGGAATGCCCGACACAACAGCGCGTTATCGGTGGTTTGCTGTTCCAGGACATTAAGGTAGAGGTTGATGTGATCTTTTGGATCACCCGAATCGTCATACGTTTCTATCCTGGGTACCCGCCAGGTTGGTGGAAAAGACACCCTCAAAAGGTCCTCACGAAAAGGAGCGCTTTTGACTCTCAGAAATTCGATCGGACCGCTGGCGACTGGTCCTCCACGAACCGTGTTGTAAGAGTCTTTTTAGTGTGACTCTTACTAGGTCCAGCCCTTGATTTTTGTGGCTCTGGACCTTTCTTCCTTTTCTCCACAGATGGAGAATTGTGAGAGGCCGATTCACCCGCTCCTTCGCGGGCGATGGTCCTCTAACTCCTCGCTTTCTCGAGGTTGTTAACTCTTTGTTCCATGGTATCCATGAAGTTAATCAACCTCGCCTCTAGAGCGGGAGGGATGGATATCCGAGGGGACAAATCAGTTTGAGCCTCCTCAAACCCCTCAGCTTGCCTGTTTTGCCCTATCGGGTACCATTGAAGATTTGCCTTTGTTCCTCAGATGATAGTCGTGCTTTTGCCTTTCAGAAGTCATGTTTGGCAAAAGCATGTTCCAACTAGAGCGCAAGTATTTGCTAGAACTGGCCCGAGAGAAAAAACCAGGTGAAGTCGGCGATTCACCAGGTGGAGTCGGCGATTCAAAGTGGAATCGGTGACACACGATAGTGGAATCGGCGACTGGCCTTAGGTAGCTTTTCTTTCGAGTCTGGCCGTGGACAGCACTCTTAGCTAGCAGAATATTCCCTGAATCGGATACTCACTAGGTGGAGTCGGCGATTCCTGGTATGAATCGGCGATATCCTTGACACAAAGTCAGCGACCTCCCTAGGGAAATCAAGCCAGACTTTGCGAAGAAAATTTCGCGATTACGAAGGGATATCGTAGTTCGATAGTCCCACATACGGCGCCAGCTGATGAAGCACGGAATCTGCTACCAGTAGGCTCGCGGGGTTGCGAGGAGGGCCGGAGGCTTTGGAGTTCACGACGCGCGCTCTACGTCAAACACCTGCAGAAGAGGAAGGGAATCGGCGACTCACTTGGGGAGTAGGCGATTCGGGCTCCTGGATTGCTCTAGTTGGGAGTGTTGTAGGTCAAATGAAGGTGAGAATGGAGGACACCCTAGGACCCCTTTTATAGGGTCCTAGGGGCGTTTCCCCATTCATTAGAGTGGGGCCCACCCCATTATGGTACCCAATTAACGGTGCCATAATGACGTGGGCCCTCTCAAGTAACGCCTGAGAGTCGGTGACTCAGATATGGGAGTCGCCGATTCAGAGGTGGAGTCGCCGACTCCCTTGAGGTCAGGTTCTCGGTCTACCAGACCCGAGTGCCCTGTCTGGAGTCAGCGATACACCCCTGGAATCGGCGACTTGGTAGTCCCAGTCGGCGATTTCCAGGTGTTGCCTTGAGTACTTGACGTAGACACTTGTTCCGCACCGTAGAAGGCTTCTGGAAATCCGGCATAAAGCGACGGAACCCTAGTCCTTGTTGAAGGGCGTTACTGGGAGTGACTGACGTAATCAGGCATGTCTCACCAGGGCCGAAGCAACAGACTACGAGTGGAAGTTCTTCCGAAGTGTCGGAAGCTATGGGTAGGTACCTGCCCCCCCGGGTGTCACAAAACAGAAAAAATTGTGTAATATATTTCTTTGTAGTTTTGTGACCCCCTTGAGCAGTACTACGAGTACAAAAAAGCAGAATTTCCCAACAGTGCAAGGAATCTTTTTTGGGATAGGTCTAAACATCCCAAAAACGACCTCTGATAGGTCCGATAGACGGCGTCAGCTGATGAAGCACGAAACCTGCTTCCAGTAGGCTCGCGGGGTTGCGAGGAGGGTAGGAGGCTTTGGAGTCTACGACGCGCGCTCTACGCCAAATACCTACAAAAGTGGAGGGGAATCGGCGACTCATGTGGGAGTCGGCGACTCGGGCTCCTTAGTTGCTCTAGTGTGGAGTGTGAGTCAAGGGTGAATGACTTGGGAGTGTAGGACCCCTAAGGACCGCTTTTATAGGGTCCTAGGGGCGTTTCCCCATTCATTAGAGTAGGGCCCCCAATTAAGGGTGCATAATGACGTGGGCCCTCCCAAGTAACGGTTGGGAATCGGCGACTCAGGTATGAGATTCGCCAATTCAGAGGTGGAGTCGCCGACTCCCTTGTAATCAGGTCCTCGATCTACCAGACCTGACTGCCCTGTCTGGAGTCGGCGATTCACCCCTGGAATCGGCGACTTGGTAGTCCCAGTCGGCGATTCCCAAGTGTTGCCTTGAGTACTTGACGTAGACACTTGTTCCGCACCGTGGAAGCCTTCTAGAGGTCCGGCATAAAGCGACGGAACCTTAGTCCTTGTTGAAGGGCGTTACTGGGAGTGACTGACGTAATCAGGCATGTCTCACCAGGGCCGAAGCAACAGACTACGAGTGCAAGTTCTTCCGAAGTGTCGGAATCTATGGGTAGGTACCTGCCCCCCCGGGTGTCACAAAACAGAAAAAATTATGTAATATATTTCTTTGTAGTTTTGTGACCCCCTTGAGCAGTACTACGAGTACAAAAAAGCAGAATTTCCCAACAGTGCAAGGAATCTTTTTTGGGATAGGTCTACACAGGCATCCTAAAAACGACCTCTGATAGGTCCGATAGACGGCGTCAGCTGATGAAGCACGAAATCTGCTTCCAGTAGGCTCGCGGGGTTGCGAGGAGGGTCGGAGGCTTTGGAGTCTACGACGCGCGCTCTACGCCAAATACCTACAAAAGTGGAGGGGAATCGGCGACTCATGTGGGAGTCGGCGACTCGGGCTCCTTAGTTGCTCTAGTGTGGAGTGTGAGTCAAGGGTGAATGACTTGGGAGTGTAGGACCCCTAAGGACCGCTTTTATAGGGTCCTGGGGGCGTTTCCCCATTTATTAACGTGGGGCCCCCAATTAAGGGTGCCATAATGACTTGGACCCTCCCAAGTAACGGTTGGGAATCGGCGACTCAGGTATGAGAGTCGCCGATTCAGAGGTGGAGTCGCCGACTCCCTTGTAATCAGGTCCTCGATATACCAGACCTGACTGCCCTGTCTGGAGTCGGCGATTAACTCCTGGAATCGGCGACTTGGTAGTCTCAGTCGGCGATTTCCAAGTGTTGCCTTGCGTACTTGACGTAGACACTTGCTCCGCACCATGGATGCCTTCCGGGGGTCCAGCGTAAAGCGGCGGAACCCTAGTCCTTGTTGAAGCCTGCGCCGGGCGAATGAAGCTTGCGCGGAGGAGCTTCGCCACCTCTGCCTCTGCTGCGTCTCTCGTCTCTGCCCCAAGCGGATACATCTTCTGTCTGATCGGGCGAGCGCTCGGGGCCACTGCGAGCTTGTGCTCTGCTAGCGCCCGGGATACCCCGCTCAACTATCCCCTGCTCGTTTGCGAACAAGTCCTCGTTTTTCATGAGGAGTTGCTCCAACCCGCTTCTCAGCTCTTGCGGGAGGCCCTTCCGTATGCGCACCTCGTTCCGGGCGAGACGGATCAAGGTTGTGTGGGACATAAATTCCGGCTTTGAGACGTCTTCTGATAGCAGTACTGCACTGACTGCCATATCCGAGTATGCGACGTACATGGTGAGCGACTCTACCCTTGCGGGGGGCGGAGTGACTGCTGGTTCTTGAGTTCCATGAACGTTGCCTCGTATTCGCCCGACCACGCTCATCTGGGGCATGACTTTTTCAAGAGCTGAAAGAACGGGCGTAGGCGAACCGCCGTTCTTGATAGGAAACTACTCAGGACCGCTACCTTTCCGTTCAGCTTCTGGACTTCCTTTATGGTCCGCGGGGGGATCATGACCATGATGGCCTCTACCTTTTCTTCCCTTGGTTTGATATCCTCCGACGTGATTCCGAAACCCTGGAAATGCCCTTCGTTCACTCCGAAGGCACATTTCTTCGCCTTCAGCTTTAGTCCTGCCCTTCTGATGTTGGCGAACGTTTCTTCTAGTTCGGCCAGGTGCGACCTGGCCTTCTTCGACCGAACGAGTATGTTGTCCACGTACACTTCTGCGTTCCTGCCTATCTGTTCTCCGAAGACCTTGTCCATTAGCCACTGGAAAGTAGCTCCCTCGTTCCTTAGGCCGAATGGCATCACCTTTAAGCAGAACGTGCCCATCTCCGTGATGAAGGATGTCGTCTCTTTATCGCGCCTTGCCATGAGCACCTGGTTGTATCCCAAATGTGCGTCCATGAAGCTCAAAAGTTCGCATCCGGAGCTCTGGTCCACCAGCTGGTCCACCGACGGTAGAGGGTAGCTATCCTTAGGACACGCTTTATTGAGGTTCATGAAGTCGACGCACATCCTCCACCCTGCGTCCGCTTTCATTACCATCACCACAGTGGATAGCCATGCGGGGTAGCGCACCGGGCAAATGAAGCCTGCGCGGAGGAGCTTCACCACCTCCGCCACTGCTGCATCTCTCTTCTCTGCCCTAAGAGGACGCATCTTCTGTCTGATCGGGCGAGCACTCGGGGCCACTGCGAGCTTGTGCTCCCGGGATACCCCGCTCAACTCCCCCCGCTCGTTTGCGAACAAGTCCTCATTTTTCATGAGGAGTTGCTCCAGCCCGCTTCTCAGCTCTTGCGAGAGGCCCTTCCCTATGAGCACCTCGTTCTGGGCGAGTCAGATCAAGGTTGTGTGGGACGCAAGTTCCGGCTTAGGGACGTCTTTCCGCGCGGAGTGTGGCAGTCCTTCGTCTGATGCCATCACCTCCCCCACTGAATCGAAGTAGCATTCCTGTGCTCTCTTCTGGGGCCCTTTCACCGTGCATACCCCCCCTCTGTCGGGAACTTGAGGCACTGGTGGAGTGACGACATCACCGCCTGGAAAGCATGCAGCATCGCTCTTTTCAAGATGGTGTTGTAACTCGAGGTGAAGTTCACGACCGTGAATGTGACTTCGACCGTCTTTGCCTGTGCGTGCCGCCTCAGGGTAATCAATATGGATATCGTTGCCGCCGCCGGGATTTCCGCCTATGGGCGCTTCACACCGGCCGTTCGGTCGACGTCCGAGGCGTATCAGCGACCTTCCCACGGGTTGTCTCCTCGAGAAGCGCCCCCTCATGCGATAGTGAGGATATCTCTGATCGCTTCGTCCGCCGGCTCTTGCTTCGGCACTTGGTGCCCCGTGGGTATGACTGTTGCCCATCTTGCTGGAGGCAGCGGGGGTGCTTCGGTCGCGGGCTTCATCTTCCCCGGCACCTTCGCCAGGTTCAAGCATTCGGCCGTCGTGTGACCATTGTCTTGGTGGTACTCGCAAAAACGGCGTATGTCTCTGAACGCCGCTGTGTCCTTCCTCATTGGCCTCGCTAGAGGTAGGGCCCCCGTTCCGCCTAGTGTGAGGAAAACCTGTCGCTGGTTCGCCGCTGGCGCTGGCCCTAGCTCCCTTCGCCCCCCCCCCCCAGGGGTGCCTGTCCTGTACGATGCCGCTTGGGCCACGGTTGGGGGTTTGGTCTGTGATTGCTGTTGCGGTTGCTACTGTCCCCCTCCTCCAGGGGGGGCCGCCTTTACTCTTCTGCTGTTGCTTGTGTTCTTGGATTCTCCGTGGGACCTCTCCATGGCCTCCTCGAACGTCTTTGGTGGTTTTCGGACGAGGTACCTCGCGAAGAAAGTGGGCCTTAGGCCCGCGGCGAGAACGTATAGGTCGCCTCCTCTTGTATTCCCTCATTCTTTGTATTTCGCCCGCGAACCGGTCCATGTACGCGCGCGTGTTCTCGAACTCTCCCTGCATGGTAGCACTAAGGGTGGCCTTGTACTTGGGCCTCCTTCGCCGGTGCGCGAAAGCCGCTCGGAACAACGTCACCAGGTCTTCGTAGGTGTACACGGACCTAGTGGGCAACGTCCTGTACCATACGATCGCGTCGCCCGTGAAGGCCCTACGGAACATCCGCCACCAGATGTCCTTTAGGTTCATTCTGTCCTCCATGTTGATTTTGAACGAGTGGAGGTGGTCTTCTGGGTCGGTGTCCCCCTTGTATTAGGGGATCTTCGGGGCTCTCTAGTCGGGGGGGGGGGTTCTCCTCGTCTAGCAGATGCTATACTAGTGCCTCCCCTCCTGCTCCACCTACCACCAGGATCGTACTGCCTCCGGGTCCTCCCGTGCAGATTGCGTTGCTCCCCGGTTCTCCGACCGGGGGGACTGGTCCGTATGCTGGGTCCTCACCCCTCGCCCCGTCCGACTCCAGGGTGTGGGGGCTGTCATGAGTTGTTGTACCTGCTCCTGCAACTAGCGCTGGTTCTCTTGTAGGATGGATATTAACTCCGTGAGTTTTTCCCTCTCCCGTCTGCTCTCTTTCTCCACGTGCTCCCTCCTGCAGAATCTCTCCTGCTGCTTCTCCGCGTGGCGGAGCCTTTCGTACTTTTTTTTCCTTTTTTCTCTTCTCGGGGGACCGGGACCTGCTCGGCCTTCTCTCCCTGGGCGGGAACGGGGATCAGCTTCGCCTGTCCCTCCTGGGTGGGTTCTTCCCGTGCCCCGTCTCCTCCCTGCGTAACCCCTCCATCTGAGCTCTCCGCTCCTCAGCTTGGCGCTTTCGCTCGTGGTTTGACGCGGGCCTCG
This sequence comes from Zostera marina, assembly GCA_001185155.1. Lineage (NCBI taxonomy): Eukaryota > Viridiplantae > Streptophyta > Magnoliopsida > Alismatales > Zosteraceae > Zostera > Zostera marina. The sequence continues at coordinate 16,439 of LFYR01001470.1, read as the reverse complement.
TCTAGCAGATGCTATACTAGTGCCTCCCCTCCTGCTCCACCTACCACCAGGATCGTACTGCCTCCGGGTCCTCCCGTGCAGATTGCGTTGCTCCCCGGTTCTCCGACCGGGGGGACTGGTCCGTATGCTGGGTCCTCACCCCTCGCCCCGTCCGACTCCAGGGTGTGGGGGCTGTCATGAGTTGTTGTACCTGCTCCTGCAACTAGCGCTGGTTCTCTTGTAGGATGGATATTAACTCCGTGAGTTTTTCCCTCTCCCGTCTGCTCTCTTTCTCCACGTGCTCCCTCCTGCAGAATCTCTCCTGCTGCTTCTCCGCGTGGCGGAGCCTTTCGTACTTTTTTTTCCTTTTTTCTCTTCTCGGGGGACCGGGACCTGCTCGGCCTTCTCTCCCTGGGCGGGAACGGGGATCAGCTTCGCCTGTCCCTCCTGGGTGGGTTCTTCCCGTGCCCCGTCTCCTCCCTGCGTAACCCCTCCATCTGAGCTCTCCGCTCCTCAGCTTGGCGCTTTCGCTCGTGGTTTGACGCGGGCTGGTACTCCTCTACATCCGGTTCCACCTGCTTCTTTGCGTTGGGGATATTTTCCGGTCTGTAGCGTCCGTCCCTCGAGCTCTCTCTCACGTGGTACTCGCTTCCCAACGTCATCCTCCTCCTTCGCGCTGGCTGCGTTATTCAGTTTCATGTCAAGTCCAATACTGTTGATGTGTGGGCTCGTCGGTGCAAGTTCACTACCACAACTCAATGCAAGTGTTCACTCTCCGAATTATCAACCTCCTCCCTTCATGGACCAAGGGAGGTATTTATAGTATTTCACTCTCTCCTGGGCCTCGTGGGCTCCCCGGCCCATTCGCGCGGCCGGGCCCTTGGGGCGGCTAGTTCGGTCCATGGTGCCAACAACTACCATTACTAATTATTGGTTTCCTACTAATTTGATAGCTAACTTAACAAGTAAAATTTTTATAATTAAAATCCTAAACAATATTAATATATTATATAATATCTGTTATAATTTCCAAGTCCGGGTTCAGCCTGTCTGATAATTTAGACCCTTATTCGCACTATTTAATCACTATGTCTGAACCCGGATTTAGATCTCCGTGTCTTAAAATTAACCACAGTCTCGGACCCATTTACATCCTCTAATTATGACATATAAGGGGTGTAAATGGGTCCGGGTCGGACTCGACTCAGACCTGGATCTGGGATCGATTTTGGACCCGTTAAAGGGTTTGGACCCGGGGCATGGTGAAACCCGGAAGGTCGCCCTTGGTTTTTTAAAAAATAATTTTTAAATTTTTTTAATAAATTATATTATATTAAATATAGGATTATTAAGATTAAAAAATTAAGATAAAAAGTTTATCCATTTTAAATTTTAGGTTTATTTTTAAATTTTTTTTTTTATAATTTATAATTTTTTATAATTTCAAGCCGAACCCCACACCGCTGTCACCCCTTCTCGGACTCATTTATACACTCTAGTTATGACATAGGTAGCGTGTCACACGACAGGTGTGACATCCAATCTAACGTTGGTTGATAAACAGATTTGGATCGATCTGATAAACCAATCTCATCTACCAAGTTTCTACAGAATGAAGCTATTTATTTACAAATATGCAAATCGAGAAGGAACTGTAATCGTCTGTATGTGAAGATCGATCGATCTAATGAGCATCTGTGTGGTCGTCTTTCTTGGCATCTGCTTGCTGTCGGTGCAAGTGGAGAGCTACGATGTGAATATTACATACCTTGAAAGTGCGGTGACCACAGGCGCTGTATGCTTGGACGGAAGTCCTCTGGCGTATCATTTCTCGGCTGGTTTTGACAGAGGGGTTGATAATTGGTTGGTTTTTTTGGAAGGTGGAGGATGGTACGACACTCCAAACTCATGTCTTTATCGGAAAAACACTTGTCTAGGTTCTTCGAAATACATGGAGACGAATATCTCATTTTCCGGGATACTAAATAACAACTTTAACTAAAATCCAGACTTCTTCGACTGGAACAAAGTCAAGATTCGATACTGCGATGGATCTTCGTTCACCGGAGATATGGAGGAAGTAGATCCAAAAACCAAACTTCATTATCGTGGAGGTAGAATATCTGAGGCCGTGATTGATGATTTGAAGGAAATAGGAATGAAACATGCTGAGAATGTGTTGCTCTCTGGATGTTCAGCTGGAGGTTTAGCTTCTATACTGCAATGTGATCACTTCCGTAATATTATGCCCGGAAGAACCAACGTTAAATGCCTTGCAGACGCCGGCTACTTCATCAATGCGTAATTTTTTGATTCATGCTAGCTGTTCATATATGTTAAATCTCCTGCTCGCTTGGCTGCTACCGGATTCAATTGCTCAGGTGAAGGTAGAAATTGAGTAGAAGTGGAGCAGCGCAAGATTGGGGCGGATTCTAGGGTTATGCGACTTAACTGTCGCCTAGAAGCCGTTGGAGGGAGATTAGAATAGTAGTTTCAATTAATCACAATTTGAATGTAATTAACTTAATTAATTCCAGTCACAATGGTTTCCTTTTAAACTAATTACAACCCTAACTAACTTAACTAATTAACTATTTGTTATTACAAATATTAGCTAAGTTAATTGGTCTTTTAAAAACTAATTACAACCCTAACTAACTTAGCTAATTAACTATTTGTTATTACAAATATTTGCTAAGCTAATTGGTCTTTGGCCCAACTGTTGTAGCCCATGCGTGAATTAGTCCATTAAGTTTAATTGGAAACTTTGCAACTTGGACCTTAAGTTTCTTGTTTATCACCGTGTGGGACTTCATGAAACTTTTGCACTTTCGCCTTAAGTTTCTTCAGTATCTCACACACTTGTTTGGGTTATTTCCTATACAATGATCTTCCATCTGAAATGTCAATTAGGTCCTGCAAACAGAGATTGTATTTATACAAGTTAATTGCTCTTAGTTAACTTGTATTTCCTTTACTCCCCCCTCAAGCCTTGGAATATATATTTAATATTCCAAGCTTGGAATGGAAAGTTGTGATTTCTTTATCACCAAGTGCTTTTGTTAGAAAACCAGCAAGTTGGAACTTAGTTCCAATTTGTTTTAATGAGATTTTCTTTTGATTTATCATTTCTCTTATGAAATGACAATCTACTTCTATGTGTTTTGCCCTCTCATGGAATACTGGATTATTCGCTAAATGTATGGCTGATTTGTTATCACAGTAAAGATCTGTGGGTATTGGTATTTTGATTTTTAGTTCATTCATCAATTGGTGAATCCATACAATTTCACAAGTCACTTGAGCTATAGCTCTATATTCTGCCTCACATGATGATCTGGCTATTGTGTTCTGTTTTTTGGTTTTCCAAGAGATTAATGAATCTCCTAGCATGATACAGAATCCTGTCAAGGATTTTCTACTAATTTGGCATGCTGCCCAATCAGCATCACAATACCCTCTAATCACCATGTTTGCATTTCTACTGTATAATAATCCTTGTCCTGGAGTATTTTTGATATATCTTATTAGTTTAAACAGGACTTCTAGATGAACCTCTCTTGGCTCATGCATAAATTGACTCAGCCAGTTTACTGAGAAACTTATATCTGGCCTTGTTATGTTGAGGTATATTAATTTTCCAACCATCTTCCTATAGAAGGTTGGGTTTTTAATTAACATAGATTTATCATTTTTTAAATCTATGTGTCTTTCCATTGGAATTTTGGAAGGTTTTGCACCAGAAAGACCAGATTCTTCTAAAATTCCTAATGCATATTTCCTCTGGGATAAATATATTCCTTGAGGTGAATAGGATACCTCAATCCCTAGGAAGTAACTTAACCTTCCTAGATCTTTTAGTTTGAACTGATTTTCCAATTGGACTTTTATTATCCCAATTTCTAATTCATTGCTGTCTGTTAGGATGATATCATCCACATATACAATGAGGTATAGGATGTTTTGATTTCTTTCTCTTATGAATAAAGAATAATCAGATTTTGTTTGAAGAAAACCAATGTCTAAAAGAACTCCTCTTAGTTTCTCAAACCAGCTTCTTGAAGCTTGTTTGAGACCATATAGAGATTTATTTAGTTTACATACTCTTTTTTTTTATTTTTCTTCAAGCATACCTTGTGGAGGTTTTAAATATACCTCTTCATGTAAATCACCATGCAAAAATGCATTGTTTACATCTAATTGGTGTAGATTCCATCTTTTGATGGCAGCTACTGCCATTATAGTTTTTATAGTGACCATCTTCACTACTGGTGCAAAGGTTTCAAAAAAATCAAAACTCTCTTTCTGTGTGAAGCCTTTAGCTACTAACCTTGCTTTATACCTTTCTATTTGGCCATCTGGTTTATATTTAATTTTATAGATCCATTTTGATCCAATAGATTTTCTGTTTTGTGGAAGATTATTAAGAGTCCATGTATTGTTCTCTTGTAAAGCCTTCATTTCATTTTGCATAGCTTCAATCCATTTTGGATCTTTTGAAGCTTCATTGTATGAATTCGGTTCATCATTAATTGTTATTTGTTTTAAATATTGTTTGTGATGTTTATTTATCCTATTATATGAGACATGATTGCTCGTAGGATATTTTGATTTATCACATTTCTTGTTTTGTAGAACAAATTCTTGGAAATGTTTTGGTTCTACAATTTTCCTTCCATACAAACTTGTTTTTTTATTTGTTGTTTTTAAGTTTTTATTTTCAGAGTTTATTGTACTCTGGTCTTGTTCTGAATTTTTTTTTTAAATTGCTATCTGAACTGGTCAGAATGATTTGTCCAGAGTTGTTCTCTAGCTCTGGGTTTTGATGTTGTTCTTCTGAGATTTGCCTTGAGGCATTTTCTGTATGATTTTGTTGGCTATTTAGCCTATTTTGTCCAGAGCTAATTTGTTCCTTTTCTGTATTTTGAATTAGATTCTCTGGCCTTCTTAAATCCTGTTGATTTGTTTGCTCTGGGATATTCTCTGAATAATCTTGCTGATTATTCAGAGTGTTTTGTTCAAGGGCTTCTCCTTGTTCTGAATTTTTACTTCTATTCTTAGCAGAATAATATTCAGAAAATTTTCTTGTTACCCCAGGGCATAGTTCTGAATGACTTTGTTTATTGTTTTGAATTTTATATCCAGAGTTTTCTTTTTGCTCTGGGTTTTGTATTTCTAATACATTTTCATTTGTTCCTGTTTTTTTTTTAAAAACTTCTTCAGTTTGAATAATTTTATTTGGGGTATTTTTTTCAACAGAGTTATATATGTTCTCTTCATTAAACTGATCATATTCATGTGTGTCCAATGAATTACTATTTCTTTTTCCTTGTTTACTGTTATTTTCACAATTGGATGATCTTCCAATCTGTGATGTTTTATTATTACCAAATTCTGTATTTTCAGAATATGGTTTTATTGTTTCATTGTGGCCATCATGTATAATTTGACTATAAAAGTTTTTTAATGGTCTTTTGTCTATATTTTGAATATTTTTAGGTATATCTTTAAATGGAAAGATGTTTTCCCTAAAGACAACATTTCTTGAAATGTGAAATTTCATTTTTTCTATTTCTAAGACTAAAAAACCTTTCGTATTTGATGGGTATCCCATAAAAATACCTTTGAAGGTCCTTGGTGAGAACTTATGTTCTCTAATGTTCGTGGTTGCAAAGCATAGACAGCCACTACAAAAAATCAGCGCAGTTCTGGCGCCCATATCCCGGCGGCCTGGCCGCCGGTAGATACTTTCGTCGGCCTGGCCGCCGGAATCTTACACTTGTCCGCCTGCATAATTTTCCCTCGTAAATGAGAGAAAATTTCTGGCGGCCAGGCCGACGGAATATTTTTTGTAAAAAATTCCAGCGGCCTGGCCGCCAGCTCCAATTCAACAACGGTCGGGAGAAAAATTCCCGGCGGCCTGGCCGCTGGATACTAAAACCCTCAACGGTCGGGAGAAAAATTCCCGGCGGCCTGGCCGCTGGATACTTTTTCCCGCTTGTTTTTTTCAGTAGCCAGCGGCCTGGCCGCCAGAAATTTTTGGAAAACCCTAAATTTACAACTTGCGCCGCCGTGGTCCCCCGTACAGTCAAACTCAGTCAAACTAAACTTAAGTGTTTCCCGGCGGCCTGGCCGCCGGAAATTTTTTATATAAGAAAAAAATTCCAGAATCGTTTCATTTTATTTCCTCCCAAAATCCTCTCCACTTCTCCCACTCCACTCTAACTATCCCCAAATCTCTCCGGCGATTTTTCATCATCTATCTCCGGTGATCTTCGAAGTTTCCTCAAGGTATGTTATTCATCTTCTTTTAGTTGTAATCTTGTTTTTGTTTTTGTTATCTAAATCATCTTCTTCTTCTTCATCTTCTTCATCTTCTTGTTTAAAATGTCTTCCAATGTTATCTAGGTTTTTTTGGCCAACACACATTCTAACCTTCCTCACTCCCACCTCTTACACACATTCTAACCTAAGTCGCCCAAATGATGTTATTTTGGTTTTGGGTTTGATTTTGGATTTGTCATGAAAAATCTACCAAATAGATTAGTTATGAGACCCGATGCTACTCCTGGTCTTATGATATTTGTGTCTGTAGGTTGGCTATTTGGAATGCCGTTTTGCCTGATAATTTTGTTGGAATTACTTGATCTCTCTTTGGTTTCAGAAGTTGGATGTTTTAAAACCTCTTCGACAATGATAACTTCCCTTCCATTTTCAAATATCTTCCTATTTTCAAATTCCATTGAAGCTCCCTCTGTTGGTCAAGATATTGATTCGAAAACAAATCAGATATTTTAAATAAATTGGATTTCCAGAATAATTTGTTCCAATAGTATGTAGTAGGAAAGAAATTATCATTAGAGTACAGTTGGTACATACAGAAATTATCATTAGAGTTTTTGCTTGTTATTTGGTTTTATTTTCAGGGAATAGAATTTTAAGTTTTTCAGGATAAATTAAGATGAAGTGAAAAATGAAGTGAGCTTCTAGATGATGGAAAAATAGAATAGGAATGATACCGAGGTTGTAGGACCTCACTTGTAGGGAGAACCATTGTCCAAAGAGAAGCAAGTGATTTAGGATCGGCTTTACAAATATCCTTTAAATGAAGTTCACATATTAGTTGTGGATGGTATTAATAAGACAACTTAAAAAAAATACCAGGATCTTTTTTGCACACCTATTAGGTGTAATTGGCTATTTTAATTTAATTAGTGTTTTATATTATTTTACTGTTGTGATATATAATAGTGTTATGATATAATAGTATTATACCCTTTGTATGGAAAAAGATAAAAAAATCTGTTGACTCAACTATTTGTTTCCGTGGTATCTATTTTTATATGATTATGTATAAGACTCTATATATATATACCTTGCTTGTTATGACCATATCACACTATGAATTTAATTTAGTTGTGATTTGAACTATATAACTTTAGTTGTGATTTAAATTTATTTAGTGTTTTAGTATGATATATGTACTGTTTGTAGTGTTCATTGTTGTTTATTTAGTGTTAATTTAGTGAAATTTAATTTATATGTTAAATTTATTTTAGGTTGAAGCCGGACATCTCCCGATCTCCGATCCCCGCCGAACTGTTTTCTACGCCGGACATCTCCCGGCCGGTGTTAGTTTTGAAGGTTTGTGATTTACAAATTTAATGTCTTTTGATATTGTGTATGTGTTGATCGATATAGTTTGTGATATGTTATGTGTTGGTATTTTGTTGTAGGTATTTGCGGATTATAGGAATTTGAGATTATTTATTTGCGGTTTGGCAGATCAATGTAATAATTTTTATTCATTTGAAATTATTTAAAATAATTAGTTAATCTAATTTGCATGTTAGTTAGCAATTAATTAATCTAATTTGCATGTTAAGTAATAGGAAAATGAAATGCACGTTCTAAAATTGTGTGAAATTAAAATGAATGCAAATTTTTCGAAATGAATGCTATGAAATGAAATGTCATGAAATGAATTGAAATGCATGATTTAAAAAGAATTCATGAGTTAAAATGAAATTTAAATTTAAATAAATGAAATAATTATTTAAATAAATATTTAGTAATTATTTTCTATAAATGTGATTTTTAATTAGTTTTTAATAAATGTTTAGTAATTATTTATTAATTAAATTATCTAAAAATTAAAATCACATTTTTTAATTAATTGTTTAAAAATTAAAATGCCATGTTAGGGTTAGGGTTAGGATTGTAATGTTTAGAAATGCCATGTTAGGGTTAGGGTTAGGATTGTAATGTTTAGAAATGCAATGTTAGGGTTAGGGTTAGGATTGTAATTTTTTTAATTAATAATTAAATAATTAATTAATTAAATTAAAATCATTTATTTAATTAATAATTAAATAAATAATTATTTAAATAAATTTAAATAATTATTTAATTAATTAATAATTAAAAAAAAGTAACAATCAGATTTTGTAAGTGTGATTGTTAGTTAGTTTTTCAATAATTGTTGATTAATCAATTATTAATTATTAATTAATTATTTATTTAATTAACTAATAATTAATAATTAATTAAAAAAATATTGGAAAATCCATAAATCAGTTTTTATATTAAGAACTTGATTTAAAATCCAATGTTGAAAACAATTATTTAAAAATTAAAATCATTTATTTAATTAATAATTAAATAAATAATTATTTAATTATATTTAAATAATTATTTAATTAATTAATAATTAAAAAAAAGTAACAATCAGATTTTGTATAAGTGTGATTGTTAGTTAGTTTTTCAATAATTGGTTATTAATCAATTATAATTGTATGTATTTCAGCTGAATGTCAGAAATCCGCGTACCTGATAAGACTTGGTTAAGTTTGAGCCCCTGTAGCCAAGAATTCAGAGATGGTCTCACGACGTTTGTTCAATATGGTTTACGAAAATGTCATGGTTTATATAAG
>LFYR01001451.1:60067-86812 GCA_001185155.1 Zostera marina | reverse complement strand
AAATTACAGGGATACTGTGATTTTGACTGGGCATCATGCCAAATCAGTAGAAAATTTGTTTCTGGTTATTGAATTCTACTAGGAAACTCATTGATTTCCTGGAAATCAAAGAAGCAAAAGACAATCTCAAGATCATATGAGGCAGAGTATAGGGCAATTGCACAAACATCATGTGAAATAGCATGGATTCATCAGCTATTTGATGAATTGAGGTTAGGGTTCCTAGAACCAACTTCCTTGTATTGTGACAACAAATCAGCTATTAATTTAGCAAATAACCCTGTATTTCATGAACGTACAAAACATATAGAATTAGACTGTCATTTTGTACTTAAACAGGTAGGAACAAAGTTCCAATTAGCAGATATGCTAACCAAAACCTTAGGAGAAAATGAAATAAATAATGCATGTTTCAAGCTCGGAATAGTAAATCCATACTCCAAGGCTTGAGGGGGGAGTAAAGGAATAGTGCATTCAACAAGGTTATGCTAACAACTGTTCCAACAAAAGTCTACTGGATTAATAATACTCAAGAGATGTAATTAGTTAAGTAGTTAAAATGTAATAGATAGTTATTTCAGTTAAGCCCAAGCATTGTAAATACTTGGGCAAACTTATGTAATAATTAACAATTTCCAGTGAATGAAATTTAAAGATTTCAGCTTACTTACCTTCTTCCCCTCCTAAAGATTCTGAGAGAAATTCTGGCCATCGTCGGTCTTCCACACTAGGAAGACATTCCGGCCAACCATTTCTTTTATTAATTACCCACATATGACGAGAAGAAAACAATGTTGCTGACTACTTATCCAAACAAATAAAATCCTTTAATTATATACACAAATACAGATGTAGAACTCACATTTATCTTGCATAGAGACAAGACAATAGTGATTTTCCTTATAAACGTGTAAAAAAATTAAATAAATGTATCTGTTTTATAAAAAAATAAAATGGTTTATGGAATATAATATAAATAGGAACTCACTTTTTATGACGTTAGGATTTTAAGTTGTGAACTTTAATGATTGATGCTTTCCAAAATTCAAACAACATTCTTCCAAACACATATAGAAAAATATTAAATAGACCCGAACCTGTCCCGTTTGTAGGATATTCGCGGTGAAGAATTCGTCCTGTTCAAATTTTACAGACCCGGACTAACTTTTACCATTAGCCATGTTAAATCTCCTACTCTCTTGGCTGCTACCGGATTCAATTGCTCAGGTGAAGGTAGAAATTGAGTAGAAGTGGAGCAGCGCAAGATTGGGGCAGATTCTAGGGTTATGCGACTTAACTGTCGCCTAGAAGCCGTTGGAGGGAGATTAGAATAGTAGTTTCAATTAATCACAATTTGAATGTAATTAACTTAATTAATTCCAGTCACAATGATTTCCTTTTAAACTAATTACAACCCTAACTAACTTAACTAATTAACTATTTGTTATTACAAATATTAGCTAAGTTAATTGGTCTTTTAAAAACTAATTACAACCCTAACTAACTTAGCTAATTAACTATTTGTTATTACAAATATTTGCTAAGCTAATTGGTCTTTGGCCCAACTGTTGTAGCCCATGCGTGAATTAGTCCATTAAGTTTAATTGGAAACTTTGCAACTTGGACCTTAAGTTTCTTGTTTATCACCGTGTGGGACTTTATGAAACTTTTGCACTTTCGCCTTAAGTTTCTTCAGTATCTCACACACTCGTTTGGGTTATTTCCTATACAATGATCTTCCATCTGAAATGTCAATTAGGTCCTGCAAACAGAGATTGTGTTTATACAAGTTAATTGCTCTTAGTTAACTTGTATTTCCTTTACTCCCCCCTCAAGCCTTGGAATATATATTTAATATTCCAAGCTTGGAATGGAAAGTTGTGATTTCTTTATCACCAAGTGCTTTTGTTAGAAAATCAGCAAGTTGGAACTAAGTTCCAATTTGTTTTAATGAGATTTTCTTTTGATTTATCATTTCTCTTATGAAATGACAATCTACTTCTATGTGTTTTGTCCTCTCATGGAATACTGGATTATTCGCTAAATGTATGGCTGATTTGTTATCACAGTAAAGATCTGTGGGTATTGGTATTTTGATTTTTAGTTCATTCATTAATTGGTGAATCCATACAATTTCACAAGTCACTTGAGCTATAGCTCTATATTCTGCCTCACATGATGATCTGGCTATTGTGTTCTGTTTTTTGGTTTTCCAAGAGATTAATGAATCTCCTAGCATGATACAGAATCCTGTCAAGGATTTTCTACTAATTTGGCATGCTGCCCAATCAGCATCACAATACCCTCTAATCACCATGTTTGCATTTCTACTGTATAATAATCCTTGTCCTGGAGCATTTTTGATATATCTTATTAGTTTAAACAGGACTTCTAGATGAACCTCTCTTGGCTCATGCATAAATTGACTCAGCCAGTTTACTGAGAAACTTATATCTGGCCTTGTTATGTTGAGGTATATTAATTTTCCAACCATCTTCCTATAGAAGGTTGGGTTTTTAATTAACATAGATTTATCATTTTTTAAATCTATGTGTCTTTCCATTGGAATTTTGGAAGGTTTTACACCAGAAAGACCAGATTCTTCTAAAATTCCTAATGCATATTTCCTCTGGGATAAATATATTCCTTGAGGTGAATAGGATACCTCAATCCCTAGGAAGTAACTTAACCTTCCTAGATCTTTTAGTTTGAACTGATTTTCCAATTGGACTTTTATTATCCCAATTTCTAATTCATTGTTGCCTGTTAGGATGATATTATCCACATATACAATGAGGTATAGGATGTTTTGATTTCTTTCTCTTATGAATAAAGAATAATCAGATTTTGTTTGAAGAAAACCAATGTCTAAAAGAACTCCTCTTAGTTTCTCAAACCAGCTTCTTGAAGCTTGTTTGAGACCATATAGAGATTTATTTAGTTTACATACTCTTTTATCTTTTTCTTCAAGCATACCTTGTGGAGGTTTTAAATATACCTCTTCATGTAAATCACCATGCAAAAATGCATTGTTTACATCTAATTGGTGTAGATTCCATCTTTTAATGGCAGCTACTGCTATTATAGTTTTTATAGTGACCATCTTCACTACTGGGGCAAAGGTTTCAAAAAAATCAAAACCCTCTTTCTGTGTGAAGTCTTTAGCTACTAACCTTGCTTTATACCTTTCTATTTGGCCATCTGGTTTATATTTAATTTTATAGATCCATTTTGATCCAATTGATTTTCTGTTTTGTGGAAGATTAGTAAGAGTCCATGTATTGTTCTCTTGTAAAGCATTCATTTCATTTTTCATAGCTTCAATCCATTTTGGATCTTTTGAAGTTTCATTGTATGAATTTGGTTCATCATTAATTGTTATTTGTTTTAAATATTGTTTGTGGTGTTTATTTATCCTATTATATGAGACATGATTACTCATAGGATATTTTGATTTATCACATTTCTTCTTATTTTGTAGAACAAATCCTTGGAAATGTTTTGGTTCTACAATTTTCCTTCCATACAAACTTGTTTTTTTATTTGTTGTTTTTAAGTTTTTATTTTCAAAGTTTATTGTACTCTGGTCTTGTTCTGAATTTTTTTCTGAATTGCTATCTGAACTGGTCAGAATGATTTGTCCAGAGTTGTTCTCTAGCTCTGGGTTTTGATGTTGTTCTTCTGAGATTTGCCTTGAGGCATTTTCTGTATGATTTTGTTGGCTATTTAGCCTATTTTGTCCAGAGCTAATTTGTTCCTTTTCTGTATTTTGAATTAGATTCTCTGGCCTTCTTAAATCCTGTTGATTTGTTTGCTCTGGGATATTCTCTGAATAATCTTGCTGATTATTCAGAGTGTTTTGTTCAAGGGTTTCTCCTTGTTCTGAATTTTTACTTCTATTCTTAGCAGAATAATTTTCAGAAAATTTTCTTGTTACCCCAGGGCATAGTTCTGAATGACTTTGTTTATTGTTTTGAATTTTATATCCAGAGTTTTCTTTTTGCTCTGGGTTTTGTATTTCTAATACATTTTCATTTGTTCCTGTTTTTTTTAAAAAAACTTCTTCAGTTTGAATAATTTTTTTGGGGGTATTTTTTTCAACAGAGTTATATATGTTCTCTTCATTAAATTGATCATATTCATGTGTGTCCAATGAATTACTATTTCTTTTTCCTTGTTTACTGTTATTTTCACAATTGGATGATCTTCCAATCTGTGATGTTTTATTATTACCAAATTCTGTATTTTCAGAATATGGTTTTATTGTTTCATTGTGGCCATCATGTATAATTTGACTATAAAAGTTTTGTAATGGTCTTTTGTCTATATTTTGAATATTTTTAGGTATATCTTTAAATGGAAAGATGTTTTCCCTAAAGACAACATTTCTTGAAATGTGAAATTTCATTTTTTCTATTTCTAAGACTAAAAAACCTTTTGTATTTGATGGGTATTCCATAAAAATACCTTTGAAGGTCCTTGGTGAGAACTTATGTTCTCTAATGTTCGTGGTTGCAAAGCATAGGCAGCCAAAGGTTTTAAAATTTTCATAGTTTGGAGTTTTTTTATGTAGAACTTCAAAAGGTGTTTTGTTTTTTAATACCTTTGAAGGTATCCTGTTTATTATATGTGCTGCAGTTAGTATACATTCTCCCCAATATTCTATTGGGGCTGCACTTTGAAAATGTAATGCCCTTGCCACCTCTAATAAATGCCTATGTTTTCTTTCAACTATGGCATTTTGTTGAGGTGTATATGGGCATGAATATTGGTGAATTATCCCATAATTTTCAAGTAATGACTTGAATTTATTTGAGTTAAATTTTCCTTCATTATCACTTCTTATTATTTTTATATTTTTGTCAAAAATATTTTTGATTTTTAATATGAAATTTCTAACATATTCTAAAACCATGCTTTTGTTTTTGATCAAGAAAATCCAAGTTGTTCTACTTAGATCTTCAACAATGGTTAGAAATGAGGAATATTCATCATGTGTATTTGTTTGGAATTTCCCCCAAACATCCATATGAATTAGATCAAATAGATCCTTTGATTTTGATAAACTATTTTTATATTTTAGTTTATTTTGTTTTGCAAGTGGGCAGATATTGCAATTTTCTTTTATCAAATCAAAATTTTTATTTATTGCTGAAAAACTTCTATTTTGAGGAACAATATCATGTTTGTCTATTTTATTACAATCAAAACTATTTATGGATTTACAAAAAATAGATTTGCATTTTATTCTATTGGCTTCAACAAGAATTTTCATCTTTTCTGATGAAGGGTGTCCAAGCCTCTTGTGCCAAATTTCGAAATCCATGGCTGTATAAGCATATTGAGAGGATTGAGACTCTAAAAAATAAAGTCCTTTTTTGCACCTACCCTGCCCAATCACTCTCTCGGATTTGTTTTCCTGAAAATGGCATTTGAATTTGTCAAAAATGACCTTTAAATTTGAATCATGAGTTAATTTATTTACTGATATTAAATTAACCTTGAATTGAGGTATATATAAGACATTCTTAAGTATAATGTCTTTGGATATTGTTATATCTCCAATAGAAGTTACTTTGCATACCTCCCCACTTGGAATGGTGACAAAGTGCTCATAATCTTCTATTGGGTTTTTATCAAAATTTTGGAGACTCCCAGTCATGTGTTGGGAGGCTCCAGTGTCTATGATCTAAGATTTTTCATAATTTGAAATATTAAAAGAAAAATCCATACCTGAGGATTTGTTCAAAAAATCCTTTATCATTAGAAGCTCTTCACTGGTCAGTCCTTGATTCACAGATGAAGTTGTGGCCTGATTTGTATTTTCAGTAGAATTCTTCTTTTCTTTTCTGTTTTTCTTTTTGTCATTTGGAAAACCTATTAGGTGGTAGCACTCCTCTCTAGTGTGACCAAAGAACTTGCAGTTGTCACAGTAAAACCTACTGTCCAACTTTTTTCCATTTTTTCCATACATTTTTTTCTTTGGTTCCTCTTTTCTATCTTCTTTTTCAGATTTTTTAGCAAAAAGAGCAGTTGAGTTTCCACCCAATGTTTCCCTAGAGTTGTTTTTGTGCTTCTCTTCTTGTGTTACTAAACAAAAAACCTGATTCATAGAAGGAAGCTCGGGGTATGCAAGTATTTGACTCCTTAGAGTCCTAAAATCATCATTTAAACTTAATAAGAAATGATGAATTTTTTCTTTCTCCAATTTCTTGTTATAAATTGGAGTGCAGTTTGTACAAAAATTACAATCTGGCTTCTCTATTTCTATGAACTGATCCCATAATGATTTAAATTTGTCAAAGAAAATAGCAACAGAATCATTAGATTGGGTTAGGGTGTTTATCTCATACCTCAATTGATTTGTTTTGGGGGCATTTTTCTGCTTGTATCTTTCTTGAAGATCTGCCTATGCTTCATAAGCATTCTCTGTATGTATGAGAGTTGATCCTATCTGGGGACTTACACTATTAATGATCCAGGATAGTACCAGACCATCTCCCAGTCTTCATAATCCTCCCCTGTTTCACATACCGGCCTCTTAATTTTTCCATTGATAAAACTAGTTTTTTTTCTGGAAACCAATGACAATTTCATTGAGTTTGCCCAGCCTACGTAGTTCTCTTCCCCAGTGAGTTTATCTGCCACCATATGGGCACCTGGGTGATCTCCAGAAGTGAGATAGTAAGGTGATTTTCTTGAGTACTTCTTACTGTCTTCATCCTTGTGTTTGGAAATCGATTTTTTATCCTTTGATTTTTTAAAAGACCTGGAATCATGTTTAGAACTGTTATCAGAAGATACATTATTACCTTGTTTGCTCGAACTCCCTTGACTGGAATCTTCATCAGTCGGATGTCCTTTCTTTGCGGAAGTTGGTGGGTTGTTTGCGTCGTCGCTGACATGTGATACCATGTTAAATCTCCTACTCGCTTGGCTGCTACTGGATTCAATTGCTCAGGTGAAGGTAGAAATTGAGTAGAAGTGGAGCAGCGCAAGATTGGGGCGGATTCTAGGGTTATTCGACTTAACTGTCGCCTAGAAGCCGTTGGAGGGAGATTAGAATAGTAGTTTCAATTAATCACAATTTGAATGTAATTAACTTTAATTAATTCCAGTCACAATGGTTTCCTTTTAAACTAATTACAGCCCTAACTAATTAACTATTTGTTATTACAAATATTAGCTAAGTTAATTGGTCTTTTAAAAACTAATTACAACCCTAACTAACTTAGCTAATTAACTATTTGTTATTACAAATATTTGCTAAGCTAATTGGTCTTTGGCCCAACTGTTGTAGCCCATGCTTGAATTAGTCCATTAAGTTTAATTGGAAACTTTGCAACTTGGACCTTAAGTTTCTTGTTTATCACCGTGTGGGACTTCATGAAACTTTTGCACTTTCGTCTTAAGTTTCTTCAGTATCTCACACACTCATTTGGATTATTTCCTATACAATGATCTTCCATCTGAAATGTCAATTAGGTCCTGCAAACAGAGATTGTGTTTATACAAGTTAATTGCTCTTAGTTAACTTGTATTTCCTTTACACTGCTCCCAACGTCTCCGGCTATGCAATTTTCCGGACCATGTCAGATTTGCGCGCGGTTTGGTCACCACGCGAGAGCTTGTTCCGACAGGAACAATCACGCCTTTGCAGCTGAATCCGTGGCGTCTGGAATGTCCACTCTCTCCCTATCTGGTCTGAACTCAGGGGATGGCTCCTCCTCCAGCTCATCTGCGGGTGAGTGGTGCCTTGATTCAGGGGCCACTCACCATATGACTCCATCGGCCTATATCCTAGCACAACCACAACATTTTTCTGGTATGGATGCTATTTTGATAGGAGATGGCTCGTCTCTACCTATTGCCCACTCGGGCACAATCAATGTACATACCGAGGATGGTGGTCTCCAACTCACCAATGCCCTCCATGTACTTGGCCTCTGCCGGAATCTATTGTCAATGCGACGTCTTGCTTCCGATCTTCATGCATTTATAATTATTGATGAGTTTGGTTTCACTGTGAAGGAGAAAGCGTCCGGGAGGACGATCGCTCGTGGGCTTAGCAAGAAAGGAATGTACCATCTGTCCGGCCAACACTTCCGAGGAGCGGCACTGGCAGGGGTACGCACCAACGTGGTAGGGTGGCACCACCGGCTAGGCCACCCATCCGACTCTGTTCTGAGGAAAGTAGTATCGTTAGTTCCTGTCCGTGGCTCATCACAGCCAAAATTCTGCACCGTCTGTGCTTCCAACAAGGGTAGACGTCTTCTATTTTCTCCTAGATCATCCACTGCCGCTCGGCCTCTGGAAATTCTACATCTGGATTTATGGGGACCGGCTCCGGTCGCGTCCAAAGAGGGCTACCGTTTTTACTTAAGCATTGTTGACGATTATTCACGTTTTGCTTGGATATTACCATTGGTTTTAAAATCTGATTGCTTTATGAATTTTACGAAATTTGTGTGCTATATCGAAAATCAATTAGCTAACAGAGTAGCATGGGTGCAAAGCGGAGGTGGAGAGTTCACAAGTCTGGAATTTAATCACTTTCTATCTAGCAAGGGTATTCAAAGAAGGGTGTCCTGTCGACACACTCCACAGCAAAATGGAGTGGTGGAACGCAAGCACCCCCAGCACCTTGTACAAATAGGAAGGTGCTTGCTAAATCACTCGGGAGTGCCTCATCTACATTGGCCAGATGCATTCCAAAGTGCAGTTTTTATCGCAAACAAATTTCCCACTCCCTTTCTTCAGTATAAAAGTCCGTTTCAAAAATTATTCAATCGGCTTCCTGATTACAGCCTCTTACGGACATACGGCTGCCTATGTTTCCCACTGATACCAAAGGCTACAAGAAGCAAACTTGACACTACATCAAGACCATCATGCTTCATCGGTTACGCTAAGGAGCACAAAGGGTATAAATGTCTTGACCTCATCACTGGCAAGTTTGTTATTTCCAGACACGTCCTGTTCGACGAGGACACATTTCCCTTCGTGAAAAAGCAAATTTCGGAAACCAATACTGTGGATGACAGATTTCAGTCCGTGCAAACAGTGACAAATCACACCACACCTTATCACAATCCGTCGAATTTCTGCACACACGATCGATCAATGACATCCCTCAATAATCCGTTAGACGCAGACAATCACGATCGCAATTCTGAGTCTAATGCACGATCTGATTCAGGCACGCTCGAATCTCAGCCAGTATCTCTTAGTCAAGCACGGCCCTCTGACCTGATCGTTCATCAGTCCTCAGTTTCAGCCAGTACCTCGAATACAGATACAGCAGAACGTGATCTTCCCTCAGACACGCAAAGGAGATCCCTTCGCACGATCCGAAGACCAGCGCATCTAGATGACTATGTTCTTGAGGCACCTGGTTCGAGAAAACCGCAACACCCAACTCGAAGAACATCAAAGAACCAAGGACAGTTCGAGAGGCTGTACTTGATCCGAGCTGGGTGGCAGCTATGGAAGAGGAGATGGGTGCGCTAATTCAAAATCAGACTTGGGACCTGGTTCAACCCTCACCGCGACAAAATGTCGTGGGCTGTCGGTGGGTATATCGTCTAAAGGAAAATTCTGATGGATCTTTGGAAAGGAGGAAGGCCCGTGTTGTGGCCAAGGGCTTTCACCAAAGGGAAGGTCAGGATTTCGACCTGACTTACAGCCCAGTAGCTAAAGCAGCTACAATTCGCACCATCCTTGCACTATCAACTGCCAACGGATGGCCACTACACCACCTTGACGTATGTAACGCCTTCTTGAATGGTAGGCTAAGCGAGGTGGTTTATATGTCACAACCGCCAACATTCGTTAACCAAAAATTTCCAAATCACGTCTGCCGGTTAAAAAGAGCGCTATATGGATTGAAGCAAGCGCCACGAGAATGGTATCGACGATTAAGTACCTTCTTGGAAAGGATTGGCTTTGTAAATAGCTAAGCGGATGCTTTTCTATTTATCCGAAAGTTTGGCCGACAGACGGTGCGTACTAGTATACGTCGACGACTTCATCATCACCAGAAGCCACTCGGCAGAGATACGATCGTTTATTCGAACTGTGTGCAATGAGTTCAAATGTCGCTATCTGGGGAGTATATCATACTTCCTTGGTCTAGAAGCTAAACACTCCGATGGAAGCCTCTACATATCACAAAGGAAATACTCCTTAGCACTGCTACAAAAGTTCGGACTGTCTGAGAGCAAATCGATAGCCACACCAGAGGCCCCAGGTAAACATCTGACGAAGGAAGATGGTGATCAATTCGATGATCCCCAAAGGTATAGAAGCCTAGTCGGGGCTCTACAATACCTTACACTATCACGACCGGATATCGCTCACTCAGTAAATCAAGTCTGCAAATTCATGCAACATCCAACGATCGAATATTGGAAGGCGGCAAAGAGGATTTTGCGATACATCACAGGAACTCTTCACCTTGGATTAACTTTTCATCAATCTGACTCAACAAAACTACAGGTATATGTCGACTCGAACTGGGCCGGTGATCCAGACGACAGAAGATCGACCACCGGGTCGTGTATATTCCTAGGTCCAAACTTGGTAACTTGGATGTCTCGTAAACAACCCACTGTCTCTCGTTCTTCTGCCGAAGCCGAGTACCGAGCGATCGCCTACGCTACGGCTGAACTAAGGTGGTTTTGTCAACTCCTAAGAGAATTAGGAGTAGTACTCCCCCGACCGCCGATACTTCTAAGCGACAGCAAGTCTGCTCTGTTTATGGTAAACAATCCAATCGTACATGCGAGAACACGGCACATGGAGATCGATTATCACTATGTGTGCGAATTCGTAGCGAACAGATCGCTCATAGTGAAATACGTTCCCAGCGAAACACAAGTGGCCGATTTGTTTACTAAAGCACTGTCCACTGACTATCGTTCTTCACTCTTAAGTTGTGTTTTCCTACAGTTTCTATAAAATCTTATGATTACAATCTCTCTTTTACAATTCTGAATGTTGTTGAAACCACACTAAAGGCACTATACATACATACATGAAACATATGGATATATGTTATTATGATCACACATTTCACACCGCAAAGTTCATATACAATTCTGTAATATAGTGGTTTTTCATTGATTTCAAGATGAAACCAATAAATTACAATACACAATCATAACTACCAACCAAACCTGGAAGATATACATACAATTGTACATATTACTTATTTCGTAAAAGAAAACGTATTATGGAATTATATATTTTGTTCCAGGCAGACTCCTTGCTCGGTTCAGGAACTAAAACTGTTGCAGTTTATTCCTCTGTCTGAAAAGGTTAAAATAAGCTTTGGAACAAGCTTAGCCAGCATAATTCTAAACCCGGCTGAAGTAGTATTCTTCCCAGAAGCTGCTATTATCAGTTCCCCGCATCCAAAATCACATCTATCCTTAGAACCCTCTATTAGTGCTTCACAGGTGTTTATAATTTTATGTGAACGTGAACTAAAATGCTCATGAATAAGTGGCTCAAAATTCTGCAAAAGAAAACCAACTTGAAATTCTTATGCCAATAAGCAATCACCAATTTTTTTTGGTTACCTTTGGAGGATCATTTAACTGGTATAGCATAGATTTCCGAGAGAGCAGGAATGCATTTTCATTGTAAGTTATAGAGTTCCTTAATCCCTCAGCTCTGCCAATATGTTTGTCATAACCTGCTTCGTTGAAATAAGGCTTCTCGTTCAGCACAAGTGCCTGAAGGGATAAAAGAACTTGAAGAATTGTGGAGCTTTCTGGGTTCCATACTTCTGTTCCGCTTCCGCTCCATGTCTTGAGGAGGCTGAGACAGACTTTTCCTGATTCGTAAAGATTTGGGTTCAATCGGATGCCTCTAGAGATGTAGTGCACCATCTGCAATTGTAAATGCAACATTATAATTTAAAATATATGATAAAAAAAATCAAATAAGCAGAACATACAGGTGGTTCGAGGGGATATTCTGGAGGAAGACATATATCAAAGAAGAAAAGAGCATCTTGGTAGGGAGTTCCAGATGAACCAACAATAGATGCACTCAAAAGATCCATTCTTTGCTCATAAGTTCTGACATATATAGTGTCTGTTTAATTGATTGACAATGTTCCCACAAATTTAAAATCAAACGGTAAAAATCTATTACACAATCATGATTTGATCTGTAAAAAATGAAGGTTGGGAGATAACCTGGAAGATCTCTTGCCAAGAGGTTCCATTCTTGATTTACCTTCTTCAGCCAAGATCTTTCAACCTGTACGAGGAGAACAAGATAAATCCTAACTGGTGGGTAAACAAGACAAAACTAGTGTTGAATTATTATGAAGTGGTTGTGGCTGCTTTTAACCTGTTGCACTGATCTATTTTCGTTGTCGTCAAAAAAATGATCGGAGTGATCATCCACTACATCAAAAGATTTGAATGGTTCATTCACCTTTACCGGTACACTATTTTGATTATTTTTCGAAGTTACATGCATTGGAACTTGAAATTCTAGGATGGTGTCTTCTATGTTTGGAATTGGCTCATCGAGTTTAAAAAGATCAGAACCTTCTTCATTTTCTAAATTTTCATCTGTATAATTAGTAGATAGAGATCTGAATCCATGAAAATCCAAAAAATCTGAAGCTGTATTCAGAAGGAACTCGGTTGCTTGAGGAATCCAATTGATAGGAGCAAATAGTTTATAAATGTAATCATTTCCACGATTATCTAAATCCCTCAACAAATCCTGAAAGAAGAAGAAGAAAAAAAACATTCATGCATATTTTCAAGAGAAAATAAATAAACAAATACGTAAGAGAGATTATGAAGACAAAAATCAAAGTCAAATATTACTTTTTCTTTGTTGGGTAAAACTCTTCCTTCCTGTTGAGAGATTTCATTCATAAAAGATTCCTTGATTACTGCATCTTCATTGATAAGCACAGGAATTGAAGTAGTTGCAACCAAATTTTCTATTCCAAAAATTTCCAAATGTTTGACCTGGAAAAAACCCAGATGTATCTATTAGACTAATACTGCTCAAAGTTTGACAGAGCATGGAGATTTTCAGAAAAGTAAAACAGGGGCATACCTTAGATACAACACCATCAGCCCATCTCACCTCGACGCCATCGTCTTTGAAGCCAATGACATTTCCTATACATGATAAGTAGCAAAAGGTGTAATTATCACAATCTCCGTAGTTTGGATCCTTCATTAGATGGAACTTGTGTAAATCTTCAAGATGATTTGGGACATCTTTAGATGCTTCAGATTTAGGCAGTGCCCTGAAGATAATGTCCCCAAGAGTGTAGGAGTGATCGGGATGCTCGATCAGCTCATATGCGCTAATAGTTTCCTCGAAAAATTCCATATGACAATCACGTTCTAAAGAAGACCACTTGACATTCACAATTTTGTCCAATGCATTCACGTGTTTTACAATTCCTCCTCGTTGAACATTTGATACATGTGTGTCCCTCTCAAGTATGGCTTTCTCAAGAACAAATTGCCCTGGCCAGAAGTCGTGGTCACTAATGGTGTTTATCGGGGACAAGTCCTGTAAATCCAATCCACATGTATGTTCTCCATCTTGCCAAAGTACATCGACTTTTGTCTTTGTCTTAGTGATGGTAAATATTTGATCATGTCCATAACTCCTCATTCCATATTCCTCCATTTCAATTGGATTCTTCGGAATAAGACATGGAAGAACGTAATCTTTGTCTTTAGCAAGGTTTTGAAAATAATCAGGTGAAAGTTTGCACCAATCTCCAAGTTGCCAACTAGCATTAATGTAACATGACAACAATGTTAAATTCGCAACATCTTGCAAACAAGAAGGTACCAATAGAGTTGTGTTAGAAGCAACTGAAGCAATCCAATTTACAATAACAGTATCGGCTTCAACCTTGCAAATTGTACCCTCACTTGGAGAATCATTCCACGAGCCACCACAAAGCCACCTTGGAGACTTGAACTTGGTCGGATCATTAATCATCATACGAAGACCAGGATAGAAAGCAAATGGCCCATCTTCAAATAGCTTGACTGAGAGTGGAACCAGATCGTCATCATCTTTTGTGCATATTTTACACTTAGTTCCATCATCAAGCAACACAGTCACAACATCGTAGACTCCATCCACTCTTCCAAGCCACGGCCCATGAACAACATAGTCTCCTTCTTCAAAAGATCGAACCCTGAGAAGTTTCTTGGTGTTGACTTCTGTTATAATTTCACCATTCTGGCTCTCCAGGTGAACAAATATGTCAAGATTTGTAATACGACCTAAGTTTCCAGATAGGTCTTTGATAGAGCAAACAATGTCACCGTGCACAAATCCTCTTTCAAATGCAAGATAGTCATCTATTCTTCCAATGCTCTGATCCAAACTTGACAAGATGCTCTGAGCATGTCCACCATAAGAAGATTCAGTTTCATCATTTCCATAATCAGTAGCGCTAGTTTCGGAGTAGTTTTCAAAATCCGATTCACTACTGTCGAAACGATCCATATTTCACAAATTCTTAGAATAAACCTAATTTATAGCAAATGTTATATAAATTGGGAAATCTAAGGACTTGTCCCAAACTTGTGTAAACTGCAACGATAAGAAATCAATCGATGTTACAGGAAAATTAAAGAAACCAAGATGCATAAGAAATTCATAATAAAGAATTTTCACTTTACTTACCCTAAAAATAGCTTAGAAACCAGGTCTGTTTTTCGATCCGGAGAAAGTTGATGAAATCAGACCGATCCAAACCAGTCACCGGTAGATAAGATTTAATGAAACCCGGAGGTTTTGATGCCAAAGGAGATTTGCCCAAAAGGGAGATGATATGCAACACCACAATTCACAATTGTAGTAGAAGTACTTAGTGCAGATTACAAATAATACCTAATACCTAAATATAAGAAGAACAAACAAATAGTTTATTCCTTGCCAAAGGAGATTTGCCCTCTGTAGCAGAAGCTTCCAGAGATAAATTCCGGTTGTGTTGTTGTTTTACCAACAACGATGATACCTATCGCATCGACCGTGGTCTATGAGAGTAGGTAAGTAATTGCCAAAGGAGATTTGCCCAACAAGGGAGAATCCAAGTTCAAGAGCCACGAACAGTGATGAAAGTACTGAAACACTTTTTCCAATGACTTCTTATTGAAAGAAGCCTAAACAAAAACCCTAGTTGATAATTCCAAAGTTGAAGGTTCGTGAGTGTCCGAACATAGTAGTAGCAGCATCAGCAATCAATCAGCACTCCATAGAAATAGAAACTTCACAAAACTGGGAGAGAACATAGTGTATCTGATCTGGGTTATTGGGTATTCACCCAAATCAACATCAATAGAAAAAGAAATCACAAAGAAGTGATCAGGTGATGGAACTTACAGAAAAATGGCGTTTACGTGAGGGGAGGAAGATCAAGGAACAAAGAGAGAACAGCCGTCTTTGTTCCCTCCTCCTCGTGCCTTATGCATAATCGGATCGAAACCAAATTTTTTTGTTGTCGTTACCGTAAGGTTTCTGCTCAAGATTTTGGGTCGTGAGTTAATGATTTAAATTTGGAAGAATTTGGATATACTGTAAAGATCCCCTTCCATTTTTTTTTTCTTTTTCTTAAATTTGAAATGAAAGTAGTGTGTCAGCAGCACTTTGGGAATAAATAACCATTGTTGCAAATTTGTAATGGATTAGAAATTTAGAACCTTCGATTAAATTAATTGCCAAAGAAAGTAAATTTTATTATTTTATTGATAGGAAAAGATAAACCTTCAAAGTGAAGTAAAGAGATGATGTAAAGGATCATTAGTTTTCATGAAATTTTAAAATCACAGATTCTGAATAATTTCGCATTGTTGAATTCACCTCGGTAGATTGTTTTCAATTTTGATTGAAAAGATGTTTTTCCCATGTGTTTAAAAAAAAGGTGTATGAATCTGTGTAGACTACATGATTTCTTGTTGCTTCTTGAGGACTCAAAAGAAATTCACACTAACAAAGTAACAAGCATACTCTAATAAAAGTATAAAACCCCAAAAGCCATCAAGTAAAATCAAACTTATGAGCTCCCTTTATGAGCTCATCTCACCCAAGTTGTACAAGTGTAAAACCCTTAGAAGATCAAAGAAAAATCACACTAAAATACCTAAGAAAATTTGAATCGAATAAACAAACAGTAATATTCAAACCATTACTTAACCTTATGAACCGTGAGAAGTCATAGAGCAAGTTATGTTAATCACTCAGTGTTTATGTTGGGACTAAGGACACATTGTATTTTTAAATATTAGTAAATACAATCAGCAAAGGTAAAAGTTTAAAACCAGCAATCAAACATTGTGAAAGTGTGTGTGTTTTACATATTATCCAATGAGTCCAACAAGAACCTCAAATCAATTGAGTTAATCTGAAGGTAAGGATTGGTCACCAGACTGCTCACCCACTCAACACAATAAGAATTAACAATTCATTCAGAAAAAGTGGAGCAGAGCACTGAGCAGCTACTTTGGTATTGGATTTGGATCTATCCCGTCTGAATCATAATTTAGATGAAAATACAAGAATTAACTGTGATGAAACAGGACAAAAAAAATCACAGTGGATGGATGGATGGTCATGCATAGATGATGTATATTTTTAATCAAAGTGGAACAAGCACCTGTTCTAAACGAGAAAACAGGTAGATAAACACAGAAAGATAGTGATCATTTTATTTAAAAAAATGATATAACAGAATCACAAAGCATGAAATATAATGCAATTATCTGGTGCGCCACCAAATTGATGTGGTGGTAAAAGTCTGATACAAGAGATTGAATGCTAAAAAGTCCACTCAAATTGCAATTCTATGTGTGATAAAAAGAATCACAGTTCTTTCACACTATTTATTGCACTCTTGATGTGTCGACTTTTCTAATGGTAGAAAACTGACCAACAGATCAAAGTAATAGACGCTCCAAAATCATAAATCAAAAGGTTAAGAGTGAATAAGCATCCAGGGAATACAATGATGGTATTGCATTATGCATACGATCCTCCCATACCTCTATGGAATCAATTTTCTGTGACGTTGCTGATGAAGAACCATACATACTTGTTTTCACTCTGATTTCTACACAGAAACTGCAACATTTTCGATTTGCACCTTGTCTATTCCTTCAATGTCGGTAATTCTTAATTTTGTTAATTCCTGAAAACAAAATTCATAGAATTAAATTATGATTAATCAAAAGCCATAATATATGAAAACAGCTTTTGCCAACTTACCTGACGGTGACCTTTGGTTCTACGATAGTTCTTCCTCCTCTTCTTCTTAAATATGATTACTTTGGCATCCAATGCCTGAAGGGATTCAAAAAATTGTATAAAGGTTAATATGAATACCTTTGAACTTGATGAGATTGCTAACTTAGAAATAATCTATAACAACAAGAACTGATAAAAATGAAAAGACTATACATGTTCTTCAACAATGGCATGAACAGCTGCAAGGGGCAATGTTGGCCTACCAATCATGGTTTGAGACGCTGATCCAAGCATAAGCACATTACTCAATATTAACTGCAAAAAAATGTGTCACTGTATTGAGAACCAAATGTAATACACCTAGTTTCTTCAAAATACATCATTTTGTAAATTACTTGGTTGTATTAATAAAAACATGGTTTACAAATATTGGTAGCAAGCATTTAGCCTACCCTTACATTATTGTTTAGTCTAAGATGCCTATTACAATATAGACATCATAGGTAGTTGCTTCACAAATCACAATACATTGTTTATTAATGCTTATTGACTAATTGCTTGCATCCTAAATTTTTTTGTTATAAACTAAGAATTTATTAAAAATTAGCATAGACAAGTCGTTGTCAACTAGGTGGCAGCAATGCAAAAAAAAGACAGATTAAAGATTCTCCTAGATAGCAGTTCCTCGTTTCAATATTTACCCATTCATAGTTGATAGCGTATAGCCGGAGATGGGCTTACACGATCGGATTAGGATTTAATCTCTCTCTCTAGTGTAGTACAGGTGTCAAGTGTAATGTGTCCTCCCTCATTTTAGGAGGTTAGTATTTATGGACCTTCTTCTACCCCTCGTACCAGGCCGAGATTGGACCGAACGGACTTGGAGATGTTCCCAGGCCGCTCTAGCGGGCCAAGGGTATCATCAGTACTCCCCCCGATGGGCCTGGTCCGTTGATGCTCCTGTTGGGCCACTCCAGTGGGCCGAAGGTATCATCAATAGTAAAAATAAAGATGGCCACAATTATCAGGTTGCAATTTGCAAATAGTGAAAGATGGCAAAAATTATCCTTAAAATCATGTTGTGGGATAAGATATCTAACAATTTAATTAGGCCCTAAACCCCTCCCCCATATTGTGGAATAAGATATATTATTGATTGTGATAAAATAAAAAGAATACAACACTAAAGAAGAACACTTGATTAGTGATTATTGAAATCAAACTATCAAATATCTATAAATGAAGTTAGTCGGTAAGGTTGTTTCGTGCAAGGTTTTATATGAAGCACGTATGCAATTATGCAGGGGAAATCCTTCTGTGGTTTTATCAATTCCCCTTAATGTAGTTATCAGGTTTTAAGGCAAATCTGGGTACAGATTTATCTAAGGACCCATTTAGACATGAAATAGGATAGGAGAGCCATGATGCCTCTCCTACTGAGTAAGACCCCTTCCCCAAACAATCCTGACTACCGACGCTGTCCACTAACCAGCGTAATATTTCAGGCATGCCCTCCTCTAGTATCTCTGAATTTTTTAAATGCATGTTCCTTTCTGGACTTTACCAACAGGAAAACAAGTGAACAACATGAAAAGCATAAGGGGTGAAATATTCCGTAATGAAATATGAAACTGTGGTTTCATCTCTCAAGAATTTAAGCACATTTACAACATTAATCAAATGTAAGTACCCTTTCTCATGTCTAAATTTATCTTTGTATTAAATTTTGATAACTTTGATCACTATTTATATTAAGTTTTCATTTTATCCATAAATTATATATAAATCATGAAAACATGATCAAACACTGCCAATCTTTTTACAATATTGATAAATTCACTAGAGAGAGAAAACAATCTTATTTTTGTGCAATCACATAAATGCTTGAAATGGACGATGTTCAATCACATAAATACTGAGGGATGCGAGCATTTTTTACAATGCCACATCTTACAAAAATGTCAATCAAACTATGATTGAAAAGCATGCTACATTATTCTGGGAGTCCGACTTCTTGATCTGCAGTTCATAACTACTTAATGTAAGATCTAGCTATATAAGAGAGTGACAATGAGTTCTAAATTTCCCTTTTCTTTGTAATTGAGCTATGTCCCCTCTTTTATATCAAATGAAATGTTTAATTTTATCAATAAAAAGGATTATCTGAAATTCCTAAAATATGACAACAATGCAGTAAATACACGAAATTCTATGATCATTCAAAAAAATCAATTACCAACCTTATCGTTAACATCACAATACTTCAACCTTTCTGTGAAAATGGAGTCCCCATTGCTGACCTTAAACTGATGTGAACCAATCTGCATAAGAGAAAAAAAGAAAATTACCAAATCCAAAACTTGATGCAAGCTAACAAACCTCAAAACCGAAAAGAATCAAAACAGACCTGAACAATAGAAAAAACAGGCTCATAAGGTTTGAAAGGATCCTCCTTCTTAGGATCCAGTTTTCCAACCACCTTATACCCGATCTTTAACGCCTCTTCCGTTTTCTGCTCGTCCGATTTTCCGCTACTCCCATACAATTTCTTAGACGCCACCTCCTCCGCACTAATCTTCTTGTCAGACTCAGACACATTTCCCTCGTCAATATCATCTTCAACATCATCGTCATCACTGTCTTCTTCCTCTTCCCCATATTCGTCGTCGTCGTCGTCGAAATCCTCACTTGCATATCCTTCTCGGTCTATTTCCTTGGTTATTCGTCCAGAGCAGAACCGACGGAGAGATCCAAGATGGGATGGACAGGAAGAATCTCGGAAGACAAGGCGGGGACGAGTAGGCAGAGAAGAGAGCTCGATTAAAGGAGATGCATTGGAGGAGATGATATACAGAGAGTGAAAATGACGTGAGAGGAAATCTCCGGCAATGAATCTCCTCCTTGCCGCCGCAAACGCCGCCGTCGTCATTGCAAGGGATTTTTCAGTTACTGAACTTTCACAGCAAAGTGTCTCAAGGTTTTGTAATAAGAATTAGAAACAGGATGGATATTTTGCATAAAACATCTCATTATAATTAATAATCAATATAAATGAAAATATAAAATTATATGCGGTGAGAAAGGTAAAAAAAGTGTAAATTTATAGAATACATCCTATAATATTATAAACCCTAAAGGTAAAAAAGGGTGTCCATCAGATATGGACCTTGGCGATATCCGCATGTTTCTTGTGCTTTCTTCAGAGGGGGTACTGGTGAGACATGTCTGATTACGACAGTCACTCCCTGCAACGTCCTTTAACAAGGACTAGGGTTTCGTCGCTATATGCCGGACCCCCGGAAGGCTTTCACGGTGCGGAATAAGTTCATCGTTAAATCGCCGAGTTAACCTGTAAATCGCGAATGGACTACCAAATCGCCGACTTTAGTGGTATATCGTCGAGTTAGGGCTCATATTGGCAGTATGGTAGACTACACATCTCGCCCCTCGAAACTCGGTCAGTTTGCCACTAAATAGGCGATTCCATACCTGAATCGCCAATTTACGACCGTTACTCGTCGCCTGCTTGCGCCATAATGGGTCATTAATGCGCCTTATTATGGTAGCGAACGCGATGCTCTCCGCCGAATGCGCCCCCGAAGACCCTATAAAAAGGGTCCCAAGGGGTCATTCCAGGGCACGACACCTGTTCCACCACAACTAGAGCATACCAGAGAGAATCGCCGATTCCCACACTAGAATCGCCTATTCTCCTCTAACGGGATTTGACGTAGAGCGCGCGTCGTGGACTTCAGAGCCTCCGACCCTCTTCGCAACCCCGCGAGCCCCCTGGTAGCAAATTAAGTGCTTCATCAGCTGGTGTCGTCTGTGGGACTACCGAACCACCGGTATCCTGTCGCAATCATGATTTTTTTTGCAAACTCCGGCTTGATCTCTCCCGGAGGGATTGCTGACTCTGTCAACTAAAATCGCCGATTTAGATCACAAATCACCGATTCTTGTCTGAAGCTTCGGCTGGATTTCTCCAGAAATCGCCGACTTCACCCCAAGAATCGTCGATCCAAAATATCGTCTGCTAGCTAAGATGATTGTCCACGGCTCTGTTAAAAAAATCTCCACAAGATAAAATCGTCGATTTAAGCCCTTAAATCGTCGATTTTCCTTGTTTTTTTGAACAAGCTCGGTCAAGTCATCCTTGTGCTTTGGAACTACTCTTTTCTTGCAATGACTCAAGAAAAACAAAAGCACCCTTACTCTCTAAGAAATAAGGGTAAAAGGCCACAGAGGCCTGAGGAGGAACAGGTTGAGCCCTCTCGGTTAAACAAGCCCGGTAGGAATGAAGCTCGACCTGACCAACCCTCTCAGGCAAACTCAGTTCCTCCACGTGATGGGGAGCAAATGGTACCGACTCCTCTTCCTCCCACTTTGGAAGAGAGATTCCTGAACTTCATAGATAATGATGAAGCACTGAATCTGCTACCAGGGCTCGCGGTGGTGCGAGGTGATGCCGGAGGCTCTGGAGTCCATGACGCGCGCTCTACGTCAAATACCTGCAAAGGGAAACTAGGCGATTCTAATGAGACCCGCCGAGTTTCTTAGTGATGCTCTGGTGTGAGAGAGGAACTTGAATCGTGCCTTTGAGTGTCCCCTTGGGACCCTTTTTATAGGGTATCGGAGGGCGCAATCAAAGGCGGACATCGCGCCTATGGTCATATATGGTAACATTTATGACGTTGGCTGACGGCGAGTAACGGTCGTAAGTCGGCGATTCAGGTATGGGAGTTGCCTAGTTAGGGCTAACTCGCCGAGTTTCCAGGGGCAAGATGTGCAGTCTACCATACTGCCGATCTTGGCCTTAACTCGGCGACTTATCATTTATGTCAGCGACTTGGTAGTCCAATCGGGCGACTTACGGGCTAACTCGGCGATCTGGACGATGAACGTGTTCCGCACCGTGGGAGCTCTCCGGGGGTCCGGCCAAAGCGACGGAACCCTAGTCCTTGTTGAAAGGCGTTGCTGGGAGTGACTGCCGTAATCAGGCATGTCTCACCAGTACTCCCCCTTGAAGAGAGCACAAGAAACATGCGTGTATCGCCAGTACCCAGCCCCAACCAAGGTTCAGTGTGTGTGATCCGCACCAAGGCCGAAGCGACAAGATGAGATCGAATCATTCCGTCTACAGTGACGTACTGATTCCGAATCCATTAAGGCCTAAGCGTCAAGAATGGATTGATTCTGGCCAAAGCGACAGAATCAAGTTCCAGGCCAACGGAAACTCTATTTATAGTCCTTCCCTGATCAAGGGTGACTGCACTGTGTTTATCAAGGCCGAAGCGACAAGATTAATTCCGGCCGAAGCGACGGAATCTGATTCAGGCCGGAGCGACAGAATCGGGTTCTAGCCAGAGCGATAGAAGCGAGTTCTAGCCGAAGCGATAGAACTAATGTTTATAGTCCACTCTGATCAAGAGCGACTTAAAGTCTGCAACGACGGCCCCCTTCGGGGCTTAAAGCGACAAGATGGGTTGAGATCGTTAAGGCCAAAGCGACAGAACGATCTCTAGTCTATCAAGGCAAAAGCGACAAGATAGATTGACTCACTATTGGAGTCTGATTCTGGCCGAAGCGACAGAATAACACCTGCAAAAAAGAAAACATTCTGGCCAAAGCGACAGAATAATACCTGCAAAAAAGAAAATATTCTGGCCAAAACAACTAGATCAGTCTAAAACGCATATTACTATTGACAAATTTAACTTACCGTGCGATTTTACCTCTCGTGATATTCTCCCTTTGCTTGAACCAATCTTTGGTGAATCTGGCAGAAGCAACAGACTCACCGTGCTCACATTTGGCGACTTCCGGCCAGAGCGACAAAAGTGTCAGAAGAGCTTGCGATACTCCCCCCTAAAATTTGACGATCTCCAGCCGAGGCGATAGAAATGTCGGGAGAGCTTGTGATACTCCCCCCTAAAATTTGACGATCTCCAGCCGAAGCGATAGAAATGTCGGGAGAGCTTGTGATACTTCCCCTCGAAGTTTGACGATTTCCGGCCGGAGCGACAGAAAAGTCGGGAGAGCTTGTGATACTTCCCCCTGAAATTTGACGATCTCCAGCCGAAGCGATAGAAATGTCGGGAGAGCTTGTGACTCCCCCTCGAAGTTTGACAATTTTCAGCCGAAGCGATAGAAACGTCGGGAGAGCTTGTGATACTCCCCCTCGAAGTTTGACAATTTCCGGCCGGAGCGATAGAAAAGTCGGGAGAGCTTGTGATACTCCCCATTTTGTTGTTGAAGGGAGCTTGTGATTCTCCCCCCTAAGATACTATATGATATCCTAAGTCGGCGACTTAATGTGTTAACTCGGCGACTTAGCATTGGGGTTGTTCCGTGAGAAACCTGGAGGTTTGCTGACCTAGATCGGCGACTTTCTTATAAACTCGGCGAGTCTTAGTATGAGCTAGCGGATCTCTTAAAAAATCTTTAGGATCTTGGGAAATATTTGCAAATTTTCCAAATATGGAAGTTTCCTCTTCCTATCCCGTGATTTTTGCCCAAACTCGGCGAGTTTGCTAGAAACTTGCCGAGTCTTGTGGACTTGGGAATCAATTAGCGATTTTCCTTCGCGTAATTTCTAGATTTTTCGAGGGGTTTTTGCAATTTGTCCAGGGTCTATAAATAGCGAATCGATTATTTTAATCCGCACATCACTTTCCCCAAATCGCCTAAACCCTACTCCTTTGCTAAGTCGCCGAGTCTTCCTCTAACTCGCCGACTATCATCACAATCACCAACACTCACCACTAAGTCGCCGAGTCTGCTCTTATATCGCCGACATATGGCAGACCAACCGTCGCTTCCTCAATTAACCATGTCGGAGACCGAGGCTATGGTCGACGACTTGTTGAACACTGAAATTGACGATAGCTTAGCGGCGGTGCTCAACACCGTCGAGTCTCCGATCCCCTCGCCTGTGCGCGGTGGGTCGGAGATTCCGGCTGTTGATGCGCCGCAGAACGCCAAGTACTGTGCTACTGCCCGCGAGCTGCTCGGGCTAGCTCGAGCTGAATTCTAACAAGAAGTCGGCGAGTTTGAGGGGTGAGTCTATGGCTCTGGTCGTGGCAGAGCCCTCTATTGAAGTGAGCGAGATTCCCCCGAGTCTTGCACTTAAGTCGGCAGTCCCCTTGGGAAGTCGCCGGCTAAGGGCAAGGGGGGTGTTCCCATTTTCAAAAGACCTCGCCGAGTAATTAAACTGGGATCGGCGAGTTCAACTCAAACATCGGCGAGTTTGGACACTAAGTCGTCGATATTGCCCCTAACTCGGGGGCAGAAGTTGAAGAACCTGCACCCATCCAAGTGGTGGAAGCTGAGAGGCCGATTGATGAATCTGAGAGGCCGATTGATGAATCTGAGAGGCCTAAGAAAAGAAAAAGAAAACACCCTAAGCACGCGAAGAACTCATCTTGCGAGGGTAGTACCCCCATTCCTCCTACTTACGGGATGGGGGTAGAGGAAAGACACATTTCCCCTCTGCGGAGGGTGTACGGGTTCCTGAGCCCTTTGACTACGATCAGGAATTAGAACTAGACCGCGGCCAGAGCCGACACCGCACTGATCCTGCTGATGGATCACAGACTCCTCCTCCTCCCATGGAAGTGGATAAGGATGGAGACCATGTGAACCTTCCGTTCTATGAGGGAGTGGAGAACCACACCGGCTACGCTCACTGTGAAACCTGGTGAGACATGCCTGATTACACCAGTCACTACCCATCAACGCCTCTCAACAAGGACTAGGGCTCCGTCGCTATGGCAGGACCCCCGGAGAGCTCCCACGGTGCGAAACACGTTCATCGTCCAGATCGCCGAGTTAGCCCGTAAAATCGCCCGATTGGACTACCAAGTCGCCGACATACAGGATAACTCGCCGAGTTAAGGCAAGATCGGCAGTATGGTAGACTGTACATCTTGGCCCTAGAAACTCGCCGAGTTAGTCCTTAACTAGGCGACTTCCATACCTGAATCGGCGACTTACGACCGTTACTCGGCGGCAGCCAACGTCATAAATGTTACTCGGCGACTTACGACCATAGGCGCGATCTCCGCCGATGAGTGCGCCCTCCGAGACCCTATAAAAGGGGTCTCAAGGGGACACTCAAAGGCACGATTCAAGTTCCACTCTCACACCAGAGCACTACACTACGAAACTCGGCGAGTCTCATTAGAATCGCCTAGTTTCACTTGCAGGTATTTTGACGTAGAGCGTGCGTCGTGGACTCCAAAGCCTCCGGCATCAACCTCACACCACCGCGAGCCCTGGTAGCAGATTCAGTGCTTCATCAGCTGGCGCCGTCTGTGGGACTACCGAACCACCGATATCCCGTCGTAATCGCGATTTTTTAAAAATCCGGCTCGAGCTCTCCCGAGAGTTCGCCGAGTTTGTCAAAAAATCGTCGAGTTTGTCAAAAAATCGCCGACATAGATCGTCCGATTCTCGTTTAACGTCCGATTTAGCCTTAAATCGCCGACTTATCCTTGAGAATCGCCCGATCCGGAATATCGTCTGCTAGCTAAGAGTGTTGTCCACGACCTTGTTCGGGAAAACACCTAACTCGCCGATTTAGCTTCTGTTTTTCCAACAGGCTCAGTCAGGTACCTCTCTGCTTTGGTACTTCTTCGCTTCCGCTTTCATGGCAATCATCGAAAAGCAGAACCACCCTTACGCAACAAGGAGTAAGGGAAAAATGCCAGCAACTGAGCTGGAACAGGGTGAGCAATCCCGACCTAGGGGACCCAATGCTCAACCTGTGGAAACAAACTCGGTTCCTCCTCCTGTCGAGGAACACATTGTGCCCAAGGCTCCACCCACCTTGGAAGAAAGGTTGTTCAGCTTCATGGACAAGATCGAAAGAAAGATGACTAACCTCGAGCAAGCGAGGAGTCATAGGACCACCACCATCCGTGAAAGAGCGGATGAATCTGGGTCCATTTATTCTCCATCTGGGGAGAAAAAACAGAGTTCCCGTCCCAAGACGGGACCCAGTAAGAGTCTCTCCGAGAGGACTCTTACTACTCGGTTCGTAGAGGATCTTCGGCGGAAGTTGGCCACCGACCCAGCTGTCGGCAACCCGCACGAAGTCCTGAGGGTTAAAAGTGCTCCTCTTAGCGAGGACCTTTTAAAGGGAGTTTTCCCACCCAACTGGCGGGTACCAAGAATCGAGGCATACGACGGTTCAAGTGATCCAGAAGATCACGTGAACCTCTACCTCAACGTCTTGGAACCGCAAACCATCGATGATGGGCTGCTGTGTCGGGCATTCCCCGGCACTCTCAAGGGCAGTGCTTATCGATGGTTCTCTGGTCTGCCAGCTGGCTCAGTCACCCGCTTCGCAGATCTCTCATCCAAATTCATCGCCCAACATGTGGGGATGATAAGGATCAAACACAGTGCCAACGCTCTTCTGGCACTTAGACAGGATAAGCTGTCTCTGCGGGATTATACGGTCAAGTTCACCACAATGATGACAGAGGT
>LFYR01001451.1:36565-53823 GCA_001185155.1 Zostera marina | reverse complement strand
GTTGCTGGGAGTGACTGACGTGTTCAGGCATGTGTCACCAACTACCAAGTCGCCGACTTTAGAATCAAATATCCGAGTTAGGGCCCAGATCGGCAGTATGGTAGACTGCATATCTCGCCCCTTGAAACTCGGCGAGTTTGCCCTAAATAGGCGATTTCCATACCTGAATCGTCGATTTATGACCGTTATTCGCCGTCAGCCTACGCCATAATGCTCCCATATATGGCAATAGGCGCGATGTCCGCCTTTGATCGCGCCCTCTAAGACCCTATAAAAAGGCTCCCAAGGGGAAACTTAAAGACACAACACAACTTAAAGACACAACACAAGTTCCACTCTCACTAGAGCAGCACTAAGAGAATCGCCTATTCTCCCCTTCCAGGTATTTGACGTAGAGCGCGCGTCGTGGATTCCAGAGCCTCCGTCATCACCTCGCACCACCGCGAGCCCTGGTAGCAGATTCAGTACTTCATCACTTCCTTTTCTTTGGGCACAGTCTTGGCCATCCTCGGATCCTCCTTCGGGCGATCCTATTCCTCATCCTCTTCTCCTTTCTTGTTGACTTTTCTTTACTTAAGAGTACGTAGTGTGGTAATTTTTGTACTAATAACGTTGTTATAAGTTTTGTTCTATTACTTATTGTTGTCGTTGTCACTGTTCCTCCCTTTACTTTTAACATGTTGCGTGTTTCAACATCCTTGTTTCGGGTTCTTTAATGATTTGAAAAAACAACTTTTTTATGCAACGTGTGCGTGCAGCTGTTCTTGACACAACGTCGCCCGTCGATGAGGTGGTCTGAATTGTTTTACACTTTAGTACGTCGTTCGGTCGTGTGTTACCCTCTTTTACCCTTGATCGTTCCCCTGCCGAGACTGTCATGTTTCACCGTATGCATTTTTTCAGAAGTTCGGTGCTTGTGTCGAGTGCCCTCATTTGCCCTTTTTTTCAAATAGCATAGGTTTTGGGCCCTCAAGCTACCCTCTGGGCCGCGCGCTCGGTCGACCATGGCACGTATCTCCGCTCAAGTACTCGCAACGCTTTGACTTCCATGCCCTGGGTCTATATAAATGCTCCCCCTCTCCTTTTTCCTCTCATCTTCGGTTTCCACTTTCCGCTTCCACAGGTTAAACGCTCCTTCTTCTTCAGCTCCCATGGCCGGTTTTTCTTCTTTCACGCGCCCCAAGGTTACCGTTACTCTGATGGACAACCTTTTCTCTCTGGAGCCTGATCAGAATAACCCTCAGTCGAACGTCTCCGACAATGGGATCAAAGAATCGCTGGAACAGATATCGGTGGATACGGTCAGCTTCATGCGCCCTGGGAACGACCTTGCGTCATATCCTCCCCTTGGTTATGTTACCATCTACACCCACTTTCTTATGTCCCCTTTTCTGAAGTTACCATTGTAAGGCATTCCGGCGATCACTGGTGAGGCACTCACACAACCAACAAACACGAAGGTTGTCACAAAGGTCATCAGGTGTGTGCTCTTACAAAAATCAAACTACTTTTCGTGGGAGGCACAGTTTTTTACGATGCTTCGTGGATTCCAGTTGATGACATACGTTTTGGGGGAAGAAGGATTGTCCACATCGGCGAATATCCAGCAAGATAAACTAATATTAAGTTGGATCATAACCGAATATCCGGCGATATAACTTTTATTCAATTTTAACAATATTAGAAAATCAATGGCTAACTACAAAGTAAAAATTTAAACTTGTAAATGGTATATCGAAATCCGCATTTAAATTCGAATATAACTATCCATGGATTCGGATTTTCGAATTCGGATTCGGACACCTAAATTGATATCCGAATTTTATTCGGACGGATTCGAATATCCGAAAAATTCGTCATTAACTTCCGGATATCCAGATTTTAGAGTGATTAATTAACTTTATTAATGGTGATTTTATACTTTTATAATGTTATTTTAAATTTTTTATAAAAAGTTATCCAATATCTGATTATCCGGATTTTAGAGTGATTAATTGACTATTAATTAACTTTATTAATGGTGATTTTATACTTTTATGATTTTATTTTAAATTTTTTATAAAACGTTATCCGATATACGATATACAGCCTTACCTGTAGTTGAGATTTCTCCGTTCATCCCGATGTGCTTTTCATTTTCTCATCTTCTTCCTCCCATTTCATTTCATTTACATAAAAAAAATTTCAATCGTTTCCGTAGGCAATTGTTTTTCAATAGAGATGTTCGAAACCTGTTATTTTTCAATCTTTTGTCAACATGTTCTTCTTCAGTTACTGAAAAAAACAGTTTTTTTTGGAAAACCATCTTTGCCACAGTAAATGATATCTTGATTCGGTTACCATTGAAACCGTTTTCTACCTTAAAGCCCTAGTATTCCCTATAAATATGTCTCCATTCGTTGCATTTTTGTTGAACTTTGAATGCATTTTTTCCGTAAATCTCAGGTACTGCCTCACTCCACATGAATATATAGAAAAATAATTAATATTTTTATGTTCGTCTTCTAGATCTACTTTGTTTTGTTTTGTTTATTGATTGAATTTTTTTTGTTTTGTCCATTTCTTTTTATGTTTGTCCATTTTATGTTATATTGATTTTTATGTTTGTGTTCTTCTATCCATTTTCAACTTTATGTTAAATTATCTCGATATCATTTGTATTTGGTATTCTCTGTTTCGAATTTTGTACTCGATATCTCGATATCATGCCTGATCACGTCAGTCACTCCCAGCAACGCCCTTCGACAAGGACTAGGGTTCCGTCGCTTTAGGACGGCCCCCCCGGAGAGTTCCACGAATTTGGAAGAAGTGTCAACGTCAAGTACTCAAGGCAGCACTTGGGAGACGCCGACTCCAGGGGTGAATCGCTGACTCTAGGCCACATGGACAATTCTGGTAGACTGCCACTTGGCTCATGGGGAGTCGGCGATTGAACCTCTGGATCGGCGATTCCCATACCTGAGTCGCCGACTCCCATCCGTTACTTGGGTGGGCCCACGTCATTAAGGCACCCTTCAATAGGATACTTTAATGGGGTGGGCCCCACGCTAATGAATGGGGAAACGTTCCCCAGGACCCTATAAAAGGGGTCCTTGGGGGACCTCTACCCTCAAATCATTCCCACTTGACACACACCAACCAGAGCAATACAAGGAGCCCGAATCGCCGATTCCCCTTCCCTTCTGCAGGTACATTGACGCGTCGTGGACTCCAAAGCCTCCAACCCTCCTCGCGACCCCGCGAGCCTACTAGTAGCAGATTTCGTGCTTCATCAGCTGGCGCCGTCTGTGTGACTACCGAACTACGATATCCCGTCGTAATCGCGAAATTTTCTTCGCAAAGATCAGCTCGATTCCCTTAGGGTGAGTCGCTGACTTTGCATCAAGGAATCTCCGATTCACACAGGCAATCGCCGACTCCACCCAGTGAGTCTCCGATTGCGGGTTATTCTGCTAGCTAAGAGTGTTGTCCACGGCCAAACTCGAAGGAAAAGCTACCTAAAGCAGTCCCCGATTCCACCATCGTGTGTCGCCGATTCCATCTTGTGAATCGCCGACTGACCTTGTGAATCGCCGACTCCACTTGGTTTTTTCTCGAGCCTCTACTCAGCTCGAAAGTCAAAAAATCTAAGGCCAGTCGCCGACTCCACCTGCTGAGTCGCCGACTCCACTTGGTTTCTTTCGAGTTAGCTCAATTAATACCTACGCTCCGGTTGGAGTTCGCTTTTGTCATCTATGACATCTGAAAGGTAAAAGTACGATTACCATCTGAGAAACAAGAGTAAATCCTCAGCCAAACATACAAGTTGAAAGGTTCGAGGATGCTCAAACTGATCTGCCCCCTCGGACATCCATCTCTCCTGCTCTAGAAGCAAGGTTGGTTAACTTCATGGATAACATTGTAAAAAGAGTTAGCAACCTTGAGAAAGAAAGGAGTCAGAGAACCATCACCCGCAAGAGAGCGTGTGAATCGGCTTCTCACAATTCTCCAACTACGGAGAAAAAGAAAGGTCCAGAGCCAGAAAAATCAAGAGCTGGACCCAGTAAGAGTCGCACTGATAGGACTCTTACAACACGATTCGTAGAGGATCTCCGTCGAAAGCTGGCCGACACTCTAGTCATCAGCAATCCGATCGAGTTCTTAAGAGTCAAAAGCGCTCCTTTCCAAGAGGACCTTTTGAAGGTGGCCTTTCCACCAATATGGCGGGTACCCAGAATAGAGTCGTACGATGGTTCGGGTGATCCACAAGATCACGTCAACCTCTACCTCAGCGTTCTGGAACCGCAAACCACTGATAACGCACTGCTGTGTCGAGCATTCCCCGGCCCTCTTAAGAGCAATGCCTATCGGTGGTTTTCCGGTCTGCCAGCTGGATCAGTTTCCAGCTTTGCAGACCTCACGTCCAAATTCATCGCCCAACATGTGGGGATGATAAGGATCCAACACAACGCCAATGCACTGCTGGCGCTACGACAGGACAAACTGTCTCTAAGGGATTACACGATTAAGTTCACTTCAATGATGACAGAAGTGAGCGACTTAATCCCAAGTCTGGCCATTGCGGGGTTCACAAACGGGCTAGTACCCTACTCCCCTCTGGCTCTGAATCTTACGCTCCATAAAGTGGAGACCTTACCCGACCGCTTCCAACGAGCTCAGTCATTCATTGAGGTGGAAGAGCATAATGAAAATAAGCTAGTGGAACTTGAGAACATTAGCTTCAAAAAACAAAAGTTTGAGAGAAAGAGCTACAATAACTTCTCGAACAGATACACTAGCGATGCGGATGATTCCTTCAGAAAGGATTGGAAGCCTAAACGCGATAACAAGGTGTATCAAACATCCATCAAACAGTCGCCAAGGGGTCCACCTCAACCATGGAAGAACCGGACCCCACTAACAATCAGCAAAGGCGAGCTGTTTGAAAAACTGAGGAACAGAGCGGATCTGCCCGCTCCTCGCTCTATGAACTCTGCAACCAAGGATCACCGTCAGAAAAGTGGAAGATTCTGTAAATTCCACAAGGACCACGGCCATCTGACGGACTATTGCAGGGAATTCTCGCTTTATGTTGAGCAATTAATTTCGAACGACGAAGTTGACAACCTGTTCAAAGGATCCCAAGGTCGAAACGATTGCAAGTCTGACACGAAAGGAAAGTGCCCACGCTCTCCTTCACCAGACAGCGACAATAGCGAGGACCACCCACGGAAAACCATCCATATGCTATTTGGTGGTAGACCCACAGGAAGGCTAGCATAACTAAGAGGAATAGGAATAAGCTGTCACCCAAAAGTCCTTGCATCTGATACACGGACAACGTACAACAACATCGCGCTTAGTATTGAGCACGTTAGAGCCTCTTAGTCTATATGTTAGTTTAAAAATTACAAATATTACTGTTCTAATTTACATTTCTTAATAAAATTTAGATTTATCATCTACCTACGACTCTAGCTAGCACTCCACACTATGAATCTATTTTGTCGCTATTGCCTTAATAGATTAAAATCGTCTTTAATACATTACGATTCAATCCAATCTGGTCACATCAACCTAGATATGGGTCCAAAAAGTTGCTCTGTCGTCACGGCCAAAGTTCAACCACGCATTAGGGTCTAAAAGCAGAGTCCTAGGTAGTTGATAGGTACAAGTGAACCCAACCACAGGAGGTTCTAAGTACCCACCACACATACCATAATCTATCATGTCGCTACGGCCTTAATAGATTAGTAATTGTTTTTAAACGATTTCACCCCATCTCATTGTTACAACCTTGATATGGGTCAAAAGTT
The DNA here is from genome assembly GCA_001185155.1 of Zostera marina. Lineage (NCBI taxonomy): Eukaryota > Viridiplantae > Streptophyta > Magnoliopsida > Alismatales > Zosteraceae > Zostera > Zostera marina. The sequence goes on along the minus strand of LFYR01001451.1, from coordinate 48,028 downwards.
ACTCCGTCGCCTCGGCCGGAGTTGAACTACATAGTAAGGAACCTAGAACACAATTCAAGAGTCTTAAGGTTTATCAATATCCTTTGGTTAACTTTCGATATTTTTTGTTGCTTTTCGAACTTATTAGTTTAATCGATATTACGAGTTTCTATTAGTTGTAAAGTTTAATTTATTTTCGCGAATTTAACCGTAGACTGAGCTACGATTCGTACGACCAAGTCTACGCCTAGAGTGGCTAGCGATAGGGTTAATCTAATTTACGTCCAGAGCGGCTAAATTACGACTCGCGAATCTAGTTTCGGGTCATAGTTACAATTCAAAAGAGCAAAGTAAATGAACAATTAATAAGAAAACAAAAACGATTAATTCATTAAGTTCGATAAAAAGGTTACAAACAAAAAATGATAGCAAGTATACAAAATATCTAAGGACTAAGAAGATCTAGTCTTGGGCAGCTTCGTCTTTCATTTTGTCTAGGGCATCTTTGTTCTTCTCCAGTTCCTCGGGATGCTGCTCTACCCATGCCATTATGTCCGTGATGTAGTCGGGGGGTAGAGCAGGAAACACGGAAGGACCAAAGAATATGAGCTCTTGAAGCTGATCGGCTTGGTATCGCACGTCCAATTCCAATCCAATAGCTTTCCCGGAGAGTGTAGAATTGTCTTCCTTGAGAGCTAGAATCTCTTCTTCCGCACTCGCTAGTTCACTCTTCAGCCCGGTTGTTTTTCTTTGATGTTGGGCAGCTTGCTTCTTCAGCTCCGCTATAGTAGCCTCAAGCGAGGCTACGTGCCCTGTCTCGCGAGCTAGCTGGCTCTTCAAGTCTTCAATCTCTTGAGCATGGCCAGCAGTAGCAACCTTCAGATCCTTGCGAAGTCCCAATATCTTCGCGACATATTCATCGATTTCCTTCTGCTTGGACTCGATAGTCTTGTCCTTTTTGGGCAGAATGTTGTCGCGTAGGTTGTCCAAGGCCTTCTTTCTCTCCATGAACTTCGTGTCGAGTTGATTGTATTTTTTTTGAATTTTCTCGATATCATGGATCGAGTCGGCGTGGTAACAAGCATGCGCCATATAGCAAGCAGCATTTATATGCTTGAGCAGCTCGCTCCGACACCACGACCCAGGGTGGCCCATAAGGAGTGACATCGCTTCCCTCCGAGTTTCAGGATCAGCATTGAAATCGGGAAGTGTCACGCTAGCAGATGTGTAAGGCACATAACCAGCAGGTGGCTGTGCGGAGCGAGAGCTCGACCCTTGCTCAAAGGTCCGACGAGGCTCGGCACGCGTGCTCTTCTTCCTCAGTCTGATGAGCTTGCCCTCTCGAAACCTCTTGCGCATATAAATAGGAGCGGCGTCATAGTATAAAAGCGATCGCTTTTTCCCGCCCTCCAACTCCTTCTCAGTCAATGGTTGGTGCGCTTCCTCCACATCCTCGAAAGTGAAGTCCTCCCTTTGGCAAAGGACAAAGGGAACACCGCGCGGCACGGAATATGCAGTCAGAGTCCGCGCTATTCGATCCGAGGCCTCAATGTCCCTCGTAGTCAACCCAATCGAAGCGTTCATGTGCACTCGATGGGGATCATTCCACGCTTTCCGACTCCCGGGAAGAAACACAGAAGTTATAAAAATAAACTCTCTCTTCCAGTTGCATCCAAAGTTCGTCGGCAATTCATCGACGATGTTTTTATCGAAATGACGTCGCGTAAATCCGACGTGACCGGATGCAGACTTCTCTTTGGTCAGCTTGTAGTAGTGAAGGAACAAGCTGGCAGTCGCAGTAATGTTAAGGCCCCAACAGATGTTGAGAAATCCCCGTAGGATCACGAAGAATCCCGCCGGGAGCTGCGACAGGGACACTTCAAAACTCAGAAGCACTTCGCTGATTATCTTCGGAATCGGTAACTCGGAGAAGTGCTTGAAGTAGACCCATGGGATAGCCTGGAATCCCGGGGGTGGTAGATTTACAGGCGGTAATGCGATATCCAGAATCGCAAATGCCCAGAAAGTTGATTCCCCAAGAGCAGTCCTCGAGCGTCGCTCGCGTTAAGGGTCGAAGGGGGATTCAGTCCGTCAGACCCATCCAAGGTTGCGTGAGTCATAACTTGTTCGAACTCGCCGTCCCCGGAGCGGCCTATTGGAAGCAACCTTGGCTCGCCATTCACGACAACTTCACTGTGAGAGAACCCAGATGGGTTCACAGCTTCAACATACGTGTTCAGGTCGAGGTCCGGATCTCGACTGGAATCCAAGGCCACGGGAGGTGGCGGAGTTCTTTCAGAGCGCCGGCTCGCTCTACGACGTGGATTGGAAGCACCACGGTCCACAAATAGTGCCTCGTCAAAGTTAATGTTGAGAGGCGGAGGGACCCCCTCGTCTTGTACGGGCACATGTACCTTGCCCTTACCAATGGTGCGTCTTCGTTTTCTTTTCAGAGAAGGACCATCCACAGATGGCCCTTGGTGCGGGTTCAGTCCCAACACAATATGACCTTCTGCGTTAACAACCAACGGAGCGGTATGACGCGCAGAAGAGTCATCTATCTGCATGGGAGTCGCCGACTCCAGCACTCAAGTCGCCGATTCAATGAGAGGAGTCGGCGAGTCACGGCCAGCAGTCGCCGACTCAATGGCAGCTGAGCCTTTCCCTCTCTGCTTAAAGGATTTCGCCTTGATGGGCCCAGCATGTGTCGCCGACTCCACAATGGGAATCGCCGACACAGAAGGCTCGGGAATCTCCCCCAGCTCGAGAGGCTCACGCACGACTACAAGGGCCTTGCACTGTGTTGCCGACTCCATAAGGGGAGTCGCCGACACTGGCGAAGCGCCAAGCAGCTCGTGCACAGAGGCACTCAGATCCATATTAAGAGGTGGCACGACCGGAGTCGCCGACTCAACCTCTCTGTTAGGAGAGGGAATCGGCGACTCAACGGTGTTCAACACCTCATCGAGACCCTCAGCGGTCATCTCCTCTATAAAGGCTGACGTTTCAGCTTCTCTCAAAGGGGACAAGTGGGAATCGGGGGAAGTCATGATGGGAATCGTCGATTCGAAGGAAGAAAACTTGGGAATCGGCGACTCAAAAATCTAGGGTTTTAGGCGATTGAAGAGGCAAAAAAGTGTTATGTAGTTTTGGGGAAAAACTCTCCACTATTTATAGCCCCTGGGAAAATTGCAAAAAACCCTAGAAAACCCAAAATTTACAAAATTTGAGATCAAGAATCGATCTCTAAATCCCCCGAATCACGCCACTGTCGCCGACTCCACAGGGCAGTCGCCGACTCCAAACAAAATCTCACAGCACTGTGAGATACATTTCCTTATTTGGAGATTTTACAAATATTCCCCGTATATTCTTCAAATATCCCAAGGATCTCCCAAAAAGATCCGACGGTTACGTTAGGAGTCGCCGACTTACAGAGGGAGTCGCCGACTCACAGGGGTAAAAACAAATATGCCCCCTGCAGTTACCCAGACCATAGGTGTCGCCGACTGGTGGCCTCAGTCGCCGACTCCAGGTAAAATAACAATAAAAACTTCCCCAAGTGCACGTTTTCAAGGGGGAGTATCACAAGCTCTCCCGACACTTCTGTCGCGTCGGCCAGAAGTCGTCGAAATTCAAGGGGGGAGTATCACAAACTCTCCCGACACTTCTGACGCTTCGGCCAGAAGTCGTCACACTTCAGAAGGGAGTATCATAAGCTCTCTCCATCATTAGGGTTCTAAATTACAAGGCAACCCTCGAGTGTCGAATATTTCTGATACGTCGTCCGCTCTATCTCTAATAACTCTACGCTAATCTGGAGGTATAAATTATCCGTAAATTTAACCATAGGCTGAGCTACGATTCGTACGACCAAGCCTACGCCCAGAGTGGCTAGCCATAGGATTAGTAGAGTCTAATTTACGTCCAGAGCGGCTAAATTACGACTTGTGAATCTAGTTTCGGGCCTTAGTTACAATTTAAAGGGTAATTTATATGAAAGATTAGCAAAGGAAAAACAATAGATAGCTCGTCGATAGTCGCATACTTCGAAAAACACTCGTTGCAAAAGTTTGTGTGTCACAAGGGCACAATTTTCGAGGGGAGCATCAAGCTCTCCCGACACTTCTGTCTATTTGGATAGAAGTCGTCACATTTCGAGGGGGAGTATCACAAGCTCTCCCGACACTTCTATCTATTTGGATAGAAGTCGTCAAATTTCGAGGGGGAGTATCACAAGCTCTCCCGACACTTCTGTCTATTTGGATAGAAGTCGTCAAATTTCAAGGGGGAGTATCACAAACTCTCCCGACACTTCTGTCAATAGAAGTCATCACATTTCAATGGGGAAGTATGACAAGCTCTCCCGACACTTCTGTCGCGTCGGCCAGAAGTCGTCGAAATTCGGGGGGAGCATCACAAGCTCTCCCGACACTTCTGTCGCGTCGGCCAAAAGTCGTCGAAATTCGGGGGGAGCATCACAAGCTCTCCCGACACTTCTGTCGCTCCGGCCAGAAGTCGTCAAAAAAGTTGAGCACGGTAAAATCTGTCGCGTCGGCCAGATTTACCGAGGACAAATTTGAGCAAAGGAGGGACATCACGAAAGGTAGATCACACGGTAAGTTCAATAATAAATATATGCGTTTTCGGACTGATCTAGTTGTTTTGCAGGATGTTTTATTTTTTGCAGGAAAGGTTCTAATAGTGAACCAGACTCTGATAGTGAGTCAGCAGGTTCTGTATCCGAGGCAAGAATCGGATTCTGATAGTGGATCTGTAGCCTTGGTCAGAATTAGACTCTGATAGTGAGTCAGTGAACCAGGTTCTAATAGTGAACCAGACTCTGATAGTGAGTTAGCAGGTTCTATATCTGAGGCGAGAATCGGATTCTGATAGTGGATCTGTAGCCTTGGTCAAGAATCAGACTCTGATAGTGGTGAGACATGCCTGAACACGTCAGTCACTCCCAGCAACGCCCTTCGACAAGAACTAGGGTTCCGTCACTTGCTGCCGGACCCCCGGAGAGTTCCACGAATCCGGAAGGAGTGTCTACGTCAAGTACTCAAGGCAGCGCCTGGGAGTCGCCGATTGGGACTACCAAGTCGCCGACTCCAGGGGTGAATCGCTGACTCTAGGCCTCGTGGACAGTTCTGGTAGGCTTCCACTAGGCTCATGGGGAGTCGGCGATTGAACCTCTGGGTCGGCGATTCCCACACCTGAATCGCCGACTCCCAGCCGTTACTTGAGCGGACCCTCCCCATTAAGGCATTCCTTAATAGGATACCTTAATGGGGTGGGTCCCACGCTAATGAATGGGGAAACGTCCCCCAAGACCCTATAAAAGGGGTCCTTGGGGGACCTCTCCCCTCAACTCATTTGACACTTGACACACCCCAACCAGAGTAAACTAAGGAGCCCGAATCGCCTACTCCCAAGGGAGTCGCCGATTCCCCTCCTCTTCTGCAGGTATATTGACGTAGAGCGTGCGTCGTGGACTCCAAAGCCTCCGGCCCTCCTCGCAACCCCGCGAGCCTACTGGTAGCAGATTCCGTGCTTCATCAGCTGGCACCGTCTGTGGGAAATCGAACCACGATATCCCGTCGTAATCTCGAAATTTTCTTCGCAAAGCTTAGCTCGATTCCCTTCGGGTGAGTCGCTAACTTTGTGTCAAGGAACTTCCGATTCACACAGGCAATCGCCGACTCCACCTAGTGAGTCGCCGATTGTGGGTTATTCTGCTAGCTAAGAGTGCTGTCCACGGCCAGACTCGAAGGAAAAACTACCTAAAGCAGTCACCGATTCCACTAGTGTCGTTCGCCGATTCCACCTTTGTGAATCGCCGACTCCCATAGTGAATCACCGACTCCACTTGGTTTTTTCTCGAGCCTCTGCTCAGCTCAAAAATCAAGAAAACCTAAGGCAGTCGCCGACTCCACCTACTGAGTCGCCGACTCCACTGGGTTTCTTTTGAGTTAGTCCAATCAATACCTACGCTCAGGTTGGCATTCGCTTTTGTCATCAATGACATCTGAAAAGCGTGCTTACGAGGGTAAACCCTCAGGGGTACCCGACGGGGCACAAATTGAGCATCCTCAACTAAACATACAAGTTGAAAGGTTCGAGGACGCCCAAACTGATATGCCCCCTCGGACATCCATCTCTCGTAACCTAGAAACAAGGTTGGCTAACTTCATGGATAATATTGAAAGAAGAGTTAGCAACCTTGAAAAAGCAAGGAGTCAGACAACAATCACCCGCAAAAGAGCGTGTGAATCGACTTCTCGCAATTATCCAACTACGAGGAAAAAGAAAGGTCCAGAGCCAAGAGCTGGACCCAGTAAGAGTCGCACTAATAGGACTCTTACAACACGACTCGTAGAGGACCTCCGTCGGAAGCTGGCTGACACTCTAGCCATCAGCAGTCCGATCAAGTCCTTAGGAGTCAGCAATGACTCCTCGAACAGATACACTAGCCATGTGGCTGGCTCCTTCAGAAGGAAGGCCAAACATGATAACAAAGTGTATCAAACATCCGTCAAACGATCGCCAGGGGGTCCACCTCGGAGGAACTGGACCCCACTAACAATCAGCAGAGGCGAGCTGTTTGAAAAACTGAGGTACAGAGCGGATCTGCCCGCTCCTCGATCTATAGACCCTACAACCAAGGATCGCCGCCGGGAAAGTGGAAAATTCTGTGAATTCCACAAGGACCACGGGCATCCGACAGATTATTGCAGGGAATTCTCGCTTTATGTCGAGCAATTAATTTCGAACGGCGAGCTTGATAATCTGGTCAAAAGATCCCGGGATCGAAACAATTGCAAGTCTGACGTGAATGGGAAGCGCCCACGCTCTCCCTCACCAGACAGTGACAATGGCGAGGATAACAAGGAAAACCATCCATACGCTATGCGGTGGTAGACCAACAAAAAGGCTAGCATAACTAAGAGGAATAGGAATAAGCTGTCACCCAAAAGTCCTTGCACCTGGCACATGGACAACGTGCAGCAACATCGCGCTTAGTATCAAGCGCATTAGAGCCTCTTAGTCTATGTGTTAGTTTAAAAATTACAAATCTTACTGTTGTAATTTGCATCTTTAAATAAAATTTAAATTTATCATCTACCTACGACTCTAGCTAGCACCCCACATTATAAATCTATTTTGTCGCTATCGCCTTGATAGATCAAAATTTCAGCCCAATCTGGCCCCTTCGACCAAGATATGGGTCCAAAAAAGTTGCTCGGTCATCACGGCTAGAGTTCAACCACGCATTAGGGTCTATAAGCAGAGTCCTAGGTAGTTGATAGAACCCAGCCACAAGAGGTTCTAAGTACCCACCACAGATCTAAATCTATCATGTCGCTACGGCCTTCATAGATTAGTAGTCATTTTTAAACAATTTCACCCCATTCATTGTTACATCTTTGGTATGGGAAAGAAGTTGCTCCGTCTCCTCGACGGGAGCAAAACTACAACTCTAGAGTCTTAGGGTTGATCATATCTTTTGGTTATCTTTTCGGTATATTTGTTGTCTTTAAATTTATTAATCGTTATTGCGACTTGCTATTTGTTGTGAAGTTTAATTTATTTTTGCGAATTTAGCCGTAGACTGAGCTACGATTCGTACGACCAAGTCTACGCCCAGAGTGGCTAGCGATAGGGTTAGTCTAATTTACGTCCAGAGCGGCTAAATTACGACTCGCGAATCTAGTTTCGGGTCTTAGTTACAATTCAAAAGAATAAAGTAAATAAACAACTCAATAGAAAAACAAAACGATTAATTTCATTAAAAATTTTCAGATTACAAAAAAAGTTAACAAAAAGGATTACAACATAAGGACTTAGATCTAATCTTGTGCAGCTTCGTCCTTCATCTTGTCGAGAGCCTCTTTATTCTTCTCGAGCTCCTCAGGATGTTGCTCAACCCACGCCATTATGTCCGTGATGTAGTCGGGGGGTAGAGCGGATACACGGAAGGACCAAAAAATATGAGCTCTTGAAGCTGGTCGGATTGGTAGCGTACATCCAAATCCAACCCAGCAGCTTTCCCAGCAAGTGCGGCATTGTCATCTTTCAGAGTCCGAACCTTTTCTTCCGCACTCGCGAGCTCGCTTTTTAGCTCAGTGGTTTCTCGTTGGCTCTGAGCAGCTTTCTTCTTCAACTCCGCTGTCGTAGCCTCAAGTGAGGCTACATGCCCTCTTTCACTAGCTAGCTGGCTCTTCAGATCTTCGATTTCTTGAGCGTGGCCAGAACTAGCATCTTTCAGATCTTTTCGGAGTGCTAAGATCTTCGCGACATAGTCATCGATCTCTTTCTGCTTAGACTCAATAGTTCTATCCCTCTTGGGCAGAATGTTGTCGCGAAGGTTCTCCATTCTCGATCTCACGTTCTTCAGCTTGTCGAGAGCCTTCTCGCTCTCCTTGAACTTCGCGTCGAGCTGATTGTATCGTTCCTGAATTCTCTCGACGTCATGGATAGAGTCTCCATGATAGCAAGCATGCGCCATATAGCATGCGGCATTCAAATGCATCAATAATTCACTCCTGCACCAAGTCCCAGGGTGACCTAAGAGGAGTGACATCGCTTCCTTTCTAGTTTCAGCACTAGCCATAAAATCGGGAAGTGTCACTCCAGCAGAAGTGTAAGGCACATAGCCCTTGGAAGGGGGTGGTGCAGAGCGAGAGCTCGACCCATGCTCAAAGGTCCGTCGAGGCTCGCTGCGAGAAGTCCTCTCCTGTCGCAATCTTACCAGCTTGCCCGCACGGAACCTCTCGCGCATATACAGAGGTGCAGCGTCGTGATAAATAACGGATCGCCTCTGACCACCTTCCAGCTCCTTCTCGGTTGGTGGTTCATGTGCATCCTCAACATCTTCAAAAGTAAAGTCTTCCCTTTGGCAAAGGACAAAGGGAACACCGCGCGGCACAGAATATGCTGTCAGCATACGCGCTATACGATCCGAGGCTTCTATGTCCCTCGTGCTCATCTCAATCGAGGCGTTCATGTGCACTCGATTCGGATCGTTCCATATCTCCCGACTCCCAGGGAGAAACTCAGAGGTTATGAAAATGAATTCCTTTCTCCAGTTGGATCCAAAGTTCGTGGGGAGCTCATCGACGATGTTCTTGTCGAAATGTCGTCGTGTGAACCCAAAACGACCAGATCCAGACTTCTCTTTGGTGAGCTTGTAGAAGTACAAGAACAAGCTCGCCGTCGCAGCAATGTTCAGCCCCCAGCAGATGTTCATAAAACCCCGCAGGATCACAAAGAATCCCGCCGGGAGCTGGGACAATGAAACCTCAAACGTCAGGAGCACTTCGCTTATAATCTCCGGAATAGGAAGCTCGGAGAAGTGCTTAAAATAAACCCTCGGGATAGCTTGGAAACCCGGGGGTGGCAGATTAATTGGCTGGTATCGCGACACCCAGAATCGCAAGTGACCAGACAATTGAATCCCCGATAGAAATGATCGAGCATCGCTCGCATTCAGATTTGAGGGGGGATTCACTCCATCAGACCCGTCCAAGGTCGCATGAGTCATCACTTGTTCATATTCGCCGTCCCCAGAACGGCCGACAGGGAGCAACCTTGGCACGCCATTAAAGGCGATTTCGCAGTGAGCGAACCCAGAGGGGTTCAAAGCTCCAATATAAGTATTCAAGTCGAGGTCCGGGTCTCGACTAGCATCTAGATCCACGGGAGGTGGCGGAGTTCTTTCAGAGCGCCGGCCCGCTCGTCGTCGTGGAATGGGTGCACCACGGTCCACAGTCAACATCTCCTCGAAGTTTACATCTAGAGGAGGTGGGACCCCTTCATTATCCTCGGGCACATGTACCTTGCCCTTCCCAGTGGTGCGCCTTCTCTTTCTCTTGTGAGAAGGACCTTGGTTCGGGCTCAGTCCCGACACGATTCGTCCTCCCGCGCTCACGACCAAAGGTGCAGGGCGGTGCGCGGAGGAATCATCAGTACACATAGCAGTCGCCGACTCCAGCACGCGAGTCGCCGATCCCGTAAGAGGAATCGGTGATGCATGGCTGGCAGTCGCCGACCCAATGACTACTATGGCCAGGCTCTGTGTCGCCGACTCCACAAGGGGAGTCGCCGACACTGGCGAGGCGCTAAGTAGCTCGTGCACGGTGGCACTCAACTCCATTCCACGAGGCGAAACGACCGGAGTCGCCGACTCAACCCCTCTGTCAGGAGAAGGAATCGGCGACTCGACGGTGTTCAACGCCTTATCCAAGTTGTCAGTCATCATCTCAGCTATGAAAGCTGACGTCTCATCTTCATTCAATTGGGACAAAGGGGAATCGGGGGTAGACATGGTTTCAGTCGACGATTCGAAGGTGAAAAACTAGGGAATCGGCGATTGAAAAATCTGGGGGTTTAGGCGATTTAAGAGTGGCAAAAGTGTTGTGAGAAGGGTTTACGGAAACCTCTCCACTATTTATAGCCCTTGGAAAAATTGCAAAAACCCCCCAGAAAAACCAAAATTTACGAAATTTGAGATCGAGATTCGATCTCCAAATCCCCCAAATCACGCCAAGTCGCCGACTCCACAGGGCAGTCGCCGACTCAGGGCAAAAACTCACGGCAACGTGAGGTACTTTCCTTATTTGGAGATTTTGCATATATTCCCCATATATCTCCAAAATATTCCAAGTATCTTCCGGAAAGATCCGACGGTTACACTAGGAGTCGCCGACTCACAGAGGGAGTCGCCGACTCACAAGGGTAAAAAATAAAAAATACCCCCTACCACGGATATCGCCGACTTCCAAGAGTATCACAAACTCCAGTCGCCGATTCCGGGTAAAATAACACTAAAACTGCCCCAAGCGCAAGTTTTCGAGGGGGAGTATCACAAACTCTCCCGACACTTCTGTCACTTTGACCAGAAGTTGTCAAAATTCGAGGGAGAATTATCACGAACTCTCCCGACACTTCTGTCGCTTCGGCCAGAAGTCGTCAAATTCCTGATTCATCGTTTACTCTAACTCTTGTAACCCGACGCTAGTCTAGAGGTGTAAATTGCCCGTAAATTTAACCGTAGGCTGAGCTATGATTCGTAGGACCAAGTCTACGCCAGAGTGGCTAGCAATAGGGTTAGCAGAGTCTAGTTTACGTCCAGAGTGGCTAAATTACGACTTGTGAATCTAGTTTCGGGCCTTGGTTACAATTTGAAGGGTAATTTATATGAAAGATTAGCAAAGGAAAAACAATAGATAGTTCACCAACGGTCACATACTTCGTCACAAAGGTTTGTGTGCCACAAGGGCACAATTAGCAGGGGGGAGTATCACAAGCTCTCCCGACACTTCTGTCTATAGGATGGAAGTCGTCACATTTCAAGGGAGAGTGTCACAAGCTCTCCCGACACTTCTGTCTATAGGATGGAAGTCGTCACATTTCGTGGGGGAGCATCACAAGCTCTCCCGACACTTCTGTCTATAGGATGGAAGTCGTCACATTTCGCGGGGG
>LFYR01001451.1:8408-18806 GCA_001185155.1 Zostera marina | reverse complement strand
TATATATACATATTTAGATAGTGTTAGGGTTAGAAATTAGGGTTAAAAGTAAGAGTTAGAAGTAGAAGTTATGGTTAGAAGAAGCTAGATTATAGTTTTTTAGATATTATAAATTATAAAAAATTTAAAGTTAGATTATAATTAGATAATTATAAAAATTTAAATTATAAAAATATGATTTAAAACTAGACGATCCATTGATGATGAACAATGAGACAATTATTTCCTCTGTCAAAGTTTAGTATTTGATTAAGTATGAAGTATGAACAATGAGACTAGATAAAGAGATTGGTAGTATAGTATGATTATGATTGTGAACATAATTTACCCATTGAAATCTTTATTTTAAATAAGGTTTCTTATGCTGTCGCATATGCTAACATAAAAATATTTGTGGTATGCGGATCTTAGACAGATCTGGATCTTAGACAGATCTTTCACATTCTCTGTTTCATTTGTTTTGAAAGTTAACCAGTTATAGAATAACCAGTTGAACCTCAAATCTGGTTTTCTCTGGACATGCCAGTTTTCTCTTTTAATTGTGGTTCTCATGGAATAAATCTGATTTTTTTTGGTCTGTGGATCAATATATTTTTATGATCAGTACGTATTCAGTATTAATCTAGTAAAAAATACAATAATAAACTAATAAATTGTAAATCCCTGTGATTTGCTAATCTCGGCGACGGCGACGTTAAATCCCTAATCTCGGCAGTGATTTGCTAAATCCCTGTACTTCACAAGTCGATCTCCACTCCGGCACTCCCATCCTACACGGTAATGTGTATTCTATTCATATTTTCTTTTAGTTTGGTTTGGTTTGGGACAAAAATAGATCTGTTAAATCCACGATTTGTTCATTTGTTTGTCCACGATTTGTTTAATCCCTAAAAAATATGTTAAATCCCTAAAAAAATTCTTTGTTTCTATTTTCATCAAAATCTGTTCATTTGTTTCTATTTTAATTTCTCTTCATTTTTTTTTAATTTGACCCAATTCTCTATTTCTATTTTTATGAATGAATATCACGATTGATGTTATTCTGATTTGTTTTATACTTTGTTTGATGAGTCGCCTGAGTGAGTTATATGTTTTATACTTTCATTTTTTTTCAAGCAGAATAATTTCATTTTATTTATTCCTTTAGAAAATATTCCATTAGAAAATGGCACGCGGACGGAGTCGTAAACGAACAAACGACGGACGATCACAATCTGGAAGAATAGATCAAGAAATCGTTTAGGACCGCTTCGATGAAGAACATCGAAGAAAATGGACAAAAGGATTGAGGCAACCGGATGCACCAACTCCCGCCACTATTGTTAAGAGCGTGTGAGTGTTTTCATTATAATTCATTATATTTTATTATTTAATTTGATTGTTTTTTATAGGACTTTTACAAACAATGTAAGAAGTCAAATAGGAATATTAGTAAAAGGTAATATAACGTCACCTTTAACTAAATGGACTTCTTGGAAAGAAGAGGAAAAGGAAAATATTTTCGTCAAATTTCTGGTATGACTTATTTATTTATTTGTCATTTTTTCCATATGTCATTTTTTTCCATATGTAATGTTTTTGTCTTTATGTAGTGCTATTTCTCATTTGAGGACATTCAATTGGCTAGTGAATGTTTTGATAATTATGTACAACTAAATTATATATGTTGGTTGTATAAAGCGAGACAAGAGGCAAAGAAATTGGCAAAAGTTGACACACTAACCAGATCTTGCGCTAGATTTCCACCGATATACCTTTCTACGGAAGCATGGAGTGAAATGATAGATATTTGGTTAAAAGAAGATTGGAAAAAAAAATCCGAAAAAGCATCAGAAAATAGGACAAACAATCCAGATTACATGCCATACACGGGTGGATCTTGTTCAGTTGCGGCCACTCATGAAAGAATGGTAAAAAAACATTTCTTTCATATATTTTACATTTATCATTCTAATTTTTTTGTGTATGACAATCAGAATGAAGAAGCTGGTTATGAAGTCGGTCACTGTGAGGTTTATAAGAAAACACATAGTTTAGCTAAGACAAACGACTGGGCTCATCCAAAGGGAGGATGCTTCATTGTAAGAAAATTCGTTAAAAATGCTTCGTTTTAAAATATTTAAGTCATATTTTTTATTTATTATTGATTTTCATTTTTATAGGCTGACTATAATGAGCTTCAAAGAAATGCTATGGAAGCAGAAAATTCTGAGATCAACTCATCAAATGGATCATACACACCCTGATAATTTAGAATTATGGGTCAAAGCTACTGACGGAAAAAAGAAAGGTCGTGTGCTTAGGACCAGAGTAAGTGATCCAATGCCATTACCAATTCCTGATAATATGGCGACTTCACAGAACACAACGACGAATTTTATAGAAATTCAACAACAAAAAAGTAAAGAAGACTTTGATCGGGCAGTTCAAGAGGCCATTAGAAAACAGATGCCGGATATACTAAAGGAACTAAGGGAAGACTTACGTCGAGAGACGATTGAGGTAATTAGCATTTATATATAAATCAATATTCATATTTTCTTTGTAATTTCAATTTTTTTTTACATTAGGGTCAGTCGAGCCAAGGACACAACACCATAATCACGCCTATTACAAGAGATTCAAATGTCGAAAATATTGGCAAGAGTCCGAGTAAAAGTCCGAGTAAAAGTCCGAGTAAAAGTGCGACAAATAGCATGACAAACACTCACAAATAGGTTCCTCTTCTTTTATCTTTTGGTTTAGTTTTGAATAACATGAATTGTATGAATGGTATGTTTTGTTGCTTATTAATTGAATGGTACGTTTTGGAATGGAATGATATGTTTTATTGGTTCTTAAATGTTTTGGAATGGTATGTTTTGTTGTAGGTATGGAATATGAATGTAATGAATGTTTTGGATAATTTTGAGGGATATTTGTATATGAATGGAATGTGTATAAATGAAATATGAATGTAAATATATGTTTGATTAATTTTTTCAGGTTATATGAATGTGTAAGACCTTCAATAGGCGTCTTCTAAAATGTAAATATTTCCTATAATTATTTTAGAAATTAGCCACGGCCTTTTGGCATTTAGCCACAGATTTTGGCCGTGGCCCTTCACTTTCCACTCTGTTTCAAGGATTTAGCCACGGCCAGTTAAGGATTAGCCACGGATTTTGGTCATGGCTAAATAAAATTTAGCATTAGCCACTGAATTATGCCGTGGCTAATTTTTTAACATTAGCCACTGAATTATGCCGTGGCTAAATTTTAACATTAGCCACGGAACATAGTCGTGGCTAAAATAAATGGCCGTGGCTAATATTTAGTCACGGAAAACCATTTCCATGGCCAAAAATCAGTAGCCACCAGATTTAGCCACGGATTTTGCAATTTAGCCAGTGAACTTGGCCGTGGCTGTTTCCCTGTTTTCTTGTAGTGTACATAGCGGCCTCAGAAGAAGCCGTGAGTGCGGTCCTCATTGCGCAGAAGGACAAGGACCAGGTCCCTATATACTACCACTCGAGGCGACTACAAGGTGCTGAACTACGGTCTCTCCTATCGAGAAGATCGTATACGTAGTGATCCATGCTTGTCGTCTCTTTCGAGCTTACTTCTTAGCGCACACGATTGTGGTACTAACATCGTGTCCTTTGAGCCGTCTACTTCACAAACCCGAAATTTCTGGGAGGTTAACCAAATGGGCAATCGAACTCAGTGAGTTCGACTTAGACTTCCGACCAGCCACTGCCATCAAGGGGCAAGCTATGGCGGACTTCATTGTCGAACTCACACAACCCAATTTGACCCAACCTTGGGTTGTAGAAGTAGACGGCTCAAGTTGCAGCACAGGCTTGGGTATCGGAGTGAAAATCCACAGCCCGGATGGAAAAAACTACGAACACTCGGTACGGCTTCACTTCCCGGCTTCTTACAACGTTGCGGAATATGTCACTGAAGCTATTAAGAACTCTCGGCGCTGAAAATGTCACGCTCCGCACTGACTCCCAGCTCGTAGCTCGGCAAACCACTGGTGAATTTGCTTGCAAGGAACCACAAATAACCAAATACGTGGAGGCGATGGTAGCACTCACCAAGCAGTTTGCTGAGTTCAAAATCGAGCAAATCCCTCGAATCCAAAATTCACGCGCCGACGCTTTGGCATGTTTAGCGTCGGCCTGGGAAGGAGGGCAGCGCGACATTTTAGTGGACTCTATACTCCAGTCTACATGCCAAGTATTGATTATTACCTCCAACCCTCAAGAGGATTGGAGGCAACCAATATTGGCATTCATTCAGAATGGAGTACTTCCTAACAATAAAGGGGAGGCCAAAAAGTTGAAACATAAGGCGGCAAAATATTGTGACATCGGAGGGGTGCTTTACAAAAAGTCCTTCGATAGCCCGCTGCTACGCTATTTGGCCAAATACGATACGGATAGGGTTATTCAAGAAGTACACAAAGGCTCGTGCGGACTCCATGAGGGGGGAAGAGCACTGGCCTTCAAAATCATAAGACTAGGATACTATTGGCCCACTCTAAGGTTGGAAGCTCGCACTTACGTTCGCAAGTGCCGAGCATGTCAACTGCACAACTCCACGCAGCAGAAACCATCCGCAGACATGACTCCGATTCTGAGTTCAATCCCGTTCGCAAGGTGGGGACTGGACATCGTAGGACTATTCCCCCCTCAACATCCCAGGCTGGGTTCATCTTTGTAGCAGTAGATTACTTTACAAAGTGGGTCGAGGCTCAAGTTGTAGCGAAAATCACTCAGGATGCGGCAGTCTAGTTCATCTACCGCTCCATAGTCTGTCGATTCGGAGTTCCCCAACACATTGTCACGGACAATGGTACACAATTCACAGGGGGGGAATTTTCAAGAATGTGCGAAGACCTAAACATAAAACTCCACTTCGCTTCCGTTTACCGACCTCAGACAAACGGGCAAGTGGAGGTTACCAACAAGGCCGTCGTACAAGGATTGAAAAAGAAAATCGAATCAGCCAAAGGGACTTGGGCAGACAAGTTGTGCGAAATCCTATGGGCATATCGCACAACGAGTAAAAACCCCACGGGCAACACCCCTCTTGCTATGACCTATGGATTGGAAGCGGTCGTACCAATCGAGATGAGTATACCAACATATCTAATCTCGAAGTACGACAAACAAACAAATGACCAAAACCTAGCCACAGAGCTAGACTTGAGGGATGAAACCCGTGACGAGGCGGACCTGCAGTACGAATCTTCAAGGCAAGCGTATCGAGATACCACAATCGCCAAGTACGCAAAAAGTTTTCTTGCCAGGAACTCTCGTCACGTGGAAAGTTAGCATAACAGAAAGGAATAGACCAAGAAATAAACTGTCATCGAACTTCGAAGGTTCCTACATCGTCGAAGAGGAGATAAGTCCAGGAACTTATCGCCTACGGTGACAGGATGGAACGATGGTTCCAAACACCTGGCATGCGGACAACATGCTGCAGTACTACGCATAGTACTCATCGCATTATGTTTATTTTCTTTAATTTTCCTAGTATGTATGTTAGTTAATCATAGAATTCTTCCTTCATATTCTAACCCGCAAGGATACCCTAAAAAAAAATCTATTGTGTCGCTTCGGCCTCAGTAGAACAAGGATCGCTCCGTCGCTACGGCCCCAATGATCCTATCAATATTGTCTCTTCGGCCTTGATACGGATCAACAAGTCACTCCGTCACTAGGACAGGAGTCAGACTACATCCTCAGGGTTCAAATCTAGGGTTAGTACGAACAGGTCCAATTCAGGCATGCGAACCTAGAATTGCGACCACAACCCTTATTCGCGCGAGCGAATAAGGAATTAGTGGATGTTATATCAAATTATTTTCAACCCTAAAAGTTAATTTAGAAGTATAAATCATTTTCGAGTTTAACTAGAAACTAAACTACGATTCGTAATACCAAGCTTACGCCCTAAGCGGCTAAGTAGAGTTAGCAGAATCTAACTTACGTCCAGAGCGGCTAAGTTACGATTTGTGAATCTAGTTTTAAGCCTAAGTTACAACTTTAAAATATTTATACAAAAAATTAACAAAGAAAGGCAAAATAGTTCATTGATTATAAAAAATTGATTACAAAAATCCACTACAAAAAATCCACTACAAAACTAAGGAATTCTAGTCTTCTTCTTTCCTCGCCTCTCGAACATCGCTCTTTATCTTATCGAGAGCTTCTTTGTGCTCTAACTGCACCTCAGGATGTTCTTCTAACCACGCCATTATATTAGTCACATAGTTGGCGGGCAAACTTGGAAACACATAAGGACCAAAAAAGTTTAAGTCCTAGAGTTGGTCAGATTGACCGTCAACCTAAAACTCCAAATCCTTCACCTTTTCAGAAGAAGCGTCTAGATCTTCCTTCATCTTTCTCGACTCCTCCGTGGATTGGGAGAAGCGTTCATTCAGATCCTTTACGTCAGAGGTGGACTTGGAAAGGTCTACTTGAAGCTTCTGAATTTGTGATTCAGAAGCCATCGCATTGCCAACCTCCGCATTCAGCTGCACTTTCAGTTCTTCAATCTCTTTTAGAGCATCAGTGAGACGCGATTCAGATTCCTTCAAAGAGTCATGTTCTTGGCGAAGAGTGGAAATCTCAAGTCTATGTGCGGCACACTCTTTATTCTTCGCCACCATCGCCTTCTCATGCTCAGCAGCTTTCTCTTCCAATTTCTTGTTGTTTTGGAAGACCTTTCTCATTGACCACACTTCTTTACAGACAGCTTGATACTTGTCATCAAGCTTATCGTACTCTTGATGGGATCGAAGCGTGTCATTACATGATTGCATCCCAAGAACAGCATTCGACAGATACGTGGCCTACAAAAAAAAACAATTAAATTAGCACGAAAATACATAAGTTAAATGCGAGTTTAGGTCACTTACAGCAGATAGAGCTTTAGTGAGCTCCTCGCGTATCCAATCCTCAGGCTTCGTCAAAAGTATCTGGGTTGCTTTAGATCGCACCCCTTCATCCGCAAACAGGCTCAGATAATCAAAATTGATGTGGAAGGGAGCAAACTCTGGTACCGACCTCGAGCACGACCCAGTTTCAAACGTGCCACGAGGACCAGATCCTTCAGTCTTCCTCATCTGAATTAATTTAGCACCATGCAACCTCACAGCTAAATGAGGAAGCACCGCTTCACGGTAGAGATGAGCCCCTTTCTTCTTCTTAATAGGCTTGCCAAAAGGGTCTTCCGACTTCAGATAATGTGTCACATCAGAAAAAGTAAAATCCTCACGCTGACACAAAGAGAAAGGAACCCCTTGACCACATTGAAAAGAAACAAGGGCTGAAGAAATCTTCTTCACATGCTTCAATTCCGCCTTGCTCAGTGCGCAAGGAACATCCAAGTGTACGCGACGAGCATTGGCCCAGGCCTCTCGACTCCCGCGTACAAACATCGAGTCAACAAAGAAGAACTCACTCTTCCACTGCGGCCCATAGTTAGTGGGGAGTTAAACGATCAATTCATGCCCGTGAAACCGCTTAGCCAACCCCAACCGACCAGATTCAGAAGCGGGAGGCTTGACAAATTTGAAGAACCAGAAAAATGAGGCGGCGGTTGCAGGGATATTCAAACTCCAACAGATGTTGGAGAATCCTCTCAAGTATATAAAAAATGCTGCCTGCATCTGTGACAGCGACACGCCCCCTTGTAATAACACTTCACTCATTAGTATGGGGATGGGCAGCACGGAGAAGTGTCTGAAATAGAGTCGGGGAATCGCCTGAAACCCCGCAGGAGGAAGGTTCGCGGGTTGATATTGCGATCCCCAAAATCGCAAGTGCCCAGAAATGCGTACCCCTCGCAAAATGTCTCGGGATTCGCGTGCAGACATAACAGAGAATGGATGCACAGTCTCAGTCTGCGGCACAAGAGGTGCATTAACAAAAACTTCTTCAAAAGACCCCTCGCTCGCGTCACTTAGGGGCAGCAGCTTAATTTCACCACCCGGCAAAGTTTCACAGTGACCATAGCCAGTGTGGTTCTCAACTCCCTCGTAGAAGGGGAGGTTAATGTGGTCTCCATCTGATGAAGTACTGAATCTGCTACCAGGGCTCGCGGTGGTGCGAGATTGATGCCGGAGGCTTTGGAGTCTACGACGCACGCTCTACGTCAAAATACCTGCAAGTGAAACTAGGCGATTCTAGTGAGAATCGGCGAGTTTCGTAGTGTAGTGCTCTGGTGTGAGAGTGGAACTTGAATCGTGCCTTTGAGTGTCCCCTTGGGACCCCTTTTATAGGGTCTCAGAGGGCGCACTCATCAGCGGAGATCGCGCCTATGGTCATATATGGTAACATTTATGACGTTGGCTGTCGCCGAGTAACGGTCGTAAGTCGTCGATTTTGGTATGGAAGTCGCCTAGTTAAGGGCTAACTCGGCGAGTTTCTAGGGCCAAGTCGTATAGTCTACCATACTGCCGATCTTGCCTTAACTCGGCGAGTTATCCTGTATGTCGGCGACTTGGTAATCCAATCAGGCGACTTACGGGCTAACTCGGCGATCTGGACGAAGAACGATGTTCCGCACCGTGGGAGCTCTCCGGGGGTCCTGCCTTAGCGACGGAGCCCTAGTCCTTGTTGAGAGGCGTTGATGGATAGTGACTGGTGTAATCAGGTATGTCTCACCAGTACTCCCCCCTAAAGAGAGCACAAGAAACATGGTGTATCACCACCATCCTTGTCCACTTCCGTGGGAGGAGGAGGAGTCTTCGATCCCTCAGCCGGATCAGGGCGGCGTCGGCTTTGACCGCGGTCCAATTCCAGTTCCTGATCATAGTCGAAGGACTCAGGAACCCGTACACCCTCCGCGGAGGGGATATATGTCTTTCCTCTACCCCCCATCTCATAAGTGGGAGGAATGGGGGTACTACCCTCGCGAGACGAGTTCTTCGCATGCTTTGGGTGTTTTCGCTTTCTTTTCTTACTCGGCCTCTCAGATTCAGCAGTCGGCCTCTCACCTATGTCAGTAGAGGTCAACCCCTCAGTGCGGGTGACCGAAACATCAGGTACCACCACCTGAATGGGCACATATGCTTCAACATCCGCCCCCGAGTTTTGGGGCAATGTCGGCGATTTAGGTGCCAAACTCGCCGATGTTTGAGCAGAACTCGCCGATCCCAGATTGATAACTCAGTGAGGTCTCTTGAATATGGGGACACCCCCCCTTGCCCTTAGTCGGCGACTTCCCAAGGGGACTCGCCAATTAGGAGCAAGAGTCGGGAGAATCTCGCCTGCTTCAACAGAAGGCTCAGCCACGACTAGAGCCCCGGAGTCACACCCCAAACTCGCCGACTTCTTGTTAGAACTCGACGATTTTTCGGGAGTGAGCCCAAGTAACTCGCGGGCCGTGGCACAGTATCTAGCATCCGACTGTGCATCAACAACCGGAATCTCCGACCCACCGCGCGTAGGCGAGGGGATTGGAGATTCAACGGTGTTGAGCACTGCCGGCCGCTAGACTCTCGTCAATGTCAGTGTTTAAAATGTCGTCGACCAGAGCCTCGGTCTCCGACATGGTGAGTTGAGGGAGTGACGGTTGGTCTGCCATAAGTCGGCGATTTAGAGAGAAACTAGGCGACTTAGTGGAAGATTAGGGTTTAGGCGATTTGGGGAAAATGATGTGCGGATTAAAATAATCGAATGGCTATTTATAGACCCTGGACAAATTGCAAAATTCCCTCGGAAAATCCATAAATTACGCGAAGGAAAATCGCTAATTGATTCTCAAATCTTCAAAACTCGACGAGTTTAGGGAAACTCGTTGAGTTTGGGCAAAAAACACGGGATACGAAAGGGAAACTTTCATATTTGGGAAATTTGAAAATATTTCCCAAGATCCCAAGGATTTTCTAAGAAATCCGCCAGCTCATATTAAGGATCGCCGAGTTTGCAAGAAAGTCGCCGATCTAGGTCAGCAAACTTTCAAGTTTCTCACAGAACAACCCTGATGCTAAGTCGCCGAGTTAGGACATTAAGTCGTCGACTTAGGATATCACATAGTATCTTAGGGGGGGAGTATCATAAGCTCTCTCCAACAACAAAAGGAGGGTATCACAAGCTCTTCCGACATTTCTGTTGCTCCGGCCGGAAATCGTCAGACTTCAAGGGGGAGTATCACAAGCTCTCCCGACATTTCTTCCGCTTCGGCGGGAAATCGTCGAATTTCGAGGGGGAATATCACAAGCTCTCCCGACATTTCTGTCGCTCCGGCCGGAAATCGTCGAATTTCGAGAGGGAGTATCACAAGTTCTCCTGACATTTCTATCGCTTCTGCTGGAGATCGTCAAATTTCAGGGGGGGGAGTATTACAAGCTCTCCCGACATTTCTATCGCTTTGGCTGGAGATCGTCAAATTTCA
>LFYR01001449.1:81347-92611 GCA_001185155.1 Zostera marina | reverse complement strand
ATGAGCCTGGTGGCAGCGTACCAGAGCTGTCCACGAGGCCTAGAGTTAGCGATTCCCCCCTGGAGTCGGCGACTTGGTAGTCCCAATCGGCGACTCCCAAGTGTTAGCTTGAGCTCTTGACGTAGACACGTGCTCCGCACCGTGGAAGCCTTTCCGGGGGTCCGGCATATAGCGACGGAACCCTATTCCTTGTTTGAAGGGCGTTGCTGGGAGTGACTGACGTAATCAGGCATGTCTCACCAATTTATTTAATTATTAATTAAATAAATGATTTTAATTTTCAAATAATTGTTTTCAACATTGGATTTTAAATCAAGTTCTCAATATAAAAACTGATTAATGGAATTTACAATATTTTCTTAATTAATAATTAATTAATTAATTAATTAATAATTAATTAATTATTAATTATTCAACAATTATTTAAAAATTAACTAACAATCACACTTATAGAAAATCTGATTGTTACTTTTTTTAATTATTAATTAATTAAATAATTATTTAAATTTAATTAAATAATTATTTATTTATTTATTAATTAAATAAATAAATGATTTTAATTTTGAAATAATTGTTGTTCAACAATTATTAAAAAATTAACTTACCCTAACCCTAATTAATTAATAAATTATTTAATTATTTTTCAATTAAATAATTATTTACCTAATTTTATATAAAATAATTACTAAACATTTATTTAACTAATTTTTAAATTTATTTAATTTTCTATTTAATTTAAAATCATGCATTCATTTTAACTCATGCATTCATTTTAACACATGCATTCATTTTAACTCATGTATTTCAATTCATTTCATGGCATTTCATTATTTCATAGCATTCATTTCAAAAAATTTGAATTCATTTTAAATTCACACAATTTAAGAACATGCATTTCATTTTCCAATTATTTAATTAACATGCAAATTATATTAACTAATTAATAAATTAATAAAAAATATTACATTGATCATGGCATTTCATTATTTCATAACATTCATTTCAAATAATTTGTATTCATTTTAAATTCACACAATTTAAGAACATGCATTTCATTTTCCAATTATTTAATTAACATGCAAATTATATTAAATAATTAATAAATGAATAAAAAATATTACATTGATCGATCGATGAAGATTAAAACGCAAATTGAATTTCAACCGGAAATGTTAATTACAAATATCCGTAAATACCTACAAAAAAATATCAACACATAACATATATATCGATCAATAAACACAACAAAACACATAAAATATTATAAACTATATATCGCAACACATAGTTAATATCAAAAGACCTTAATTAATTTGTAAATTACATACCTTAATCAAAACAAACAACTAACGTGAGATGGTCCAACAACAATTAAAAAGAGTTCGGCACAGCGGGGAACGGAGATCAATCAAATTCAACCTAAAAAATGACATAAATTAAAAGAGAAAATTTAAATAATTAATTAAAACAGAATATTTAAATAAAAAATTCAAAAACAATTTAAAACATAACACACCTATTTGATTAAATTAAAACAAAAATTTAAAACAAATTTGATTTAAAACAGAACATACCTACTTGATTTAAATAAAAATTCCAGCAAACCTATTTGATTAAAAATTAAAAACATAACATACCTATTTCATTAAATTAAAACAAAAATTCAAGAAACTATATACCTATAATAAAATTCCAGCAACTACCTATTCCAGCAAACCATATAAATCAAAATATTTAAAGATCAAATATCAACTAACTAACTATTCCATCAAACACACAAATAAAACATTAAAAGATTAAAATAAAAAAAATCATTATAGATCAATTAATAACAAAAAATTTCAGTAAACCATATTGATCAAAAAATTAAAACATTAAAAGTTCAATTATCAACTACCTATTCCAACAAACATACAAATAAAACATTAAAAGATTGAAAAAATCAAATAAATTCATTATAGATCAATCAAATAAATTTCCAGCAATAATAAAGATTGCTTCTTCTTCATGTGAGTGTTTTAAAATAAATTCCAATAAATTTCATTTGCAAATCAAATTATCTCCAAAATTCCAATAAATTTTAGTTAGTTTTTAGTTAGTTTTTTAAAATTCATTTGCATTGTAGTATAATGTTATATACTCTCAAACAGAAAAACAACCGATAGTACCTACAACTAACCAATTGAAAAGTTAACTAAATCAAGATATTAATAGTGAACATAGATACAAGACGATCGTAGTTATTCTCTATCTTCATTTAAACTGCACATGTAGAACAACTGAAAATCCAGCAGAGTGCAAAAACACCCAAATCAAATCGGCCAGCAGAGTGCAAAAACACCCAAATCAGTAGATTTAACACTAAATTATACATCAAATAACTAATCATACATCATACATCAAATAACACTAAATTAACACTAAATTAACAGTAGATTTAAATAACAGTAGACTAGACTAGATAAAGATTTAAATATATTAACACTAAATTAACACTAAACAGAAAATATATTTAAATCAAGATTAAAAATGTAGATATAAACACTAAATTAAAAACACTAGATATATAACTTTTTATCACAAACAATAGATCCATAAATTAATCAATAAACATTACTTAAATCCTACTACATAAACATAAACATAAAAACAGTACTACATAAATCCTAAACATAAACATTACTAAATAAACATTACTTAAATCCTACATAACAAACATAAAAACAGTACAACACATTAATCAATAACTTCAACAGTACAACATAAAAACATTAATCAATAATCAAATTAATCAAATGAATCAATAATAACTTCAAATTAATCAATAACTTAAACAACACATTAATCAATAATAACTAAAACTAAAAACCATAAACTAAAACACTCAAAAATACATAAACCCTAAAATACACAAATCCCAAATACATAAACACTAAAATAGATAAAACCCCTAAATACAATAATCAAATAAATCCCAAATCAAAATAAATAAATGAAGATCAACATAAAATCAATATTTAACATAAACAATCACAAAATCAATAAACCCCAAATCAAAAAAAGAAGATTACATGAAGAAGAAAATAAAAAGAATACATGAAAAATAAGAAGAAAAACGGGAATAAGAAGAAGAAGAGGAAATAAATCAAGAAAAAGAGAGAAAGATGAAGAAGAAGATGAAGATAAGATTTACCTTTGATGACCAAAAGAAACTGACCGGAGGACGCCTAGATCGTCGGAGGAGACTTGGGGAAGATTAGGGAGGAGTGGGAACGATTTGGGGGGAAATGAAAGAATCTGGAATTTTTTTTCTTATATAAAAATTTCCCAGCGGCCTGGCCGTCGGGAAATACTTAAGTTTTGTTTGACTTAGTTTGACTGTACGGGGGACCACGGCGGCGCAAGTTGTAAATTTAGGGTTTTCCAAAAATCCTGGCGGCCAGGCCGCTGGCTACTGAAAAAAACAAGCGGGAAAAAGTATCCAGCGGCCAAGCCGCCAACAATTTTTCTCCCGACCGTTGACGGTTTTAGTATGCCGGCGGCCAGGCCGCCGGATCACTTCTTCCCGACCGTTGGGGAAATTGGAGCTGGCGGCCAGGCCGCCGGATAACTTCTTCCCGACCGTTGGTGAATTGGAGCTGGCGGCCAGGCCGCTGACATTTTTTACAAAAAAATATTCCGTCGTCGGAGCTGGCGGCCAGGTTCTTCTCTATTACTCTCGCGTTGTGGTACTTGGCTATCTTCGCTTGTACGCGAGGTCCCTGATGGCGGCCTCTTCTCTCTTGTCTTCCACGTCCTCCCTGGTCAAAAGGAGCGCTCTGTCATTTGCCTCCAATTGAAATTAATCTATCCTGGCCGTTGGCCAAATCAGCTCCGCGGGGGCTACCGCCTCGATTCCGAAAGCGAGCACGAACGGCGTCTGGCCCATCGGCGACCTGATCGTTGTTCGATAGGCCCACATGGTCTCCGGGACCTTGTCTGCCCAAGTCCCCGGGTGTTCCCCTACCTTCCTTTTTAGGATGGACACAATCGTGCGGTTGGTGACCTTTACTTGTCCGTTCCCCTGCAGGTGGTAGACCGGGGCGAAGCTCAGCTTGATCCCGCTGTCCTCGCAGAATTCCCTTAGCTTCTTTCCCGTGAACTGCGTCCCGTTATCCATCACTATCGGGACCCCGAATCGGCAGATGATGTTCCTGAACACGAAGTTGACCACATTCTGCTCCGTAATCGCGCTTGTGGCTTCCGACTCTGCCCACTTGGTAAAATAGTCGACCGTCACGAAGAGGAATTTTCTTCCCCGTGACGCCGGGGGGAAAGGGCCAACGATGTCGATGCCCCACCGCGCGAATGGGACAGACGTAGTTACTGCATTTAACGCGGTGGACGGCCGCCTCTGAACGTTTGAGTGTCTTTGGCACTCGTCGCACCTTTCCACTATTCCCTCAGAGTCTTTTATTGACTCTGGCTAGTAGTAGCCCTGCCTGGCCACCTGCTTTTCTAGGGCCCGGTCGTCTTGGTGGTCGCCACTTGCCCCCTCGTGAATGCTTCGCGCGATCGCTCGACCATCCTCGCGAGAGACGCATAGTCGGAGCGGGGCTCCCTCCGCGGCTATCCGGCGGTATAGTTTTCCTTGTGTTGCTACGAACCACGCCGCTCTATGCCTTAGCTTCTTCGCCCCCATTGGATCACTTGGTCCCTCGCCTGCTTCGAGGAACCTCACTAGCGGCGTCCTCCAATTCCCCGCCGTTATTAATGCACAGGCCGGGCTGCCGGACCTCCGGGCTCTCGTGGAGTGCTCCTGGTTCTCTATACGGACCCATCTGCCTTCCTTCCTCCCCGGAGCCGCTCCTAATTTGGCCAGTGTGTCAGCCTCCCCGTTGCTTTCCTGCCGATCTAAGTGATTTTCCAGTCGGTGAGTCGCCCCAAAGCAGTTCGGGCTTCTGCTACTGGTGAGACATGCCTGATTACGTCAGTCACTTCCAGCAACGCCCTTCAAACAAGGAATAGGGTTCCGTCGCTATATGCCGGATACCCTAAAGGCTTCCACGGTGCGGAGCACGTGTCTACGTCAAGAGCCCAAGGCAACACTTGGGAGTCGCCGACTGAGACTACCAAGTCGCCGACTTCAGAGGTGTATCGCCGATTCCGGCCAGGGAAATTGGGTCTGGTAGACCGAGGACTTGGCCTCAAAGGAATCGGCGACTCCACCTCTGGGTCGGCGACTCCCACACCTGAGTCGCTGACTCCCTGCCGTTACTTGGACGGGCCCACACCATTATGGCACCTTTCAATAAGATACCATAATGGGGTGGGCCCCACTCTATTAAATGGAAACGCCTCCAAGACCCTATAAAATGGGTCCTTGATGAGACATGCCTGATTACACCAGTCACTACCCATCAACGCCTCTCAACAAGGACTAGGGCTCCGTCGCTATGGCAGGACCCCCGGAGAGCTCCCACGGTGCGGAACATCGTTCTTCGTCCAGATCGCCGAGGTAGCCCGTAAGTCGCCCGATTGGACTACCAAGTCGCCGACATAAAGGATAACTCACCGAGTTAAGGCAAGATCGGCAGTATGGTAGACTGTACGACTTGGCCCTAGAAACTCGCCGAGTTAGACCTTAACTAGGCGACTTCCATACCTGAATCGGCGAATTGCGACCGTTACTCGGCGGCAGCCAACGTCATAAATGTTACCATATATGACCATAGGCGCGATCTCCGCCGATGAGTGCGCCCTCCGAGACCCTATAAAAAGGGTCCCAAGGGGACACTCAAAGGCACGATTCAAGTTCCACTCTCACACCAGAGCACTACACTCCGAAACTCGCCGATTCTCACTAGAATCGCCTAGTTTCACTTGCAGGTATTTGACGTAGAGCGTGCGTCGTGGACTCCAAAGCCTCCGGCATCAACCTCGCACCACCGCGAGCCCTGGTAGCAGATTCAGTGCTTCATCAGCTGGCGCCGTCTGTGGGACTACCGAACCACCGGTATCCCGTTGTAATCGCGATTTTTTAAAAAATCCGGCTCGAGCTCTCCCGAGAGTTCGCCGAGTTTGTCAAAAAATCGCCGACATAGAATGTCCGATTCTCGGTTAACGTCCGATTTAGCCTTAAATCGCCGACTTATCCTTGAGAATCGCCCGATCCGGAATATCGTCTGCTAGCTAAGAGTGTTGTCCACGACCTTGTTCGGGAATACACCTAACTCGCCGAGTTAACACTTAACTCGCCGACTTAGTTTCTGTTTTTCCAACAGGCTCAGTCAGGTACCTCTCTGCTTTGGTACTTCTTCGCTTCCGCTTTCATGGCAATCATCGAAAAGCAGAAGCACCCTTACGCAAAAAGGAGTAAGGGAAAAATGCCAGCAACTGAGCTGGAACAGGGTAAGCAATCCCGACCTAGGGCTCGCCCTGTGGAAACAAACTCGGTTCCTCCTCCTGTCGAGGAACACATTGTGCCCAAGGCTCCACCCACCTTGGAAGAAAGGTTGTTCAGCTTCATGGACAACATCGAAAGAAGAATGACTAACCTCGAGCAAGCGAAGAGTCATAGGACCACCACCATCCGTGAAAGAGCGGATGAATCTGGGTCCATCTATTCTCCATCTGGGGAGAAAAAACAGAGTTCCCGTCCCAAGACGGGACCCAGTAAGAGTCGCTCCGAGAGGACTCTTACTACTCGGTTCGTAGAGGATCTTCGGCGGAAGTTGGCCACCGACCCAGCTGTCGGCAACCCGCACGAAGTCCTGAGGGTTAAAAGTGCTCCTCTTAGCGAGGACCTTTTAAAGGGAGTTTTCCCACCCAACTGGCGGGTACCAAAAATCGAGGCCTACGACGGTTCAAGTGATCCAGAGGATCACGTGAACCTCTACCTCAACATCTTGGAACCGCAAACCATCGATGATGGGATGCTGTGTCGGGCATTCCCCGGCACTTTCAAGGGCAGCGCTTATCGATGGTTCTCTGGTCTGCCAGCTGGCTCAGTCACCAGCTTCGCAGACCTCTCATCCAAATTCATCGCCCAACACGTGGGAATGATAAGGATAAAGCATAGTGCCAACGCACACCTGGCACTGAGACAGGACAAACTGTCTCTGAGGGATTATACGGTCAAGTTCACCACTATGATGACAGAGGTGAACGACCTAATCCCGAGTGTGGCCATAGCGGGATATATTAGAGGATTAGTCCCCTACTCCTCTCTGGCCCAAAATCTGACTCTCTACAAGGTGAGTTCTCTGCCCGACCTTTTCCAACGCGCTCAATTGTACATTGAGGTGGAAGAGGAGGATGAGAACAAGCTAGCTGAACTTGGGACTCCTAGCTATAAAAAGCCTAAGTATGAGAGGAAGGGGTTTAGCGGAAACAACAATTTCCGTGACACCTCTAACAGGTATACCAGCAACAAGGCCGAGCCTTCCAAAAAAGAATGGAAGCCTAGGCATGATAACAAGGTATACCAGACCTCAACCAGCAAACCGTCTAAGGGCGCAGTTCCACTATGGAAAAGGAACACCCCGCTTATAATAAGCAAAGGCGAGCTGTTTGAGAAATTAAAGGGTCGAGCAGACCTACCTGTCCCTCGCTCTTTAGACCCTGCAGGCAAAGAGGGCCGCACGCAATCTGGGAAATACTGTGAATTTCACAAAGACTGCGGCCACTTAACAGACCACTGTAGGGAGTTCTCGACTTTTGTCGAGCAGCTGATCTCTAAGGGTGAACTTGGCAACTCCGTCAAGAAATCCCGAGGAAGGGACAACTGCAAATCTGACCCAAAGGGGAAGCGTTCACGCTCTCCTTCGCCAGATAGAGACAACAGCGAGAACCAGATTGACAGCGGCAGCTCTGCGGATATCCTCTACATGGATACTTTTACCAAGATGGGCCTTAAAAGGGAGGAACTATCTCCCTGTAAGGAAGCCATCTACGATTTCACTAACATCGCCGCCCCAGTGGCCGGTGTTATTGACCTAAAGGTATCCATCGGTTCCAAGCGAGGAAGGGTTAGCCGAACATGCCGCTTCATAATAGTGGAGGTAGAATCTACTTTCCATGGCATTTTCGGACGCCCCTTCATCCACAGAATCCAAGCAGTCCCGTCTTCTTATCACCAATGCATTCGATACCCAGTAAACGGGTTCGTTGCAACTGTCAAAGGATCACAAAAAGATTCTAGACAAGGGTATAAGAAGGCAACCCAGCTGACTAAACTCGACCACATGCTCGTCCACGCCCCGCATAACACTGAGGAGAGGGAAAAATTACAACCTGTGGACGAGACCGAGGTATACCAGCTGGTGGGGGGACATGTGGCACTAGGGAAGGGGTTACCCCCCGACCTAAAAGCCAAGCTTGTGACTGTCCTGGAGGAGCACCAGGACAGGTTCGTTTGGGAGGGTGAGGCACCGACACAGATTGCGCGTCAGATCGTGATGCACAAACTAAATGTCGACTCATCCATTCCAGCTCGACGCCAAAAACGTCGAGTACTCACTTCTGACAGGCGGGAGGCAGCCAATGAGGAAATATCGAAACTCTTGAATGCAGGGTACATTCGGGAAGTTCGATACCCGACTTGGTTGGCCAACCCCGTTCTGGTCAAGAAGCCCAATGGCAAATGGCGCATGTGCATTGATTTCACGGATCTCAATAAAGCATGCCCCAAGGACAGTTACCCGTTGCCATCCATCGACGAACTGGTCGATGGAGCATCCGGTAACGAGCTCCTCTCTATGATGGATGCCCACTCAGGATACAATCAAATCCTGATGCATGAGCCTGATGAGGAAAAAACATCCTTCATCACGGACTCAGGGACTTTCTGTTATAAGGTAATGCCATTCGGCTTAAGGAATGCTGGGGCTACATTTCAGCGTTTAATGGACAAGGTTTTTGCAAACCAGATCGGGCGCAACGTTTCCGCTTACGTCGATGACATCCTAGTCAAGTCGTCAAGCATGGAAAAGCACCCCGATGATCTGAAAGAAACCCTTGAGACATTACAGCAATATGGAATGAAGCTCAACCCAGCCAAGTGCGCATTCGGAATCAAGGAAGGCAAGTTCCTTGGTTTCTATGTAGGTCAGCACGGGATCAAACCTAATCTCGACAAAATCCAAGCTATCCTTGATATGGAAGCCCCCTGCACAATCCGAGAAGTGCAAAGGTAGAACGGTCGAATCAATGCGCTCATTCGTTTCATATCGCAAACGGCTGACAAGTGCAAACCGTTCTTCCAATTGCTGAAAACTGCCGCTAAGGGTAGTATCACTTGGACACCAGAATGCGAGGAGGCATTTGCGAAACTAAAGGCGCACATGTCCTCACTCCCAATGCTGACATCACCCAAAAAGGGAGAGGACCTGTACTTATACATAGCGGCCTCAGAAGAGGCCGTGAGTGCAGTCCTCATCGCGCAATGGGACAAGGAACAGGTCCCTATCTACTACCACTCGAGGCGACTACAAGGTGCCGAACTGCGATATTCTCCCATCGAGAAGATCGTATTCGCAGTAATCCACGCTTGTCGTCGCTTTCGAGCCTACTTCTTGGCGCACACGATTGTTGTACTAACATCGTGTCCTCTACGTCGTCTACTTCACAAACCCGACATCTCGGGAAGGTTAACCAAATGGGCAATTGAACTCAGCGAGTTCGACTTGGACTTCCGACCAGCCACTGCCATCAGGGGGCAAGCTGTAGCGGATTTCATTGTCGAACTCACACAGCCCAGTTTGACACAACCTTGGATTGTGGAAGTAGACGGCTCGAGTTGCAGCACAGGCTCGGGTATCGGAGTAAAAATCCATAGCCCAGATGGAAAAAACTACGAACACTCGGTTCGACTTCATTTCCCGGCTTCTAACAATGTCGCGGAATATGAAGCGGCCATACATGGCCTGAAGCTGCTAAGAACTCTCCGCGCTGAGAATGTCACGCTCCGCACTGACTCCCAGCTCGTGGCTCGGCAAACCACTGGTGAATTTGCTTGTAAGGAACCACAAATAACAAAGTATGTGGAAGCAATAGATCTCACCAAACAATTCGCCGAGTTCAAAATCGAGCAAATCCCTCGAATTCAAAATTTACCTGCTGATGCTTTAGCACGTCTAGCGTCATCTTGGGAGGGAGGACAGCGCGAGATTTTAGTGGACTCTATACTGCAGCCCACATGCCAAGTATTGGCTGTCACTTCCGACCCTCAAGAGGATTGGAGGCAACCAATACTGGCGTTCATCCAGAATGGAGTGCTTCCTAGCGACAAAGGGGAGGCCAAAAAACTAAAACACAGAGCAGCAAAATACTGTGATGTCGGAGGGGTACTTTACAAAAAGTCCTTCGATAGTCCTTTGCTGCGCTGTTTGGCCCAACCCGATACTAGTAGGGTTCTCCAGGAAGTACATGAAGGCTCATGCGGACTCCACGAAGGGGGAAGAGCATTAGCCTTCAAAATCATAAGGCTCGGGTACTATTGGCCCACCTTAAGGTTGGAAGCTCGCACTTACGTCCGCAAGTGCCGAGCATGTCAGCTGCATAGCCCTATGCAGCAGAAACCATCCGCGGAAATGACTCCGATCCTGAGCTCAATCCCATTCGCAAGGTGGGGGTTGGACATCGTAGGACCATTCCCCCCTCAACGTCACAGGCTCGATTCATATTTGTAGCAGTAGACTACTTTACAAAATGGGTCGAGGCTCAGGCTGTGGCAAAAATCACTCAGGATGCGGCGGTCAAATTTATTTACCGCTCCATAGTCTGTCGATTCGGCATTCCCCAAGACATTGTCACGGAAAATGGCTCACAATTCACGGGAGGAAAATTTTCAAGAATGTGCGAGGACCTAAGCATAAAGCTCCACTTTGCCTCCATTTACCGACCTCAGGCAAACGGGCAAGTGGAGGTCACCAACAAGGCCATCGTACAAGGATTGAAAAAGAAAATCGAATCAGCCAAAGGGGCCTGGGCAGACAAGTGCGAAATCCTATGGGCATATCGCACAACGAGTAAAAACCCCACGGGTGATGAAGCACGGAATCTGCTACCAGTGGGCTCGCGGGGTGGCGAGATGAGCCGGAGGCTGTGGAGTCCACGACGCGCGCTCTACGTCAAACACCTGCAGAAGAGGAGGGGAATCGGCGACTCACGTGGGAGTAGGCGATTCGGGCTCCTTGGTTTGCTCTAGTGGGAGTGTGAGTCAAGAGAGGATGAGTTGAGGGTAGAGGTCCCCCAAGGACCCCTTTTATAGGGTCTTGGGGGGC
>LFYR01001449.1:58970-76295 GCA_001185155.1 Zostera marina | reverse complement strand
TTCTCAACCCATCTTGTCGCTAAAAAGCCTTGAAGGGGGCCGTCGTTGCGGACTTTAAGTCGCTCTTGATCAGAGAGACTATAAACATTAGTTCTATCGCTCCGGCTAGAACTTGGTTCTATCGCTCTGGCAAGAACCCGATTATGTCGCTGAATAGCCTTAATCGATTCCGTCGCTTTGGCAGGAATTTATCTTGTCGCTTCGGCCTCGATAACACAGTGCAGTCGCCCCTGATCAGGGAAGGACTATAAACATGAGTTACCGTGGCCTGGAATTCGATCCATTTCTAGTACCTTTGGCCTGTGGATTCTGAATCATTACGTCACTGTGGGCGGATGATTCGATCTCATCTTGTCGCTTTGGCCTTGGTGCTGGATCAAACACATTGAACCTTGCTTGGGGGGGGGTACTGGTGATACACCATGTTTCTTGTGCTCTCTTCAGGGGGAGTACTGGTGAGACATGCCTGATTACACCAGTCACTACCCATCGCTTACGACCCGCGAGTCTAAGCGATGGTTACAAAATCCAATTTACGTCCAGAGTGGCTAAATTGCGATCACAAGTCTAGTTTACGATTTATAAGTCCAAAGTGCGACTTAAGAATCTAAATCGGATTCTCATTTACGAATCTAGCCCCGAGATTCTAAATTTTCGACTACAATCAACGATACCCACGTTTTCAATCTATTTTGTCACTATGGCCTTAATAGACCAAGGATCATTTTGTTGCCTTGGCCTTAATGATCCTATCCCATCTTATCGCTATGGCCTTGATGAGGATCGAGAGTCACTCTGTCGCTATGGCCGGAGCTTGACTAATACACCAGGGTTCAAGTCTACAATTGTAGTCCTAAATTCTAGTCTCTTAGTCTCTATGCTAGTACAAGTTACAAAATAGAATAGTTAGATTTTATTTTTGTGACACTCTTTCGAAATCACTACCTACGACTCTAACTAGTACCCTACATTAGAAATCTATTTTGTTGCTTTGGCCTTAATAGATCAAGGTCCATTTTGTTGCTTTGGCCTTAATGAACCAAGAATTATTTTGTCGCTTTGGCCTCAATAATTCTTCTATCTTGTCACTTTGGCCTTGATAGACTTGGAGATCATTTTATCGCTTTGGCCTTAATGATCTCATCCCATCTTGTCGCTTTGGCCTTGATGCGGATCCAAAAGTTACTCTGTCGCTTCGGCCAGAGTTCAACTACATTAGGGTATAAGTGTAGAGTCTTAGGTAGTTGAAAGAAAGTTCTAAGTCCTATTCCCGATAATTTTTGTATCTCCAACTGATTACGTCAATTAGCTTTGCAAGTCTTAAGTTAGTTGTGAAGTTTAATTTATTTCACGAGTTTAGCCGTAGACTGAGCTATGATTCGTACGACCAAGTCTACGCCCAGAGTGGCTAGCAATAGGGTTAGCAGAGTTTAATTTACGTCCAGAGTGGCTAAATTACGACTTGTGAATCTAGTTTTGGGTCTTAGTTACAATTCAAAAAATAAATTAAATAAACAATTAATTAAGAAAGCAAAATAATTGGTTAAATTGAGTTCCAAAAATATTACAAAAATATCAAAACATTTCAAGAGGGAGTATCACAAGCTCTCTCCGACACTTCTGTCGCTTCTGCCAGAAGTCGTCAAAATTCAAGGAGGGAGTATCACAAACTATCCCGACGCTTCGGTCAGAAGTCGTCACACTTCAGGAGGGAGTATCACAAGCTCTCTCCATCGTTAGGGTTCCGAATTACAAGGCAACCCTTGAATGTCAAATATTTCTGATTCGTCGTCTGCTCTATCTCTAGTAACTCTACGTTAATCTGGAGGTATAAATTGTCCGTAAATTTAACCGTAGACTGAGCTACGATTCGTACGACCAAGTCTACGCCCAGAGTGGCTAGCAATAGGGTTAGCAGAGTCTAATTTACGTCCAGAGCGGCTAAATTACGACTTGTGAATCTAGTTTCGGACCTTAGTTACAATTTAAAGGGTAATTTATATGAAAGATTAGCAATGGAAAAAACAATAGATAGTTCACCGACAGTCACGGACTTCGAAAAACACTCGTCCCAAAAGTTTGTGTGTCGCAAAGGCACAATCTTCGGGGGGAGCATAACAAGCTCTCCCGACGCTTCTGTCGCTTCGGCCAGAAGTCGTCAAAATTTAAGGGGGAGTATCGCAAGATCTCCCGGCACTTCTGTCGCTTCGGCCAGAAGTCGTCAAATTTCGAGGGGAGTATCACAAGCTCTCCCGACACTTCTGTCGCTCCGGCCAGAAGTCGTCAAATTTCGGGGGGAGTATCACAAGCTCTCCCGACACTTCTGTCGCTCCGGCCAGAAGTCGTCAAATTTCGGGGGGAGTATCACAAGCTCTCCCGACACTTCTGTCGCCTCGGCCGGAAGTCGTCAAAAAATTTGAGCACGGTAAAATCTGTCGCTTCGACCAGATTTACTAAGGACAAATTTGAGCAAAGGAGGGGCATCACGAAAGGTAAATCGCACGGTAAGTTCAATAATAAATAAAATATGCGTTTTGGACTAATCTAGTTGTTTTGCAGAGTGTTTTCCTTTTTTGCAGGTAAGATTCCGCCGTCCGGGCTAGGATCGGATTCTGATAGTGAATCTGTAGCCTTGACCGGAATCAGATTCTAATAGTGAATCAGCAGGTTCTGTATCCGAGGTGAGAATCGGATTCTGATAGTGAATCTGTAGCCTTGGTCAGAATCAGACTCTGATAGTGAGTCGGTCTATCTCGTCGCTTCGCCCTTGATAGACCAGAGGTCATTTTGACGCTTCGGCCTTAATGATCTCAAGGGGGAGTATCACAAGCTTTCCCCGATACTTCTGTCGCTTCGGCCAGAAGTCGTCGAACTTGGAGGGAGTATCATAAGCTTTTCCCGACACTTCTGTCGCTTCGGCCAGAAGCTGTCACATTATGAGCATGATAGATCTGTCGCTTTGGCGAGATCAATCAAGGATTTATTGAGCATAAGGTGGAGCAGCACGAGGAGCATCCCCGCACGGCAAGGTTAGTAAATCAATAAATATATCCTTTAGACTGATACAGTTGTTTTGCAGGTTATTTTTGTTTTGTAGGAATGATTCTGTCGCTTTGGCCAGGATCCACGCATTCTGTCGCTTCGGCCAGAATCAGACTCTGATAGTGAGTCGGTCCATTTTGTCGCTTTGGCCTTAAGAATTATTTTGTTGCTTCGGCCTCAATAATTCTTCTATCTTGTCGCTTTGGCCTTGATAGACTTGGATATCATTTTGTCGCTTTGGCCTTAATGATCTTGACCCACTTTGTCGCTTCAGCCTTGGTGGGGTAACCGTCGTTGCGAACGTAAAGTCGCTCTTGATCAGGGTGGACTATAAACATCAGTTCTGATAGTTAACTAGATCCTGTCGCTTTGGCCAGGATCCACGCATTCTGTCGCTTCGGCCAGAATCAAACTCTGATAGTGAGTCGGTCCATTTTGTCGCTTTGGCCTTAATGGACGGGAATTATTTTGTCTCTTTGGCCTTAATAATCTCCTCTCATCTTGTCGCTTTGGCCTTGATGATAACACAGAAAGAGTCGCTCCTAATCAGAGTTGGACTATAAACACGTAGTTCTATTGGCCTGGAACTAGATTCTGATAGTGAATCAATCCATCTAATAGTGCATGGATAACGGAGTCATTGTGTCGTTGTGGCCGCAATGATTCGATCCCATTTTGTCGCTTTGGCCTTGATGCGGATCACCTTGCTTGGGGGGGGATACTGGCGGTACACACATGTCTCCTATGCTCTCTTCAGGGGGGAGTACTGGTGAGACATGCCTGATTACGTCAGTCACTTCCAGCAACGCCCTTCAAACAAGGAATAAGGTTCCGTCGCTATATGCCGGACCCCCGGAAGGCTTCCACGGTGCGGAGCACGTATCTACGTCAAGAGCCCAAGGCAATACTTGGGAGTCGCCGACTGGGACTACCAAGTCGCCGACTCCAGAGGTATATCGCCGATTCCGGCCAGGGAACTCGGGTCTGGTAGACCTAGGACTTGGCCTCAAAGGAATCGGCGACTCCACCTCTGGGTCGACGACTCCCACACCTGAGTCACCGACTCCCTGCCGTTACTTGGACGGGCCCACACCATTATGGCACCCTTCAATAAGGTACCATAATGGGGTGGGCTCCACTCTATTAAATGGAAACGCCTCCAGGACCCTATAAAAGGGGTCCTAGAGGTGTCCTCCATGAACAAGTCACCTTGACTCACAACACTCCACACAAGAGAACAAAGGAGCCCGAGTGGGCCATCGGGATGGTCACCGTATGGGCATGGCAGTACGGCCTTAGTCTATGGACCACCGCCACCACTGCCAGGGCCAGCTTTTCGATGTCGGGGTACCTTTCTTCCGCCCCCTGCAGTGACCGGGAGTAATAGTAGACCGCCCTTTGCGCCCCGTCCGCCTCTGATAGGAGGACTGCCCCTTCTGAATGGGCGACGTACATTGTGAGCGGCTCGCCGTTTTGGGGTGGCCGCAGTGTTGGCAGGTGCGCAAGCCGCCTCTTCAGCTTGCCGAACGCTGACTCGCACTCCTTTATCCAGACCACTCTTGGTCCAGGCGATTTTAATAGCTTGAAAAATGGGCGAAGCCGATACGCCGCTCTTGGCAGGAATCTACTAATGGTCGCTACCCTTCCGTTCAGTTTCTGGATCTCCTTCATGGTCCTAGGTGGGGCCATTTCCATGACTGCATCCATTTTTTCCCTTCTGGGCTTAATGCCCTCCGGGGTGATCCTGAATCCCAGGAAATGGCCTTCGTTTACCCCAAAGGTGCACTTCCTTGCTTTTAGCTTCAGGCCTGCTTTCCTGATGCTGCGGAACGTCTCCTTTAAGTCGGCGAGGTGAGTGTCTCCTCATTTTGACCAGACCAGTATGTCATCGACGTACACCTCGACGTTTCTGCCAATCTGCTCTTCGAAGACCTTGTCCATGAGACGCTCAAATGTGGCCCCCGCGTTACGCAGCCCGAATGGCATTACCTGGAAACAGAAGGTCCTCGAGTCGGTGATGAAAGTGGTCTTCTCCTCGTCTTCCCTAGCCATGGGGACTTGGTTGTATCCCGAGTGCGCGTCCATGAGGCTGAGCATCTTGCAACCCGAGCTCTGGAGTACCAGTTTGTCCACTGACGGTAGAGGGTAACTGTCCTTGGGGCATGCCTTGTTGAGGTTCGTGAAATCAACGCACATGCGCCATCCGGTGTCGGCCTTCCTAACCATGACGACGTTGGACAGCCATTCTGGGTACCGGATCGGGCGTATGAACCCCGCTTCTAGGAGCTTCACCACCCCTGCCTCTGCGGCGTCCCTCTTCTCGGCCCTCAGAGGCCGCAGCTTCTGCCGAACCACCTTGGCTTCCTGGGCTACCTCCAGCCTGTGCTCGGCCGTCGCCCGAGCCACTACTCCTAGCTCTCCCAGCCCGGCGATGAACAGGTCCTCATTTTCTCTGAGGAGGCTTTCAAGGCTCCTTCTGAATTCCTCCGGTAGGTCCTTTCCCATCCGCACCTCGTTCTTTGCTAGTGGCATTGGTACCGTGGATGACGCCGGCTTTGGCTTCTGGACGTGCGGTAACTCCTCTCTGGACGTCATTACCTCGCCCACTGAGTTGAAGTAACACTCGCGGGCCTTTTTCTATGACCCCCTTACTGTGCATACGCCGGGGGGGGGTCGGAAACTTCTGGCACTGGTGGGAGAGATGACGTTACCGCTTGGAAAGCGTGCAATGCCGTCCGCCCTAGGATGGCGTTCTAGCTGGAGGTGAAGTTCACTACCGTGAAATTGACCTCCACCGTTTTTGCCTGGGCGTGGCGGCCTAACGTCACCGGGATGGCTATGATGCCCGCCACTGGGACCTCCGACTGGACGAACCCTCTTATTGGCGCCCTGCTTGGGACTAGATCCGTGTGGACGAGGCCTAAGTCCATGATGAAGCATTGAATCTGCTACCAGGGGTCGCGGTGGTGCGAGGTGATGCCGGAGACTCTGGAGTCCACGACGCGCGCTGTACGTCAAATACCTGCAAGTAGAGAATAGGCGAGAATCGGCGATTCTCTTAGTAATGCTCTGGTGAGAGTGGAACTTGTCTTTTGCCCTTGAGTGTCCCCTTGGGACTCTTTTTATAGGGTCTCGGAGGGCGTGATCAAAGGCGGACATCGCGCCTATTGCCATATATGGGAGCATTTATGGCGTTGGCTGGCGGTGAGTAACGGTCGTAAATCGATGATTCAAGTACAGAAATCGCCTATTTAGGGCAAACTCACCGAGTTTCCAGGGGCGAGATATGCAGTCTACCATACTGCCGATCTAGGCCCTAACTCGGCGATTTGACCATAAAATCGGCGATTTGGTAGTCCAATTGTGATTTACGGGTTAACTCGGCGATTTGGACGATGAACTTGTTCCGCACCGTGGGAGCCTTCCGGGGGTCCAGCGTAAAACGACGGAACCCTAGTCCTTGTTGAAAGGCGTTGTTGGGAGTGACTGTCGTAATCAGGCATGTCTCACCAGTACTCCCCCCTGAAGAGAGCACAAGAAACATGCGTGTATCGCCAGTACCCCCCTCAACCAAGGTTTTGTGTGTGATCCGCATCAAGGCTAAAGTGACAAGATGGGATCGAATCATTCCGCCCATAGTGACGTACAGATTCCGTATCCATTAAGGCCTAAGCAACAGAATGGATTGACTCTGGCCGGGTCGAACTGACATAATCTAGTTCCAGGCCAACGGAACTACCTGTTTATAGTCTAACTCTGATCGAGAGCGACTGTTCTGTGTTTATCAAGGCCGGAGCGACAAGATGGATTCGATTCTGACCGAAGCGACAGAATCTGATTCTGGCCGAAGCGACAGAATCGAGTTCTAGCCAAAGCGATAGAACTAATGTTTATAGTCCACCCTGATCAAGAGCGACTTTATGTCCGCAACGACGGTGAACCCATCAATGCAAATAAGAGGAATGATGGGTTGAGACCATTAAGGCTAAAGTGACAGAATGATCTTTGGTCCATCAAGACCAAAGTGACAAGATAGACCTGATTCTGACCGAAGCGATAGAATTATACCTGCAATAAAGAAAACATCCTGCAAAACAACTAGATCAGTCTAAAATAAATATTATTATTGACCAATTGAACTTACCGTGCGATTTTACCTCTCGTGATATTCTCCTTTTGCTCGAACCAATCCTTGGTAAATCTGGCCAAAGCGACAGATTTACCTCGCTCATTTATGTCGACTTCCGGCCGGAGCGACAGAAGTGTCGGGAGAGCTTGTGAAACTCCCCCCCGAAATTTGACAATTTCCCTCCGAAGCGGCAGAAATGTCGGGAAAGCTTGTGATACTCCCCCCGAAATTTGATGATTTCCGGTCGAAGCGACAGAAATGTCGGGAGAGCTTGTGATACTCCCCCTTTAACACCTGCATAAAAATGTGCCATATTCTGGCTGAAGTGGTAGGAGTGTCGGAGAGAGTTTGTGATACTCCCCCCGAATTGCGACAACTTCCGAAGTGACAGAAGTGTTGGGAGAGTTTGTGATACTCCCCCTGAAATCGTGCCGTTGTGACAGATTTTTGAGTTATATTTTGGATGTTTCTGTCCGAAGAGACAGAAGTATTGAGGAGAGCTTGTGATACTCCCTCCGAGAATCATGTCAACATGACAGATTTGAAATATTGATGTTTCCGTCTGAAGTAACGGAAGTATTGGAGAGAGTTTGTAATACTCCTCCTGAGAATCATGTCGACGCGACATATTCTTTGAGAATGAAATAATTTTTCGGAATATTTTGCAATCTTTCTATTTTGATTATCAATGAACTATCTTTTGTCTTTTCTTTGCTAATTTTTCA
Organism: Zostera marina; assembly: GCA_001185155.1. NCBI lineage: Eukaryota > Viridiplantae > Streptophyta > Magnoliopsida > Alismatales > Zosteraceae > Zostera > Zostera marina. The sequence continues at coordinate 68,399 of LFYR01001449.1, read as the reverse complement.
TATAAATCATCTTTAAATTGTAACAAAGGCTGGAAACTAGATTCACAAGCCGTAACTTAGCCACCCTGGACGTAAGTTAGACTCTGCTAACCCTCTCTTAGCCACTCTGGACGTAAGCTTGGTCGTACGAATCGTAGTTCAGTCGTCAGTTAAATTTGCAGATAATTTATATCTTCAAATTAACGCAGAGTTGCAAAAAATAGTACAAATAATAAACCAAAAGATAAGACGTAAAGTATTATTTGGAATCCTAGGGTTAGATTCGTAATTTAGGACTACAACTCTAGATTTGAACCATGGTGTTTTTAGCCAAGCTCCGGCCATAGCGATAGAGTGATTCTCGATCCTCGTCAAGGCCATAGCGACAAGATGGGATAGGATCATTAAGGCAAAAACGACAAAATGATCTTTGATCTATTAAGGTCATAGTGACAAAATTAACACCAGGGTATCATTGATTGTAGTCGCAAATATTTAGAATCTCATGGTTTGATTCGTAAATGGGAGTCGTAATTTAGATTCTTAAGTCACACCTTGGACTTGTAAATCGTAAACTTGACTTATAATCGTAATTTAGACTCTTTGTCGTAAATTAGATTTTGTAATCATCACTTAGACTCGTGGGTCGTAAGCTAGATCTGAGTAACGGGTGTCATCCAGCCAAAGCGATGGATTGATCCCTATGAAATTATTCTTTGTTGATTTTCCGTATTAATCCTAGTACCGTAACGTAGGCTCGAAACTGGACTCGTAAATCGTAATTTAAACACTTTGTCCGTAAAGTAGATTTTGTAACCCCCACTTAGCCACTCTGGACGTAAAGTAGATTTTGTAACCCCCACTTAGCCACTCTGGACGTAAGTTTGGTTGTGTAACCCCCACTTAGTCACTCTGGTCGTAAGCTTGGTTGTAATTAAGAGTCGTAATTCAGCCGTCAGTCAGATTCGCAGACAATTCCCAAACCGACTCAGAATTGCAAAAAACTCATAGTTATAGTCACTTTTCATTGTAATTTAGACTTGTACGTCGTAAATTAGATTTTGAAAGAGAACTTAGATTCGTAAATATTTGGAATCTTAGGGTTTGACTCGCAAATATTCGTGAGAGTCGTAATTTAGATTCTTAAGTCGCGTCTTGAACTCGTAAATCGTAAACTAGACTTGTAATCGTAATTTAGACTCTTTATCGTAAATTAGATTTCGTAACTATCATTTTGACTCGTGGGTCGAATAGATGATAGATAAGGTCGAAGCGACGGATGTGGACGGATAGATAAGTGTCGGGAGAGCTTGTGATACTCCCCCCGAAATTTGACGACTTCTATCCAAATTGACAGAAGTGTCGGGAGAGCTTTTGATGCTCCCCCCGAAATGTGACGACTTCTATCCAAATTGACGGAAGTGTCGGGGGAGCTTGTGATACTCCCCCTCGAAATGTGACGACCTCTATCCAAATTGACAGAAGTGTCGGGAGAGCTTGTGATACTCCCCCCGAAATTTGACGACTTCTATTCAAATTGACAGAAGTGTCGGGAGAGCTTTTGATGCTCCCCCCTTGAATTTTGACGACTTCTGACCGAAGCGACAGAAGTGTCGGGAAAGCTTGTGATGCTCCCCCTTGAAAACATGCACTTGGGGCAGTTTTGCTGCTATTTTACCCGGATTCGGCGACTGGTGGCCACCAGTTGGCGACACCTATGGTCTGGGTAACTGCAGGGGGCATTATGATTTTTACCCCTATGAGTCGGCGACTCCCTATAGGGATCGGCGACTTCTAGCGTAACCGTCGGATCTTTTTGGGAGATCCTTGAGATATTTGGAGAATATACGGGGAATATATGCAAAATCTCCAAATAAGGAAATGTATCTCACAGTTCTGCAAGATTGTGTTTGGAGTCGGCGACTCTTTTGTGGAGTCGGCGACAGTGGCGTGATGCGGGGGATTTGGAGATCAATTCCTGATCTCAAATTTTGTAAAATTTGGATTCTCTAGGGGTTTTTTGCAATTTTCCCAGGGGCTATAAATAGTGGAGAGTTCTTCCCCAAACCTCACAAAAATTTTCCCCTTCTCAATCGCCTAAAACCCTAGAATTTTCTATCGCCGATTCCCGAGTTTCATTTTTTCGGATCGACGACTCATACCATGTCTTCCCCCAATTCCCACTACCTAAAAGAATTCGAAACGTCAGCCTTTGTTGTTGAGATGACCGCTGGTCTAGATGAGGTGCTGAACACCGTAGAGTCGCCGATTCCGGGAGTTCCACCTTCTGTTGTGGACATGAGTGCCTCTGTGCACGAACTCCTTGGCGCTTCGCCAGTGTCGGCGACACAATGCAGGGCCCTTGTAGTTGTGCCTGAGGGTTCTCTTGAGCTGGGAGAGATTCCCGGGTCCTCTGTGTCGGCGAATCCCATCGTGGAGTCGGCGACACAGACTGGGCCCATGAAGGGAAAATCTTTCAAGCGGAGAGGGCATGGCTCTAGTGCCACTGGGTCGGCGACTGCTGGCCGTGACTCGCCGATCCTTCTTATTGGATCGGCGACTCGAGGGCCTGAGTCGGCGACTCCCATGGAAATTGATGACTCTTCAGCGCGCCACACCGCTCCGTTGGTCGTGAACGCGGAAGGTCACATTGTGTCGGGACTGAACCCGCACCGGGGGTCATCTGGGGGTGATGGCTCTCTTAGGCATAAGAGACGACGCACCACTGGCAAGGGCAAAGTTCATGTGCCCGAACAAGATGAGGGGGTCCCCCCGCCTCTTAACGTGAATTTTGAAGAGACGTTGCGTGTAGACCGTGGTGCTTCCAACCCACGCCGTAGAGCGAGCCGGCGCTCTATTGAAAGAACTCCGCCACCTCCCGTGGACTTGGATTCCAATCGAGATCCGGACCTCGATTTGGATACGTATATTGGAGCTTTGAACCCATCTGGGTTCGCTCACTGTGAAGCTGCCGTGAATGGCGAACCAAGGTTGCTCCCAATAGGCCGCTCCGGGGACGGCGAATTTGAGCAAGTAATGACTCATGCAACCTTGGATGGATCTGATGGACTGAACCCCCCCTCCAACCTTAACGCGAGCGACGCTCGAGGCTTGTTATCGGGGATTCAAATCTTTGGGCATTTGCGATTCTGGATATCGCGTTACCAGCCCGCGAATCTCCCACCACCGGGATTCCAGGCTATCCCACGGGTATACTTCAAGCATTTCTCGGAACTACCAATTATTCCTGAGATAATCAGTGAAGTATTGCTTACTTTTGAAGTGTCCCTGTCGCAGCTCTCGGCGGGATTCTTCGTGATCCTACGGGGATTTTTGAATGTTTGTTGGGGCTTGAGGATTACTGCGACTGCCAGCTTGTTCCTTCATTACTACAAGCTGACGAAAGAAAAATCGGGATCTGGTCTTGTCAGATTTACGCGACGCCACTTTGATAAGAATATCGTCGATGAACTGCCGACGAACTTTGGATCCAACTGGAAGAAGGAATTCTTCTTCATCACTTCTGAGTTTCTTCCCGGGAGTCGGGAAGCGTGGAATGATCCCCATCGAGTGCATATGAATGCTTCGATTAGGTTGACTACGAGGGATATCGAAGCCTCTGTTCGGATAGCGCGGACCCTGACTCAATACTCCGTGCCGCGCGGTGTTCCCTTTTCCCTTTGCCAAAGGGAAGACTTTACTTTTGAGGATGTCGAAGAAGCTCAGGAGCCACCAACGGAGAAAGAGCTGGAGGGCGGAAAAAAGCGATCGCTTCTATATTTCGACGCCGCTCCTCTCTACATGTGCAAGCGGTTCCGAGAGGGCAAGCTCATTCGATTAAGGAAGAAGAGCAAGCGTAATGAACCTCGTCGGACCTTCGAGAAGGGATCAAGTTCTCGCTCTGCGCAACCACCCCCTACTGGTTACGTGCCCTATACTTCTGGTGTGTCGCTTCCTGATTTCAATGCTGATCCTGAAACTAGGAGGGAAGCGATATCACTCCTGATGGGCCAGTCTGGGACGTGGTGTCGGAGCGAGTTGCTCAAACATATGACTGCCGCTTAAATAATTAAAGAGGTCTTCTGTAGAAAGAACCTTAAGTATAATAATTGAGTTCAGTATGTGTAATCTAGTGATAAATAGTCAGATGAGTTAAATGAAGTATAATACTTTATAACACTTGAATCTAACCCTAACCATGTTTTATCGGTATAAAACAAAAACCTTAACGACCTTCAAGTTATGTTAAAGTGACGACATTATTTGTGAAGTAGGCTTGTCCCAAAGTTGATGTGTCAGAACTACCATTGCAAAATCCTGGTCTTTTTGCATCTTTAATGAACGAACTGTCATTGCTTAACATGAGAAAGACATCAGACATCGTGGGTCTATCATCAGCTTTGTCTTGGACACACAATAATCCAATTTTGATAAAACGTAACACTTGAGGTACCAAACAAGAGTTACTCAAACTTTCATCAAGTAAGTTCAAGCTTTGACCTTCTTTGCAGAGTGTCCATGCCTACAAATAGGAAACGATTTCTATAAGATATGGATTTTGAGATATTATATGAGATATCTTTAATACTGTTGTTAATCTTAAATTTAATATTGGCTCTTTTGAATTGATTAAATATAAGTAGAATATATAAGATGCAGATATCAATGTTTTAAATGGGGTTTCTATACAATACATGTACATACGAAACCCTAATTTTCTTTAGTGTTGATATATAATAATTGAAAGATTATAATAGATAATTAATTTATATTCTTACCAATTCGAGAAGGTTTAGATCTTCCTCGTATTTATAGTTTATGCGATTTTTCTTCCCACTGATGATTTCTAATAATAATACCCCAAAACTGAAGACGTCAGATTTAATAGAGAATATTCCACCATTAGAGTATTCCGGCGACATGTGGCCACTACATCAAAAGAAGATTATTAGAGATGAGTGATGTAAAATGTTATTATGTATGATAATTAGTAAGTATTATCGTTGGAAAAATGTTAATTTAATTTTAACATGATCAATCAGGCTTACTATGTTCCAATGACTCTTCTTGTGTTCTCTTCTAGTTGCTCTGCATCAAATAGTCTTGCAGTGCCAAAATCAGATATTTTTGGATTCATCACGTCATCAAGAAGAATATTTGCAGGTTTTAGATCTCTGTGAATGATTCTAAGTCTCGAATCTTGGTGAAGATAAAGGAGACCTCTAGCGATTCCTATGATGATTTCGACAAGCTTTGGCCAATTTAGAAGATGCCTCTTTTCACCTATATATTAATTCGTGACTCAACCAATCAATATCGGACTTTTGAAAAATTGGTTAATAATTAAAACAAAAAAAACGCATACCAAAAATAAAAGCGTCCAAACTAGCATTTTCCATGAACTCGTACACTAATATTCTTTCATCTTTTTCCATGCAACATCCAAGAAATTGGACAAGATTTCTATGTTGAAGCTTTGCAATCATTACAACTTCATTCATGAAGTCATTCAATCCTTGTTCGGAAGGTCTCTCAAGTCTTTTCACTGCTATTTCTTGACCATCTTCCATTATGCCCTAAAATAAATTTTCATTGAAATAATCAACTCAACAACAAGGCATGGGAAGACGGGTAAAAAATCTCGTTCTCACCCTTAGCTATAACACATATGAAATTAGTGTAATACCTTATAAACAATACCAAAACCACCTTTTCCAATTACATTAGCATTTGAGAAATTATTTGTTGACGAAGATATAGTGAAAAAATCAAACAATTGAACCTCATCTTTCCAGTCCTCCAACATTGATGTTCCTGATAATCATATATTAATCAGGCCGTAATTATTTTTAGATTGAGCGGACATGTCTCTAGATTTGATGTTTTTTTAGCATTATCTCGATAAAATAAATTAATGACTATGATTTTTTTTTAAAATTTCACATTTTATTCTTTAATATATGAAATTATCATTAAAATTACCTTTTTTTGTTCTCTTTTTCTCCTTTTTCCTTCTTATGAAAACTAATAATATTCCAAGTAATAAAATAATACAAAAAATATCAATTAAGAAGGGTTCTTACGTGAGAACTTAATTTTTGCCCTTTTTTTTTCGGACCAATCATCGTCGTCCATTATTTACCTGTTGCAACCGGTCATCCTTTTTCCATTTTCTCAATTATTTTATTCCATTTTCATTAATCCTTCTATCACTCACGTAACATTTCTTTTATTACATTTTTTGATTTAGAATTTTTTTTTTTAAAAGCTGTCATCATTTTCCATTTCTACCTTTCTATCAAACATTCCATTTTTGTATCTTCTTCCTCATTTTTTTCTCCCCGCGTTCTATCTCCCTCGTCTGCTGGATTTTTTCAGATTTTCTTCCTCCGACGTATCTCCGTCCCCCCTCCTTCCCTGCCGGATTTTTCCAGATTTTCTTCCTCCGGCGTATCTCCGTCCCTCCTCCTTCTCTGTCGGAATTTTTAACGATTTCTTCTTGTAATTTCTTTCTACCTCTTACACTCTCTCTCTTTCCCTCCATCTAAAATTATTTCCGTCTACCTCTTTTTCAAATTTTCTGTAGTTGATTGCCAAATCTCCATCTAAAAGAACTTTACTTACATTGAATGCTTATTTTCTTCCTCCATAGCATATAATGGCTTCTCCAACATCGTTTGGTGATGGGGGTGAAACCCGACCAGTACTCCAAGACGCGCAAGCAAGCGCCAAGCGGGGAACTCCGCGGGAAACCGGACCGGAACTCAAGTGTGCAGAGCTCTGCTTCGCTAGGAATCCTTCTTCTCCAAATGACTTGTCTTCAATGAGTGGAGGGTGCCCTCTATTTATAGGGGTTCTTATGGGGGCAATATGGTCATTTGGGCAGTAACCGCCTAACTGCCAAACTGATCAGATTGGGTCCCAGGATCGACTTCCAGAGATCGACTTTCTGGGGGTCGACTTTCCTGGTGATCGACTTTATTCAGAAGTCGATCCCAGGGAAGTCGATCCTCAGGAAAGTCGATCTTCCTAGGATTCGACCTGGGGCCTCCCCAACCCTAGAATAGATACCTCAACTCATCTTAGGCTATCCGGACTTCTAGTTGCTGGTAGGTTGTGACCGTGTTCGGGATACTGTATCACCAGTACTCCCCCTTCCTCTGCGTATTAGATACTTTGGGATACGTCTTTTAGTACTATGGTCTGTGTGTCGGACCTTGTACTATCAGTATTCCCCCCCTCTTTGCGTGCTGGGATGTGGATTTTTGGTGATGTCCCTGAATGTAAGATCCTCTCTCACCAGTATTCCCCCCCTCTCTACGCCTGCGAGGTTGTATCTATGCTTCCACGGAGGTTGTCACGCGCTTTTGCCAACTATTGTCCGGTTTGTCCTAGCCGAAGCATACTCCTTGCGCACCTGTCTGGCCCGATTCTCCCGCGGAACCCTGCTTGCCCACCTTGACGCCTTGCCAGAGCTATCCTTGAGCACCGTTTGGGTTCTCTTCCCTGTGGCGGGTTTTGAGAGTACCCGACCCCCTCCTTTTGTCCGCCTTTCCGCGATAGGGGTTGAGTGTGCTTCCTCGTCTACACACGTTCATCCGTGGATGAGGATTATTACTTGAATACTTGCTCCCTCCTTTTTCTCGCTTTCCTGCGACTGAGGCTAGGTGTTATTCCTCGTCTACCTACGTTCATCCGTAGGTGAGGAATTTGAGTACTTGCCTCTTCCTTTTGCTCGCTTTTCTGCGACTGAGGCTAAGTGTTACTCCTCGTCTACCTACGTTCATCCGTAGGTGAGGATTGTTATTTGAATACTTGCCCCCTCCTTTTGCTCGCCTTTTTTCGACTGAGGCTAAGTGTGATTCCTCGTCTACCTACGTTCATCCGTAGGTGAGGATTGTTGTTTGAATACTTGCCCCCTCCTTTTGCTCGCCTTTTTGCGACTGAGGCTAAGTGTGATTCCTCGTCTACCTACGTTCATCCGTAGGTGAGGATTGTTGTTTGAGTTTATCCCTCGTCTAACCTAAGTTCTTCCGTAGGTGAGGTTTGCTCTTGAGTACGTCCCTCGTCTAACCTACGTTCTTCCGTAGGTGAGGTTCACTCTTGAATACTTGCCCCTCTGTCTACGTTTTTTGTAGAATGGGGTGTGTGTTTAGCCGATATGTCCCCCGTCTAACCTACGTTGTTCCGTAGGTGGGGTTCACTTTTGAGTACATCCCTCGTTTAACACTACGTTTCCGTAGGTGAGGTTCACCCTTTAGCTGATGTGTTCCCCGTCTAACCTACGTTCTTCCGTAGGTGGGGTTCACTCTTTAGCCGATGTGTTCCCCGTCTAACCTACGTTCTTCCGTAGGTGGGGTTCACTCTTTAGCCGATGTGTTCCCCGTCTAACCTACGTTCTTCCGTAGGTGTGGTTCACTTTTTGAATACGTCCCTCGTCTAACACTACGTTTCCGTAGGTGTGGTTCACCCTTTAGCCGATGTGTTCCCCGTCTAACCTACGTTCTTCCGTAGGTGGGGTTCACTCTTTAGCCGATGTGTTCCCCGTCTAACCTACGTTCTTCCGTAGGTGTGGTTCACTTTTTGAATACGTCCCTCGTCTAACACTACGTTTCCGTAGGTGTGGTTCACCCTTTAGCCGATGTGTTCCCCGTCTAACCTACGTTCTTCCGTAGGTGGGGTTCACTTTTTGAGTACATCCCTCGTCTAACACTACGTTTCCGTAGGTGAGGTTTACTCTTTTCTTTGGATAGGATACGCCTTATTACTCTGTTACCATTAAGACTTTCTCTGCCCACGTTCTTCCGTAGGTAGAGTTAATTTGGTATCCTACTTTGTTACTGCGTCCAGTAATGGTAGGAGTTCAAATATCTTTGTATGGCTCAGCTCATTTTGCTGCCGTATCCCCGTCCGAGTTGTGGACTTCCACGATTCCTCAGGAGCATTTCGTGTTACACCCTCCTGTCTTGGTGTGTCTCCGCAACTCCAACTTGTCTGGGTTCTTTTTTCTGCGCCCCTTTTATATGGGAAGAAAAAGTCGATCCCTTGTTGATTTTGCTCGACTTTTGCTAAATGTCGATCCCTTGTTGAGTTTGCTCGACTTTTGCGAAATGTCGATCCTTGTTGAGTTTGGTCGACTTTTGTAAAAAAGTCGATTCCTGATGCTTTTGGTCAAAAGTCGATTCCTTGTGCTAAAAAGTCGAATTTGCCATTTTTTGTCCTTTTGTGCTGTCCTAGGGTCTATAAATAGGACCACTAGGTCCTCCTTTTCCTTCATCCATGGCTCTTCTTGTGAGTCTCTTAGCTGATTTTATTCAGGGAGAGATTGAGGAGCTAGATCGAATTTTGAATATTTTGGATCCTCGGTCGTCAACCTTGGATCTTCCTTCTCTACGCCAGCTCATTGTTGAGCGGCAGAGTGTTGCTGTTGCTGCTAGGGAATCCATTTTT
>LFYR01001449.1:0-23761 GCA_001185155.1 Zostera marina | reverse complement strand
CACCATGAGCACGATAGATCTGTCGCTTCGGCCAGATCAATCGAGGATTTATTGAGCATAGGAAGGAGCAGTACGAGGAGCAGCCCCGCACGGCAAGGTCAGTAAGTCAATAAATATATCCTTTAGACTGATGCAGTTGTTTTGCAGGTTATTTTTGTTTTGCAGGAACGATCCTGTCGCTTTGGCCAGGATCCACGCATTCTGTCGCTTCGGCCAGAATCAGACTCTAATAACGAGTCGGTCCATTTTGTCTCTATGGCCTCAATGGACCAAGAATTATTTTGTCGCTTTGGCCTCAATAATTCTCCTATCTTGTCGCTTTGGCCTTGATAGACTTGGAGATCATTTTATCGCTTTGGCCTTAATGATCTCGACCCACTTTGTCGCTTTGGCCTTAGTGGAGTAACCGTCGTTGCGGACGTAAAGTCGCTCTTGATCAGGGTGGACTATAAACATCGGTTCTGATAGTGAACTAGATCCTGTCGCTTTGGCCAGGATCCACGCATTCTATCGCTTTGGCCAGAATCAGACTCTGATAGTGAGTCGCTCCAGTTTGTCGCTTTGGCCTTAATGGCTGTGAATTATTTTTATCGCTTTGGCCAGAATCAGACTCTGATAGTGAGTCGCTCCAGTTTGTCGCTTTGGCCTTAATGGATGGGAATTATTTTGTCGCTTTGGGTCTTAATAATCTCCCTTCATCTTGTCGCTTCGGCCTTGATGATAACACAGAAAGAGTCGCTCCTGATCAGAGTCGGACTATAAACACGTAGTTCTATTGGCCTGGAATTAGATTCTGATAGTGAATCAACCCATCTGATAGTGCATGGGTAACGGAGTCATTGTGTCGCTGTGGCCACATTGACTCGATCCATCTTGTCGCTTTGGCCTTGATGCGGATCACCTTGCTTGGGGGGGGGATACTGGCGGTACACGGGTGTTCAGCCATACTCTCTTCAGGGGGGAGTACTGGTGAGACATGCCTGATTACGTCAGTCACTCCCAGCAACGCCCTTCAAACAAGGAATAGGGTTCCGTCGCTATATACCGGACCCCCGGAAAGGCTTCCACGGTGCGGAGCACGTGTCTACGTCAAGAGCCCAAGTTAACACTTGGGAGTCGCCGACTGGGACTACCAAGTCGCCGACTCCAAGGGTGAATCGCCGATTCCGGCCAGGGATCTCTGGTCTGGTAGACCGAGGACTTGGCCTCCAAGGAATCGGCGACTCCCACACCTGAGTCACCGACTCCCAGCCGTTACGCGGGCGGGCCCACCCCATTATGGCACCCTTCAATAGGGCACCATAATGAGGTGGGCCCCACTCGATTGAATGGAAACGCCTCTAGGACCCTATAAAAGGGGTCCTAGGGGTGTCCTCCATCCATATCTCACCTTGACCACTCACACACCACACCAGAGCATCCAAGGAGCCCGAATCGCCTACTCCCAAGGGAGTCGCCGATTCCCCTCCACTTCTGCAGGTACATTGACGTAGAGCGCGCGTCGTGGACTCCAAAGCCTCCGGCCCTCCTCGCAACCCCGCGAGCCTACTGGTAGCAGATTCCGTGCTTCATCACATTGTGGCCTTTAAACTCTAGTAGTTTGGAATAAGATTAGGAGCATAATACAGATAGTGTATAAAGGGTTGGCAATTTTTTTAAAGTGCAGAAATTCAAGATAGAGATAGAGATACCTTCTATATTTGATCTTGAGGATGGGTTTACCGTGTTTGTCTATTTTTTTCACCTTCTCTAGTAATTCTTCCCCACTATTTCTATTTCATTTCTCCTTTTATATCCCCTCATTAGACAATGATATTTTCCTCACTGTAGATCTTCTAATGTTAGAAATGGGTTTGTTTTATACAGGTAGATCTTGTTATTTTCCCCACTTTTATACACGAATATTTGTGGATGTTTTCTTATGTAATCGTGTATGTTGTTTCCCTAATTTTAGCAATTTTATAATGCTTCCTTTTGAAAATTATATATTATCTGCAGTTCGTTATTTAAGAAAAAGACTCACAAGAAAAGATCGGTCATTGGTAGTTCATCTACTCCTGGTATGTGTGAATTTTGATTGTTTGCGTTAACCTGTGATGTGTGTACTATGCACTATGTACTATTTTGTGAAACTGCACTATGCACTATTAACAGTTTCAGTTATATTATGTGTCTGATTCACAATGTCATGTTCATAGAATTGGTGGCAGATTATGATGAGCCGTGCTTCTGCCCGGCTTGCCTAGCCGACCCAATTCATCGAGAGGATCATCATCGTAACGAGGATGCTCGTGCACGATACGATTTAGACCGCGCATTCGGGCATGCCAATATCGATGGTGTTCGGGCAGGTGAAGGCCCTTCAAACCCACATGTCATCCCTTCTACGCACTATATATGCACTATGAACTTTGTACTATACGCTATGCACTATGTACAATGTACTATGTACTATAGGAATATGCACTATGCACTATGTACGACGAAGTATGTAGTACGTGCTGTGCACGAAAGTTTTGTAAGAAAAATGTACTATTCACTATTACCCATGCAATTTGTACTATACGTAATCGAATATTAGTGTCGAATATTAACAATGCACTATGTACTGTGCGCAGTGCACTGTGTACTGTTGACTGGAGATTGGAGATGAATGTACAAATAGTGCAAACCCAATCCTTCATGAAAATACCTTAATGAGGAGGGAAATAGAGTGGGGGGAAAACGGACAACATACCTGGGCAGATATTAGAGGAGATCCGATGACCATTTTTTTTAGAGGATATAAAGAAGGTTAGAAATGGAAGAAGAGACTAGAGGCAATGACTGGGAGGAAATAGGGTTTAAGAAGGGGATGAAGGAAGGGGAGGAAACGTGAGTGAGAAAGAAGGGCAAAAGTAAAAGTGAAAAGTAGGTGGAAAGTAGGTAAGAAAAGTAGATGTGAATGGTGACAAAACACATTGGACAAAGAGATATTGTTAGTGAATAATGACAAAATAAAGATTATGCATGGGGATCTTCCCCCAAATAATAGAAATAATGAATTAAATTAATAACCGTCGCATGTAGATGAAGGACAAGGATTGAAAGTTCTCATTGGGTTCTCACCTAAAGCTGGCCCTATTTATATAAATTATACTATATAAAATATTATATAAGGTTTAAATGCAATTTATCCGGGTACGGGTATTGTCCGGGGCGGGGATTTCAATCCCCATCCCCGTACCCGGAAATGGCCAAGGATTTCAGTCGGGGACGAGGACGGGGATTTTCCAGGTACAGGGCGGGTACGGGGGTCGGGAATCTCACTTCTAACTATCATGTGATATTTTGAACTTAATTTTTATTTTAAGTTTATTTTTTAGACTTTTAATAAAAAAATTATTAGGTAAAATTTCCTATTTGTACCCGGTCCTAGCGCAGAGCTGGATTTTTTTATGGGTCTGAGCTGTGTTTGGGTCCAGAAATTTTCCTTACGAACCCGGACCATACCCGGATTTTTTATGGGTATGGGATGGGTTTGGCTCCAGATATTTTCCTTATGGATCCGGTCCAGACCCGAATTTTTTTATAGGTCTGGGTCCAAATATTTTCCTTATGGACCCGGTCCAGATCAGGATTTTTTTTATGGGTTTGGACTGAGTTTTTGTCCAGATATTTTCCTTATGAACGCAAATTTTTTTATGGGTTTGGTCGATAAGGAAAATATCTGGACCCAAACCCAGCCTAGACCCATAATGGGTCCGATATTTTTCTTATGGACTGGACCCAGACTCGAACCAACTTCATGAGTCTAGGTCCCGGTCCAAGTAAGCCACGTAGGTAATTTACCAAAAAAAAGTCAATTAATGAATGAATGATAATAATATAATATAGTTACGTACTTGGTAGCAGAGATTTGGGCTGACGGAGATACAATTCCAGCCCCATCGTTTTTGTTTTGGATAACCGTGTCGATGAGATCATCATGCCACATTATACAACCTCTTGAATCTTTGAAACTTTCTAAATACATGGGAGCATAGGCCATGCAAGAACAGTTGTTGAAACAACGATCTTCGCATTCGGTGATGCTCATATTCTTATCGAAAGACGTTGAATTTGTGGATTCAGGAATCTTGACGTAACCGAGCTTCAAAAAACCTTGATCGTTCGTGCAATTCAAAACATCATCTCTCTCGCATCCCAGTGTAAAATTTCGTCTGCTCCAGCCGACGGTGGATTTTGGATGGAACCCGACAAAACATTCACAGTACGTCAGATTTTGGGAGTTGCATAAACCATTTGGTCCACAATGGTTGTATATATCGCACATTTCCAAAGTGTTTCTGAAATATATCCAATCAGAAGCATCGTCTTGCCTGACGCCTGCTCTGAATGAACTTGAATTTTGATACCACGAAAGCCTTCCGTACGAGTTTGCATTGGCCATGCTAAAGGTAAAAAAAGTTTGGGTTTGATTATCGACGAAGATGTTCAGAAACTCGGAATTTGTTCTCGATATCGGAGAACCAGTGAAGAATTTGCCGTTCCATGAACCCGTCCGACTGTATTTCTTATTATCTTTAAGAAAATAAAGCTCATGTAATCCACTATTTCCCATCTGTAATACTGACTCACCTGGTGAAGGATCGTTGGGTTCCTTCCAAGAGGTTAATTTCCATTCCCGACCAGTTTGCTTGTTCATACCGATTTTCATACTTGGAAGAAGAGTGTCTGTTGGATAGTCGAAGCTTTGCCATATAAGATAACCATCTTTTGTTCCGTTGGTTATGATCAGATTCCCAGTATCCAACAACGTCGCCACTGGATTTACCACCATTGAATTGCTTGAATTAGAAGACCAAACGACGACATCGTCGTTGTTGGGAGCTCGACAACACCAGACGAATCTGTGACCGGAATCTCTCTGTTAGCAACCCAGACAATCACATCAGTAGAGAAATTGTACCATATGCCTAAATACCTAGTTTCTCCTGTGGAACTTGAATTCTGATTGGGATCGAAGAAACCCAAAACAAAAACACCACTTTCCGATACAACAGTTTGTCCATCTCTGATAATATTTCCCACTCCTCTTCCGACGACGCCTTGGCCGTGTGTTCCTGAAACCAGTGACGAAATGAATATGATAAGAACATAAACAAGAAATGAGGATATGGAAGAATCTAACGCCATCCAATTGAAGTTTCAAGAAATATCTCATTTTCATACCAACCATGAATATATATAATCCAAAAGTGAAAGTCAAACATAACGCCTTGTGGGCTGTGGCTGCGTTGCACGTGTTTAAAATATTTATACAAAAATGGCCACAATAATTTTTTGACCATATAATTGAATTGCACGGAATTATTTTATACGGAAAATTAAACATTTCAAAGCAATTGATAAAATGAATTGAAAATTGAACATTGAATAATAAATTTTTGACTTTTCCACATCAGGAAGAGTTTTTTCACTTTTGGAGCATTAAGCACGTTTTAAAACGCTAGGGGTATTTTAGTAATATATTGTAAGATATATATAATCTTAAATAAAACCTATAGATAATTAAAAATACCTTATACAACTAAAATGACATTAAAGATTTAATTTATACAACTAAAATTAAATTTAACTAAAATCTGAAAGTTGGGTAAGATTTTTTAATTTAAGTTAGAATAGAGGAGTAAAATAAGGAAAAAGTATATTAGGTGAAAATATTATTAAATAAAAGGTGTAATTGGGTAATCAGACGGATAGATCTTTACCCGAACCTATATGATTACCCGCTCTAGGAAAAACCATGGAATAAACGCTCCTCCAAGAGAGCTTTAGACCTTTAGCGTGCTTAAAGCGGTGCTTTCAAAACTATAGGTGTATGTAATAACTCTTTTAAATGAAAAATAAAGTTATTAGATTTAATCATACCTGAGCCCATATGTGACACAGGCTGTTTGGATCCATCACCCAAACGGGCAACGTCGTGATGTCTGAAGTGACATGGAACGACATGTTCCGATAATATTAGGGAGAAGTTGACAACCTCTACCAGAAGTCAACAACTGGCTAAGAAGTCGCCGACCTCCCCATGAAATCAACGAATTAGAGTTGTTACAGATTAAAATGTCCGTACTGCCCTCAGAAAATCTTATAAATAGAGGTGAAGTTTCAGATATCAATCGTAATTTAATTTTTAATAATTTTTTTTTAACATTCTCAGTCTTCACAGGTCTAACGATCAACCCTCAAAAAAGTTCTATCACCTTTTCCAAGATATGTGAAAGCTCCAAAGAACTCCAACAGATCTTTGATTTCCCAGTTTCTAAACTCTCCATAGTTTATCTAGGCCTCCCCATAATAGGGAAGAAGAAATCATACAACCAATGTTGGAAGCTAATACAACCTGTTGGTACCATGGAACGCCCAGCGGTCCATGGACCGAACTAGTCGACCCACGGGCCCGAGCGCGCGAGTGGGCTAGACGGGCTAAGGCCCAGGAGTCGTGAAGGCAAACACTATAAATACCTCCCCTGGTCCATGAGGGGAGGGGGTTGACAATTCTAGAGAGTGAACATTTGTGAGAGTTGAGGTTGTGAGCTTGCACCGACGAGCCCACACACCAATATTGGTGAACCTGACGTGAACCAAATACAACAGCCAGCACGAAGGAGGAAGATGACGCCGGGAAACGAGTTCCACATAGAAGAGAGTTCGAGGGTCGGACGCTACGGGCCGGAGAATACTCCCGACGAGAAGAAATAGGCAGGACCGAATGCGGAGGATTATCAACCCGCGTCAAACCTTAGGCGAAAGCACCAAACTGGGGAGCGGAGAGCTCAAGAGGAAAGGTTACGCATGGAGGAGACGAGGCACGGGAGGAACACACCTAGAAGGAACAGGCGAAGCGGGTCTCCATTCCCGCCCATGGAGAGAAGGCTGAGCAGGTCCCGGTCCCCCGAGAAGAGGAGAAAGGAAAAGGAGTACGAAAGGCTCCCCCGCGCGGAGAAGCAGCGGGAAAGACTCCGCAAGAGGGAGCGCTCGGAGAAAGAGAACATGCAGGAGAGGGAGAAACTCACGGAGCTGATATCCATCCTACAAGAGAAACAGCGCCAGTTGCAAGAGCAGGTCCATCAGCTCACGACCGCCCCCCACACCCTAGAGTCGGACGGGACAGGAGGCGGGGACCCAGCATACGGGTCAGTCCCTCCGGCCAGGGAACCGGGGAGCGACACAATCCGCGCAGAAGGACCCAGAGGCAGTACAACCCTGGAAGTAGGCAGAGCAGGAGAGGAGGCCCTAGCACAGCATATGCTGGACGAGGAATACCCCCCCGACTGGAGAGCCCCGAAGATCCCCTACTACAAGGGGGATACCGACCCTGAAGACCACCTCCACTCGTTCAAAACAAACATGGAGGACAGAAAGAACCGAAAAGATATTTGGTGCAAGATGTTCTGTAGGGCCCTCACGGTCGATGCTATTGCATGGTACAGGACGATACCCGCCGGGTTCGTTCACACCTACGAAAACCTAGTAACACTGTTCCGGATGGCGTTCGAGAGTTCGAGAGCACGCACGCGTATATGGACCGGTTCGCGAGTGAAATACAGAGAATCGATGGGATACAAGAGGAGACGGTCCTGTACGCTCTCAGTGTCGGCCTGAGGCCCACGTTTTTTGCAGGGGACCTCGTGAGAAAGCCCCCGAAAACTTTCACGGAGGCCATGGAGAGATCCCACGGAGAATCCAACGTGGAAGACTATCTAGGAGGGAAAACCCAGGAGTACAAGCGACAGTAGAAGGGAAGAGGCATACCCTCCGAGGGAGGGAGACAACAACCACCACACAAGCCCCCAGCCGCGCCACCGGCGGCAGCATACAAAACAGGCACGCCCAGAGGGAGCGGCCGAAGGGAGTTGGGGCCAATGCCGGCGGCGAACCAGAGACAAGTTTTCCTCGCCTTAGTCTGAACAGGGGCCTTTACCTCCAGCAAGGCCCTACGCTACCCCACGTGGCTATCCAATGTGGTGATGGTAAGGATGGCGGACGTGGGATGGAAGATGTGCGTCGACTTCACGAACCTCAACAAGACGTGTCCCAAAGATAGCTACCCACTACCGTCGGTCGACCGACTGGTGGACCAAAGCTCCGGATGTGAACTCTTAAGCTTCATGGACGCGCATTCGGGATACAACCAAATACCCATGGCAAAGGGGGATGAAGAGAAGACATCCTTCATCACAGAGATGGGCACATTCTGTTTCAAGGTGATGTCGTTCGGCCTGAGAAACGCGGGAGCTACCTTCCAAAGGTAATGGACAAGGTCTTCGAAGGGCAGATAGGCAGAAACAAGGAGGTGTACGTGGACGACATACTCGTCCGGTCAAAGGAAACCAGGACGCACTTGGCCAACCTAAAGGAAACGTTCATCAACATCAGAAGGGTGGGTCTAAAATTGAAGGCGAAGGAGTATGCCTTCGGGGTAAAAGAGGGGCATTTCCTGGGCTTCCGAATCACACCTGAGGGGATCAAACCAAGGGAGGAGAAGGTGGAGGCCGTTATGGCCATGACCCCCCCCAACGTGCCTTAAAGGAGGTCCAGAAGCTGAATGGAAAGGTAGCGTGATGAAGCATTGAATCTGCTACCAGGAGGCTCGCGGAGAGGAGGGCCGGAGGCTCTTGAGTCCACGACGTCCACTCTACGTCAAATCCCGTCGGAGAAGAATAGGCGATTTAGGTGTGGAAATCGGCAATTCTCTCTCCGATATGCTTTAGTTGTGGTGGAACTTGTGTTGTGCCTTTGAGTGACCCCTTGGGACCCTTTTTATAGGGTCTGGGAGGGCGCACTCACCGGCGGACATCACGCCTGTTGCCATAATAGGGCGCATTTACGACCCATTATTGCGCAAGCAGGCAACGACTAACGGTCGTAAATCAGCGATTCCATAGTGGTAAGCTTGCCAAATTTCGAGGGGCAAGATGTGCAGTCTACCATACTGCCGATCTAGGCCCTAACTCGGCGATATACCACTAAAGTCGGCGATTTGGTTGTCCAATCGCGATTTACGGGTTAATTCGGTGATTTAACGATGAACCTTGTTCCGTACCGTGGAAGCCTTCCGGGGATCTGACATATAGCGATGGAACCCTAGTCCTTGTTGAGGGGCGTTGCTGGGAGTGACTAACGTAATCAGGAATGTCTCACCAGAGGGGAAGTATCATAAGCTCTCCCGACACTTCTGTCGCTTCGGCCAGAAGTCGTCAAATTTCGAGGGGGGGTATCACAAGTTCTCCCGACACTTCTTGTCGCTTCGGCCAGAAGTCGTCAAATTTCGGGGGGAGTATCACAACCTCTCCCGACACTTCTGTCGCTTCGGCCAGAAGTCGTCAAATTTCGGGGGGGCTATCACAAACTCTCCCGACACTTCTGTCGCTTCGGTCAGAAGTCATCAAAAATTGAGCACGGTAAGATTTGTGGCTTCGGCCAGATTTACCAAGGATTTATTGAGCAAAGGAAGAGCATCACGAAAGGTAAAATCGCACGGTAAGTTCAATAAGTAAATAAAAATATGTGTTTTGGACTGATCTGTGGCGACACACGCATGTTTCTTGTGCTCTCTTCAGGGGGAGTACTGGTGAGACATGCCAGATTACGTCAGTCACTCCCAGCAACGCCCCTCAACAAGGACTAGGGTTCCGTCGCTTTACGTCGGACCCCCGGAAGGTATCCACGGTGCGGAGCAAGTGTCTACGTCAAGTACTCAAGGCAACATTTGGGAATCGCCGACTGAGACTACCAAGTCGCCGATTCCAGGGGTGCATCGCAGATTCCGGACAAGGCACTCGGGTCTGGTAGACCGAGGACCTGACCACAAGGGAGTCGACGACTCCACCTCTGAATCGGCGACTCCCATACCTTAGTCACCGACTCTCAGACGTTACTTGGGAAGGCCCACGTCGTTATGACACCCTTAATTGAGCATCATAATGTAGTGGGCCCCACGCTAATGAATGAGAAAACGTCCCCAAGACCCTATAAAAGGGGTCCTTGGGGGTCCTCCATTCCCAGGTCATTCACACTTGACACACACCACACCAGAGCAACCAGAGAGCCCGAGTCGCCGACTCCCACGTGAGTCGTCGATTCCCCTCCACTTCTGCAGGTATTTGACGCAGAGCGCGCGTCGTGGACTCCAAAGTCTTCGGCCATCCTCGCAACCCCGCAAGCCTACTGGTAGCAGATTTCGTGCTTCATTACCCCCGCACAATCAGAGATGTACAAAGGTTGAATGGACAAATTAATGCGCTCAGTCATTTCATATCGCAAACGGCTGACAAATGCAAACCGTTCTTCCAACTACTAAAAACTACGGCTAAGGGTAGTATCACTTGGACACCGGAATATGAGGAGGCATTTACCAAGTTAAAAGCACATATGTCCTCACTTCCAATGCTGACCTCACCCAAGGATGGGGAGAACCTGTACTTGTACATAGAGGCCTTAGAAGAAGCCGTAAGTGCAGTCCTTATCGCACAAAGAGATATGGACCAAGTTCCTATCTATTACCACTCGAGGCGACTACAAGGAGCAGAAATACAATATTCTCCAATTGAAAACGTCGTATACGCTGTGATTCATGCTTGTCGTCGCTTTCGAGCCTACTTCTTGGCGCACACGATCGTAGTACTTATATCGTGTCCCCTACGCCGTCTACTCCACAAGCCAGACATATCGGGAAGGTTAACTAAGTGGACAATCGAGCTCACTGAGTTCGACTTGGATTTCCAATCAGCCACTGCCATCAAAGGGTAAGCTGTGGCAGATTTCATTGTCGAGCTACACCATCGAACCTAACCCAACCATGGATTGTGGACGTAGACGGTTCTAGTTGCAGCACAGGCTCGGGAATCGGAGTGAAAATCCATAGTCCAGATGGAAAAAATTACGAACACTCGATACGACTCCACTTCCCGGCATCTAACAATGTCGCGGAATACGAAGCAGCTATACATGGACTAAAGTTATTGCGAACTCTCGGCGCTGAGAAGGTCACGCTTCGTACTGACTCCCAGCTCGTAGCTCGGCAAACCACTGGTGAGTTCGCCTGTAAGGAACCACAAATCACGAAGTATGTGGAAGCAATGGTGGAACTCACCAAGCAGTTCGCTGAGTTTAAAATCGAACAAATCCCTCGAACTCAGAACACACCCGCCGATGCCCTAGCACGGCTAGCATCGGCCTGAGAGGGAGATCAGCGTGAAATTCTGATAGATTCTGTACTCCAGCCCTCATGCCAAGTATTGAATGTCACATCCGATCCTCCGGAGGATTGGAGACAACCAATACTGGCATTCATTCAGAATGGTGTACTTCCTAACAATAGGGGCGAGGCCAAAAAATTACAACACTAGAGCAACCAAGGAGCCCAAATCGCCTACTCCCCAAGGAGTCGTCGATTTCTCTCCTCTTCTGCAGCTGTTTGACGTAGAGCGCGCGTCGTGGACTCCAAAGCCTCCGGCCCTCCTCGCAACCCCGCAGCCTACTGGTAGCATATTCCGTGCTTCATCAGCTGGCGCTATCTGTGGGACGTCGGGGGAGTGCTTTACAAAAAGTCTTTCGACAGCTCATTGCTACGCTGTTTGGCCAAGCCAAATACGGATAGGGTTATCCAGGAAGTACACGAAGGCTCGTGCGGACTCCACGAGGGAGGAAGAGCACTAGCCATCAAAATCATACGGTTGGGGTACTATTGGCCCACACTACGGTTAGAAGCTCGCACTTACGTCCGCAAGTGTCAAGCATGCCAGTTGCACAGTCCAATGCAACAAAAACCATCCACGGACATGACTCCGATCTTGAGCTCGATCCCGTTTGCAAGGTGGGGACTGGACATCGAAGGACCATTCCCACCCTCGACATCCCAAGCACGATTCATTTTTGTAGCAGTTGACTACTTTACAAAATGGGTCGACGCTCAAGCTGTAGCAAAGATCACTCAAGATGCGGCAGTCAAATTCATTTACCGCTCCATAGTGTGCCGATTCGGAGTTCCCCAACACATTGTCACGGACAATGGTACTCAATTCACAGAGGGAAAATTTTCAAGAATGTGCGAGGACCTGGGCACAAAACTCCACTTCGCTTCCGTTTACCAACCTCAGGCAAACGGACAAGTGGTGGTAACCAATAAGGCTATCGTACAAGGGCTCAAAAAAAAATCGAATCGACAAAAGGGGCCTAAGCAGACAAGTTGTGCGAAATCCTATGGGCATATCGCACAACTAGTAAAAACCCCACGGGGAACACCCCCTTCGCTATGACCTATGGAGTGGAGGTTGTCGTACCAATCGAGATGAGTATACCAACATACAAAGTCTCAAAGCACGACGAGCAAAACAATGACAAAAACCTAACAACAGAGCTAGAGTTGAGGGATGAAACCTGTGACGAGGCAGACCTGCGGAATGAATCGTACAAGGCAAGCGTATTACGATGCCACAACCGCCAAGTACGCAAAAAGGTGTTTCTATCAGGAACTCTCGTCACGCGGAAGGCTAGCATCACTTAAAGGAATAGACTAAGGAATAAGTTGTCATCCAACTTCGAGGGTCCCTACATCGTCGAAGAGGAGATAAGGCCAGGAACTTATCGCCTATGGCGGCAGGATGGAACAATGGTTCCAAACACCTGGCACGCGGACAACATGCAGCAATACTACGCTTAGTATTCAACCTCTCATTCCTTGAGTCCTTTCAATGTATATAGCAAAATAAAATAGTTAAATTTTTTTTTTTCAATAAAAAATATACTTCTCTAGTCACCTGTTCACGGCTCTACCCTAAAATTAGAAATCTATTTTATCGTTTTGGCCTTAATAGATTAGGAATTGTTTTGTCGCTACGGCCTTAACAATTCAACATCATCTTGTCGTTATGGCCTTGATGAAGGTTAAAGTTACTCTGTCGCTCCGGCCAGAGGTGAACTGCACATTAGGGTATAGATATAGAGTCTCAGGACACTAAGGAGTACACACGAACATAACCCTAAAAAGGTTCATACACCACTCACGGTTAGGGTTTCCAAACACTCACTAAGTCTATTTTATCGCTTTGGCCTCAATAGATTAGGAATCGTTTTGTCACTATGGCCTTAGCGATCCAACCTCATCTTGTCGCTACAGCCTCGATAAAGGTAAAAAGTTACTCCGTCGCTACGGCCGGAGTCAAACTACAATCTAGAGTCTTAAGGTCTAGAAAAAATCTTAAGTACTTCCATTATCTTTCTTGATATTTTTGTTTCAACTTATTATTTCGATCAACTTTGCGAGTTTTTATTAATTGTGAAGTTTAATTCATTTTACGAATTTAACCGTAGACTGAGCTACAAACTAGTTGGTCGCAAATTTTTAAGGTGAAAAAAAAATTCTGTTTTACATGGGTGTCCATTAGGACCTTACAAAAAGTCATTCATATAACCTGTTACAATAAAAAATATATAATATACATTTATCCAAACATATATTAAATCAATCATTCAAAAATATATTTAATCATTCATCTAAAAATATATTCAACAATTCATCCAAAAATATATTCAACCATTCATCCAAATATACATTAACCATTCATTTAAAAATATATCCAACCATTTATCAATTATTCAACAATACAATTATTTATCTTTAGTTTGACTTTAATTTTTGTTTACTATTCAAAAGTTACTTAAAGTAACCTACCATTCAATTTTTTTTTCTTTTTTCCATGTTCTTATCTTTCTTCTTTTCATTTTCCTTATATTTGTTTTTCTGTAGCGAATATGTTTCATTTGAAACGTTTGGAAATCCTGTCATTTTAAAATAGAAAAATATTATAAGTATATAAAATATGAAAATTAAATAGATTACAAATTTTTACTTACTGAATTTGTGGAGTGCTTTCGATGTTTGAGTTAAATGTCTGAATCTTTTCGCATGAAAACGATGAAATATAATTTTAAGATGATGACTAAATTAAAAAATATATTTAATAAATGATATGAAATTAGAATTGAAAAAAATAATTTGATTCAAATACCGTAGTTCCGTTACGAACAGCTTCCTGTTGTTCCACTGCTTTAGACACAAAGTACTCCAAACAAGCAGCAGCATCCTGTGTGCGAAGATCTTCAACACCAAGCTTAGCTTGGAGAATTTGTAAAGTTGTTTGTTCATGTTGAACGCTGAGAGAATATGCTTCTATTAACGAGAGAGCAATAGCAATAGCATGGTAACTGGCCGCTGTCTGTGATACATGCATGCACATTAAATTGGGTTAGATTGATGAAAAAATGGATAGAGAAAGATGGAGAAGTAAAGGGACAGAAACCTGTATGTGATCAGCTCCAAGAAGTCTCTGGTTGCACTTGAGAGTTTCTTGTAGATATCTAAGAGCAGCAACATGTTCCTAATCCTTCTTCCATCATAGCTCATTGATGTACGTGTTTGGGTGTGAAGGGCCACAAGTTAAGTGAAGAAGATATAATGCTCGGTTGACATATCTAAAAAACCATTGCAAAAAAAATTGAATTTTAGTTTGAAATTTTAACAAATCAAATTGCTCAATTGAAAAGAAAAAAGAATATCACATCTCTGCACTTACTTCAAAGCCAATTCAGTTTGTTGAAGACGGTAGTAGAAGACAACTAGATCTCCATAGCTTTTTACGGTATCAGGGTGATCAAGACCTAGTTCTCTCTCATTGATGTTTAATGTCTTTTGTTGGTAAATGATTGCCTTTTATAGAAAATAAGAAATTACCAATCTGGCATGAATTCATATATAAAAGATTAATGTTTGTGTCGCCCAGCGTAACCAACCTGGTTGAAATCACCAGTATAGTAGAGCACAATTGCTAAAAGATTGTAGGCCCCAGCCGTCATTCGATGGTAAGGCCCGCACACGGCTATAAATTTTGCAAGTGCCTGCAAAATTCAAGGCTTATCATTCACAAAGTGTAAAATAAAACTAAACTGGAAATATAACGATGACGATGATGATAGCAATAATAATAAATATTAAAAAATGAACCTTAGTCCCATAGTTAACTGAATCTTCAAGTTTTCCTTTGTCCAAAAAAGTCTTGGAGGATTCCAAAACCAAAAGTGTGCGACCATCAGCGGATGAGCTGCAGGAATAAATAGTACATAATACAATGATTAATAATGTTCCAAAATAATAAATATTTGGGTTTTATAAGAAATCCTACTTTATATACAGGTATCAAGCTGATAATATCTGATCAATCCAAATCATAGTCCCTTGGAACAAGCTCAAGTCCCACCTGCACATGATAAAATTTGGAAAATTCAAACAAAATTCCAATATAATTTAACTTTGATATATACTGGCTATACCTTGTGGCAAACATACACCACGAAGGATGGAAAGTTTTCTTAAATTCTAGCAACATTCCTCATTCCATCTCCATCCAAATCATTTAAAAATAAATGTCTCGATCCATTTTTGTTTTAGCTTCAAATCTTCTTCCACTGAAGATGTTCGATCCTAGCAAAAAGTTCAAGCAAGTGGCTATTGATCGGGCAAAATCATCCACAACATTAACGGATGCAATAACTGCTTGAAGTATATGCTTATATATATATGTACGAGCTATCATCTCATGAATACAAAGTGACTGAGCATGAGGGAATTTGTCTGAAAGCTCAACCTGAAGTTTTGATTGAAACAAACACGGTCATTAATAACATTGTTGATCATGGTAATGACAAACAATGTGGATGATGTTCACTAGTTAAAATTTATACCATGTGACCCAAAGAACGCATTTGAAGATCTTGAGTGTGCATGAAATCTGTCAGTGTTCTACCATCAACTGGAGAGAGTTCAAGAGAACCAAAATCTACCACTTGATAATAGAAGTTATGTGAAATGACATTGAAACTTCATTAGATTACTAGAAACGGTTAATCCTAGAAAAACATTTGTATGCCATGAAAAAATAAATACCAGTTTGGTGCATAATATGCATGTGCCATTTCAATCAGCTCATTGGTTGTCTGGAAAAAAAAATCATGAATAAATATACTACATAGATTATTAAATATTTAAAAGAGTTTAAAGATTATAAAAAAAATCTACACCTTGATGTGGGAGTCGTGACCAAAAGCGTGATAGATGATTGAATCACCAGGATAATGCGTCGTCCATAAGACGATGCCATGGGTGCTGGGAACTCGCCCAGCACCTACCTCGACCTCGCCGGTGCCACCAACATATATAATGACTTTCATTTTAATCTAAAACATTTCCAAAATCCCAAAACATTTATTTTGTGGTAAATAATTAAATACCCTCTTTTTTTCTTCTTTTGTTGATGATGTTGGGTTTCTTTCAAAACTGCCTTTGTGGGATCTCTGTGTTCCCCTCTGACATCATTGCCAGTTCACCAATATTCATCATCTGTTCTTTTCTTCCTTTTTGTATTTGATCCTTGCCCTTTCATTCTTTTCTTTCGTTCTGCGTCCGTCATTTGTATTTGATCCTTGTTTCTTCGGCATTTGTCCTTCATTTACGGTTCAGTTGGGGTAACAACATTTATACAGTGAAGAGGAGGTTCGTTTAATTTATAATAGATACCTTCCTAAATTTCTGTCCTACAAACTTCTTTTCTGCCGATAGCCGACCATACTCTCTCCGACTACCTACATTACTTACTATTTTACTGCTACGGTCATACATACGGTGCTGACCAGCCCAAATCCTCCTTTTGTCATCCTTCATTGTTGTTGCGGCGGGCGTTTGGGAGGATTGCGGACGACGTATGGTTGTTGGGAAATCGCCCAGCACCCACCGGACACGAGCACCCACCTACGCCGGTACTGAAATCACCGGAGTTGGCCTGGTAACGATTAAGGCGGAATATAGATTAGGGAAGAATGGAAAAGATTTTACCTTGTTGGAGTTGGAGGAAGTTGAGCTTCGGAAGTTGGAATGGAAGTGACGGAAGTTTTTTTTTTAAATGGTTTAAGAAGTTAGAATAGTTATTTTTCAAAGTGTTTAGAAGTGGGGAAAGTGGGAAAATTGAAAAAGTTAAGAATTATTTTAAAATTTTTTTATGAAATATATTTATGGTTTTTTTTATAAAAAATATATTATCTTTAAAATAATAATATATAATATTTTAAGGTATTTATCTCATATATTTTTTAATATAAATTTACCTTAATCAAAAAAATTATAATTATATTGGATTATAAATAATATAGGATGAGTAGGGACATCATTAGATGGCCAAATTGGTTCTGGAATATAGATTCGACCTCGTCAGTTCTGAAATCGCAAAATCATCATTTTATATAATTCATTATTCTTTTTTAATTTTTACATCAATTATATTATTATTTTAAGATTTTTATTTTTATGTTTTATATTAGAATTTTATTTCATTATAATAAAAATTTAAAATTAATTTCATTAATGTTTTTTTTTTTATGTTGGTTAAATTAAAAACAAAACTAATTAGTAATTACGTACTATATCATAAAATTTATACATTTAATTATATATAAATAGTTGACATACAAATAAAACATATTATATAATCCGTTACTATTTTGTAAGAGGAAAATTGAAAAATAATTTTTTATTATTTATTTGTAACGGATGTTCCCAAACAAATAATTGATATAAAATTTAACGAAAATTCTGTTATTTTAGATTATAAGTGTTTTCACTAGAAATTCAATCCGTTAATTTTTTTATAGATACGGACTATATCATAAAATTTATATATCTAATTATATATATAGACATAGAAATAGAACATATTATAAAAATTATATTTTATTGATTTAAATATATATGCATAATAGTGCAATTAGGTATTGGTATGATCCAAGTTAGTCCTGACCTAATCTAAATTTTAAATATTCGGATAACCCAAATATTTAACTTAATTCTAACTCTAACCCTAACCATAATCCTAATCCTAACCATAATCCTAACCTAACCCTAAGATCATTTATTATCAATGAAATCTAATCTTTTGACCAATTGAACTAATTTCTTTGTGTATTTAGTAAATTAGGGTTAGGTTAGGATATTATTTAATTATGATATTAAATCATTTTCTTTGTGTAAAAAGTAATTATTATGATATTATTTTATTATTTTTTGATAGTTAAATTAAATATTCATAGAATTCGCCTTCAATCTGACACCTAGATAAAAATTTATTTGAATTTGATTTTTTTCCTAATTAATTTATATAATTAATAGACAAAAAGATTTAAGATTTTCAATCGTCAAATGTCAATAAAAAATTATTTAATTGTCTTTTTTCTTTTTTATTATAGTTTGTAACATTTTTATTTTATTTTATTTTTAATATAAATCGCCTTTTCAAAAAAAAAAATGTCAATAAAAATTTGAAAAATTTTATTAATTTATATTACAAATTTTATAGGTATAATTCGATTAAAGTTAGAGGGTTATTTCAAAAAAATTAAATTTTCCATCATTAAATTTTGTTTTGTTTTTTTTAAAATTGGGTTGGTCAATGGATGCTGGTCCCCAAATAAGGATGCCACAAGAAAAAGAGTGATGTTTTTTTGGAATTTGAATGATGGTACCAGAAAACATGCGTGAAAGGAAAGAAAATGTCAAATGGTAGGAGAAAAAAACAATGAAATTTTGATTAACGTAAATTGATTAAGATAGATAAAAATAACTGAAAGTAAAAAGAGAGTTAATTAGCTATAGATTGCCTTGTAACTATCCTCCTTGAAAGTTAGCTTTAAAAAAAATTTATAATGTGTTAAAATCAAGGCTCTTCTTTCTGGGAAAAAAAATAGATCTGATAACTTTAAATCAAGTCTGAAAATTCATATATTTAAATCAAGATTTAAACCTTGTTTACCTGATAAAAGAAAGGCTTACAAAATATTACTGAACATTTGAGATAATGATACGTAAACAACACAACCATAGAAAATCATAAACTTGTTCGAATGTAAATGCTATAAATTTCAATTCTACTATGCTTTGAAATTTAAATTAATTAGATACAAATATATAATAGCAGATTGCATATCTATCGACATTAAATAATTTTTTCAAGGTTAAATAAAATTAATTAGATACGATTAAAAACATGAAAAAAGATAAATCGAACACGATTAAAATCCACATCGATAATATATAAGAATAGAAATTGGTGAATGATTCATTCCAAAACTATCATTCATCTCGCCAGATGGCCATTAGTTTAACCGCGACCACATACACCACCCGATTAGGTTCATTTTGGCAACAACATAAATTTTACTAAATATATGTGTACATGACACTGACCACAGGTGTATTCATCTCCACCAATTGCACAAATCGCTTGCTCTTGACAAGTGTACTCAGGACACTGACCATCCGTGAAAAAAAGCACCACAATGATTGGTAGAAAATGAGTAAATATTGATAACACGGTAAATAAATAAATAGACAGCAAACCATATGAATCCATAATCTAATGAGTTCAAATCTAATCTAATTTATAATAATAAAAAATCAATGCCAGGTCAGAACTAATTAGGTTAGAAGACCAATGTATTACAGGGAAATACTTCCATACATGTGAATTGGATGCTATTTATTGTCTGAATAAGTTATTATCAAGCTTTCCTATGTGACCGCTTAATCGCGACAAGGGTTATTATCAAGCAAAAAGCAACACACATCATTCCGATTAAGCTAGTATATGTGTGTATACGAAAATGCCAATCAGGAAACCTTGAATAATATCACTTATTAGATGTATTCAAAGTTTCAAAATTCAAACTGTATGAAAGTTGAACTAAAATGGTGAATGAATTTAGATTGCGTGATCAAACAGTTAAATTCTGCATAAACAATTGGAATTGGTAAATATCATAATTTTTTAAAGTGGAATTAGAATTCATTGATATTGTAAATTTAAATAGATTTTTGAAAAAAATACATGAGTTTTCACTTGTCAGTAGTGATTTTTTAAAATTAAGTGTTATTTTAAATTCAATGACTACCAATAATTCAATGAAACACTGCAAAATGACTTAGAACCAATCAAAGGCTCAAAGTCTATGTGTTGGCATCGTTTTTATACTGGAATCTTATAAAAAACGAAAATTATTGAGACCAATCACTACAAAAAACCAGCGCAGTTCTGGCGCCCATCTCCCGGCGGCCAGGCCGCCGGTAGATACTTTCGTCGGCCTGGCCGCCGGAATGTTACACTTGTCCGCCTGCATAATTTTCCCTCGTAAATGAGAGAAATTTTCTGGCGGCCAGGCCGACGAAGTATTTTTTTCTAATAAATTCCAGCGGCCTGGCCGCCAGCTCCAATTCACCAACGGTCGGGAAGAAGTGATCCGGCGGCCTGGCCGCCGGCATACTAAAACCCTCAACGGTCGGGAGAAAAATTCCCGGCGGCCTGGCCGCTGGATACTTTTTCCCGCTTGTTTTTTTCAGTAGCCAGCGGCCTGGCCGCCAGAAATTTTTGGAAAACCCTAAATTCACAACTTGCGCCGCCGTGGTCCCCCGTACAGTCAAACTCAGTCAAACTAAACTTAAGTATTTCCCGGCGGCCAGGCCGCCGGGAATTTTTTATATAAGAAAAAAATTTCCAGATTCTTTCATTTCTCCCCAAATCGTCTCCACTTCTCCCCACTCCTCTCTAACCCTCTTCAAAACCCTCCGGCGATCTTCTAGTCCGTCCTCCGGCCATTTCTCTCCGGTCATCCTCGAAGGTCATCCTCAAGGTATGTTCTTCATTTCATTTAATCTTTCTTTTTAATCTTTCTTTGTAATTTTGGGATTTAGGGTTTGGGGTTTCTTTGTTTTTTTTAGGGATTGCTGGTTTGGGGTTTGGGGTTTCTTGCTCCGACAAAGTTGTCTTTTGCTTGTTCCTGTTTTCTATTGTTCACCATTAACTAACATTCACCATTAACAACAGTTCTAAAACAACAGTTCACCTATTTTCTGTTTTCTTTTGCTTGTTCTTGCTCGTTCCGTTCCAATCTCCCAATCTCCACGCATATTCTAAAACAACAGTTCTCTGTTTTAACTGAAAATATTATTAGAGATTACAGTTTGGATATATAGGTTTGAACAAAGTTTGGATATATTAGAGATTACAGTTTGAACAAAGTTGTCTTTTGGGAGTTTAGATATAAAAATTCAGATTGATATATAGGTTTAATACAGTTTTATACAAATAGATTTAATTCAGATAGAATTCAGATTCATACAGTTTAACAAATATAAGTTTAATACAGGTTGATTGATGAATTTAGAAATACAGATTCATACATTTTTTTCCTTTCTAGATTTTTAATCAATTGTTTGTAACAGTAGTTAATTCTGAAATAATGATTTAGCAAAATTGATTTTCTAAATTTGGGTCATGTTTCATTAAGTGTGAAGTGTTTGTTATTGAGGTTTGTTACATTTTAAGTTTGAAATGTTAGATAGATTCCACTTAATCTATCTATGGATTGTGTACAGTTTAACAAATATAAGTTTAATACAGGTTGATTGATGAATTTAGAAATACAGATTCATACATTTTTTTCCTTTCTAGATTTTTAATCAATTGTTTGTAACAGTAGTTAATTCTGAAATAATGATTTAGCAAAATTGATTTTCTAAATTTGGGTCATGTTTCATTAAGTGTGAAGTTAATATTGAGGTTTGTTACATTTTAAGTTTGAAATGTTAGATAGATTCCACTTAATCTATCTATGGATTGTGTACATTCTAAGTTTGAAAGTTTGTTATTGAGGTTTAATTCATTTTAATTTAGTGTTTCTTTATTTTAGGTTGAAGGTTTGTTTTGCGGATTTGAAGGCCGGTGTTAGTTTAGAAGCTTTGCGGATCAATGTAATAATATTTATTCATTTAATTTTTTTTAATCTAATTAGTTAATCTAATTTGCATGTTAGTTAGAAATTAGTTAATCTAATTTGCATGCTAAGTAATAGTAAAATGAAATGCATGTTCTTAAATTGTGTGAATTGAAAATGAATTCAAATTTTTTGAAATGAATTCTATAAAATGAAATGTCATGAAATGAAATGAATTAAAATGCATAATTTTAAAAGAATTCATGAGTTGAAATGAAATTTAAATTTAAATAAATGAAATAATTATTTAAATAATTATTTAAATAAATGTTTAGTAATGTGATTTTTAATTAGTTTTTAATAAATGTTTAGTAATTATTTATTAATTAAATTATCTAAAAATTAAAATCACATTTTTTAATTAATTGTTTAAAAATTAAAATGCCATGTTAGGGTTAGGGTTAGGATTGTAATGTTTAGAAATGCCATGTTAGGGTTAGGGTTAGGATTGTAATTTTGTATAATTGAATTTTAATTATTTAATAATTAAAATCATTTATTTAATTAATAATTAAATAAATAATTATTTAATTAAATTTAAATAATTATTTAATTAATTAATAATTGAAAAAAAGTAACAATCAGATTTTGTATAAGTGTGATTGTTAGTTAGTTTTCAAATAATTGTTAAATAATCAATTGTTAATTATTAATTAATTATTTATTTAATTAACTAATAATTAATAATTAATTAAGAAAATATTGGAAAATCCATAAATCAGTTTTTATATTAAGAACTTGATTTAAAATCCAATGTTGAAAACAATTATTTGAAAATTAAAATAATTTATTTAATTAATAATTAAATAAATAATTATTTAATTAAATTTAAATAATTATTTAATTAATTAATTATTTAAAAAAAGTAAAAATCAGATTTTGTATAAGTGTGATTGTTAGTTAGTTTTCAAATAATTGTTGAATAATCAATTATTAATTATTAATTATTAATTATTAATTTATTTAATTAACTAATAATTAATAATTAATTAAGAAAATATTGGAAAATCCATAAATCAATTTTTATATTAAGAACTTGATTTAAAATCCAATGTTGAAAACAATTATTTGAAAATTAAAATCATTTATTTAATTAATAATTAAATAAATAATTATTTAATTAATTAATAATTTAAAAAAAGTAACAATCAGATTTTGTATAAATGTGATTGTTAGTTAGTTTTCAAATAATTGTTGAATAATCAATTATCAATTATCAATTAATTATTTATTTAATTAACTAATAATTAATAATTAATAATTAATAATTATCTTTCGATTAATTAGATTATCCTTATTTTTTTTAGATGTATTGGTTACTAGTAGCATTCGTTATATCGGTTTTCATGGTCGTCACGACTCCCGATCGGAGTGATGATCATTCAACTGACGAACAAGAATATGATCATCCGAATCTACATGAGATGAACATGGCTGGTGATCAAACGAAGAAAAAAACAAGAGAACAAAACAAAGATCATCCTGAATATCATCCATCACAAGGACAACGGTTTGTAATACAATTCAAAAATGATCAAATTGTCCATGATAGCGTAGGAAAAAAACTAAACAAGAAATGCGCAATGATCGCGAACGATTTCAAACTACTACCAATGGACGTACCGTGGTTTGAACAAGATCAGAAAAACATAGATGAGGCGATGGAAACGATTCAGGTTTATTAATTAATAATATTTAATTATTATTATAGATTTTATAGTTAATTATTAATTAATGTTATAATTATTCATCGAACAGAGAGAATTTGATTACAGCGGGTCAACCTTTGGTTATCGACGTGTCAATGAAAGGTTAAACAAATTATGGAGAAGCGCTTATAACTCGT
>LFYR01001447.1:61726-76435 GCA_001185155.1 Zostera marina | reverse complement strand
AAAGGCCAAAGATTTAACAGACCCAACATTCTATAGGTCACTAGTGGGTAAATTAATCTACCTAAACATAACTAGACCTGACCTAAGCTTTTCTGTTCATTGGTTAAGCCAATTTATGGGGAAGCCAAATGAGATTCACCTTCAAGTTTTACTTAAAGTAATAAGATACCTCAAAAATGCTCCTGGACAGGGTATACTATACAAAACTGAAAACCAAATGGATCTCTATGGGTACTGTGACTCAGACTGGGCTTCATGCCAAATAAGTAGAAAATCATTATCAGGGTATTGTATGTTCTTAGGAACATCTTTAATATCCTGGAAATCAAAGAAACAAGATACAGTTTCTTTATCATCTTGTGAAGCTGAATATAGAGCCATCAGTAAAGCTCAATGTGAGATACTGTGGCTGCATCAGTTTTTCAAAGACTTAAAACTAAAAATAACAATACCAACATCATTGTATTGTGATAATAAATCAGCTATATACCTAGCCAACAATCCAGTATTTCATGAGAGAAGCAAACACATAGAAATCTCATGTCATTCAATAAGAGAAAAGATAGAAAAAGGGGTAATTCTCCTAAAGCAAGTTGGCACAAAATATCAACTTGCAGACATTTTCACAAAATCCTTAGGTGAAAATGAAATTTCAGCATTCTCTGTCAAGCTAGGAATACACAATGTGTATTCCAAGGCTTGAGGGGGGAGTATAAGAAATACAGCTGAAATCTAGGGTAAAATAGAAGTTTACCCTAAGAAACTAAGTTAGGACCTAAGTCTAATATAAAAAGTCCTAAGGTTTCTACAAAACAGAATAAACTGTTTTGTATTAACCAACAGGGACTTAAAATACAAAAGTTCCAATTAATTCGTTAATTGGACCTAAAGTGTAATACAAATAATAAAAGGTTCTAAAATACTTCTGTAATGTTTTTACAGAGGTCTGAAGTATAAAAGTTCCAATTGTTTTAATATTTTAGTTTTATATTAATCCAAGGACTTTTATATAAATCACAAATCAAAATAAAATACCTATGTGTAATTACTAATAACTCTTGGGTATTTTTGCAGATTCATTTAAATTATACAATTAACAAATTGGACCAGGACTCGGATCAAATAGAAGCCCAGCCCACGAGTCCAGAAGTTTTAGAATTAGTTAAAATTATTAACTGTTAATTTGTGTATATAAGACAATGTATTATGAATAAATTGATAATCAATTAACATCAAGTTAATTACATTTTTGGTAATTAGCGCAAAATTGATTTTCCCTCTTTTTCCCCTCTTTCTTTCTTCTTCATTCTATCCGTTACTGTTAGGTTTTTCCCCAATCTTCTTGGGCGAAAATCCCTAACCTTAATCACGTCAATCTCCTGCAAATTTCCTGCCGGAGTCATTCCCGTCGATCGTCATCATTCCGCGACCTCCAGCACGGGATTTTAACAGACATAACCTTGGCAACTAATATATACGGTCCATGCGACGACCCCTAATATATATATAATACACGGTAAATATTAATATATCGAATAAAGGAAATACTATTCCTAAACCAATAATTTTTTATGTTAAAATATGGGATGAAAAAAGTTATCGGTTATATATATTTATTTTGTTGTTTATATGTCTATTATATTATGATGGGGCTGGACCGGCTTCTGAATCACGTTGGGGAATTTAAATTGCAAACACCACCAACAATTGATGTCGACTGATAGATAAATTGCAACTAAAACTTTGTGGAGAATTCACTTAACCATATATAGTACGGTAAGACTTTCATTCTCAATCGTCATAAAATCCACTTAACCATTTTAATTCCATTGATTTTTAATATGATGGAGGACGACTTGTACCAGATCAGAAATTCCAAGACGAAGACATAGAACCAGCAATATTAAAATACGGTCCATGCTTCTAATATATATACATACACGATAAATATTATATCGAATAAAGGAAAGATTATTCCTAAACTAATTAAGAATTTGTTATGTTAAAATATTAGATGAAAAAAGTCATCAGCTATATATATTTGGTTTTTGTTTGTATGTTAGTTTGATAACATTAAAGAAAAAGTTCAATTTCAATAGAATAATTATAATTATCGTTTGTTAAACGTTCTAATTAATTTCAGAAAAACATTAATAGATTCATCTCTATTATGATGGGGCTTTTGAATTTTTGTTTTCTGAATCTTCTTGGGGAATTTAAATTGCAAATACCACCAACAATTGATGCCGACATCAATTCATCACCCATCTATAATTCTACAACCATGTTCAGGAGTTATAGATAAATTTTTAAATCATTTAACGAAATTCAAAAATAATTTTTTTTTTCAATCCAATTATTCTCGACGATGTGTCGTATTTTGACACCGATACATAATATCATCATTACTAAATACTAACACTAGAAAATAAATCTTTTCAACATATGTTATTAAAATATTATTTAACTAAACATTATCCATACGATGGAAATTCATGTTAACGTGGTCGACAAAGTTTCTTTTGTAAATTATATCTTCTTATTTAATCTCGGTCATTTAGATGATATTCATTTATCTTCTTTCGCAATCCCAGATCGGTAGGTAATTTACTTATATCGAGTGACTTTCGAGATTTGTGGATTAGACGATCGATGAAGTTGAAATTAGTTGATTTATTATAGGTTTTTTATTATAAATTTGTTCATTGATTATTTATGTAAAAAAATCTAAATTAATAACAAGTTTAACAATAAGGAATGTAGATAAAAAATACCTTTGTTCTTTTTCTTTGTGTAGAGTTGTATCACAGACTAAAGAATTAAATTAATGGAGGGAGGTATGGAGCTGATCGCGTCCCTTTAAAAAGGTGGTCGATCTCCTCTACTCTAGTATAATCACAAGTGTATTACAAGTATGTTCCAAATGTTATTACAAGTGATCCCCCCTTTTACACTTCACCCCTAGGGGTATTTATACAATTTCCTATCGGGCTCTGGGTCCTATGCTTTCGGATTAGGATCCGACATGATGGGTCCGACATACTTGGGACGCCATCTTTGGGATGTTAACTGCTCGAGCTGACGGGTCTTTCCAGCCGACCTGGTCGGCCGAATGTTCGTGGGGCTGATGGGGCCGCCCGGACGATCCGAACGGGCCAGTGTCGTCGGAATGACTTGGGCTTTCTTCTATTCGTCTTGTTGGTCCTCGTTTCTAAACTTCTTCGTGGGCCTGGGCCAAATGTTCGTGGGACTGATGGGGCCGCCCGGACGATCCGAACGGGCCAATGTCCTTGGAATGACTTGGGCTTTCTTCTATTTGTCTTGCTGGGCCTCGCTTCTAGACTTCTTCGCGGGCCTGGGCTGGTAACTTGGGGGTACCATCAGTACTCCCCCCGCTCTTCCTATAAATAGGTTGCTTTCCTTTATTTGATTCATTTTCTTATTCACCATGTCTTCTCTTGATGATTTGTTGCAGGAACTGGGATATGAGTTGGCACGTCAGCGAGGTGTTTGGCCAGATGATCTTCTTCAGCACCTTTGCGATATTGAAGATTTTGCTGTGGGTAATCCTCGCTTGTCTCAACTGGTCTCAGAAGTTTCGCACCGCGTTCGTTCTCTTCAGCAAGTCAGCAATGGTACCGGTGTTGTTGTTCCGGCTGTGGCAACTGTTTCCCGCAACCGTCGATCTGTTACTTCATTCGGTCCTCCTGTTCCTGCTGCTGTCTTTGGCGTGGCTTCTGCTCCTCCCCCCTCCCCTGGGGTTCCTGTGCCTGCTTCTACTGAGCATTCGTCGACTGAACGCTCCATCGCACCCGCCCCTCGTCGTCGCCGGGGACGTGGGCCACGCGCCGGACGCTCGGGACCTCCTCCAGGCGATCTTCGTTACTTTTTATCACGAGGCCCACCCTGATGGGCTTCTTTAATTTGTGTGTTTTGTGTCCTGTTTTGAATGTTTCTTTTGTTCCCTGCAGTTCTTATGACTTCTACAAACTCATTTGTGTCTCTCTTACGTACTGATGTAATTTTTATTTTTAGCAATTTTCTTTTTCGTATAAATGGTTTCTTTGTTTGTGTTTATTAAATGTAACTACTTGTTGGTTAGGCATCTGGCAACTTCCAACTTTCTACTATGATCTTAACTTCTCTCGGCATTTTGACTACCAAGTTCTCTA
Source organism: Zostera marina (assembly GCA_001185155.1). Lineage (NCBI taxonomy): Eukaryota > Viridiplantae > Streptophyta > Magnoliopsida > Alismatales > Zosteraceae > Zostera > Zostera marina. The sequence continues at coordinate 72,263 of LFYR01001447.1, read as the reverse complement.
CAACTGTTTTCCCTACGGGCCATTTGAGCAGGTATTCCTGCTATTTTTCTTTAGGGTCATGTTGCTACCCTGGTGGAATTCCCTTCTTTTTTTGTTATATATATGATTACCTTTCTTCAGGCATCCTCCCTACGATCCTTCTGCCCTCTCCTTGAACAATCGATCTGGCCTCCTATACCGTTCGGCTCGTCCGTTCCTTGGGTATGAACTAATTTTTAGGATTTTTGGTCTCCTAAAAAAATTTCTTCAACAGTTTCTTTCCAGGTATCTTCCGTACGACAATTTTGACCTTCCTCCTTTTAATGTCCGAGCTTATATTTGTAAGAGAATGCGCTTACTCTTCCGTACGGTCTATCCGTCCCTCGGGTATGAAACTTTAATTTTATTTTGGAAATATTTTTAATTTCCCGCCAAAATATCTTCTATATATAGCCTCTTTCCCCTTCATTCTTCTTCACTTCTCTCTTTTTTTTTCAGTAGGGTTTCTCTTCCGCTAATCGTCGCAACCTCTCCCATGGCCGATCTCTCTAACTTCCTAGACGATATTCCTGACTTCCACGGTAACTCTCTAAACTCCTCTGAAGATCTCCTCCCTCCGTACTTAGTAGGCGGCAAGCCCGTCGTCATTTTCAGGTGATCGCTCCCTCTGTGGCGATAGCTCATCTGGAAGTCCCCAATGATGCTTCTGCCTCTTCACCTCCTGATGGCTATACTGCCCTCTATTCGGGTTTTGAGGACTTAGGGCTTCGGCTTCCTGCCTCCCCCTTCCTCTTGTCTTTTCTTTCGTATACTGGTGTTGCTATTTCTCAACTTTCCCCTTCTAGTCTCGATCGTGTCCTTTCGTTCGAACATTTGTGTTATGAACTAGATTTGAAGCTCTTCGAACGTGTTTTCCGTCTATTTTTTTCTATCTCTCGTCCCAATTCCGCACGGCTTTTGGTTTCTTCTAGGATAAGACATAAACTCCTTATTTCTTATCCCGATCGTTCGCATCGGTGGAAGAGCCGCTATTTTTTTGTAAAAAGCCATTCCGTAGGATTGTCTGGGGTTCCTTCCAAGTGGGTAGACACTTCTTCCTTCGAAGCTGGGAACCTTTCCGTAGCGGAACTTTCTCCGGAAGAGCATGATGTGTATTCCCACCTTCTATCTGTCCGTTCGAATCCTATCGATTATTCTAGTTTGATGGCCGGGACTTGGAAATCTGTTCACCCGCATCTCGTCCCCTCTGGTAATTTACATTTGACTGTTAATTTTTCCTTTTTCAGGCGAACCTGACGGAGAAGGTTTGTCGGGCTTGTTTGCAGGGTCCGAATCGCAGCGGAGCGGTAAGAGAGCCCGTACGGAAGTAGTTGACAATGCTGCTGACTCTTCCAACGCTTTTTCTGATGACTATGTCAAGTACATTAACTTTTCTGATGATGGAAACAACCAAGGCTTTGGGGACCGTCTGATTGTGACTGAACATATGCAAGCCCCTCGGATTGCTGGGATCTATGAACAAGCGCTCGGCCGATTGGATTCCACGATTAAAAGGGAGGCCGACTGGGCGACCTTGGAAAATACTGCTCTTGATGATATTGATGAAGCGTGCTATATCCGGGTTCTTCAATCCGTGGCTATGGAGCGTCATCGATAGCAAAGGGGGATACAACGGACGCGTGAGCTTAATGATGCTTTGGCCGTGGTTACTCGCTTGACCCAGGTACTTTCCTTGAAAGACACTGAGATCGAGACTTTTAAGGTGGAGATTGAGTCCCTTCGGACCGAGAGGGACGAGAAGGCCGCCCGGGTTGCGTCCATGGAAGCGGACATTGCGCGAGCCAAGGTGAAGTTCACTGAGCAAGCCAAGAATTTGACCGAACGGAATAAGCGTGCTTGCTTCAAGAATTTTGTTGAAGGCATGGTTCACGGGCGGGATATGGTGAATCTCCGTAGTCCTGAGTATGAATCCACCGTTGTTCCTATTAACCCACCAATGTGGGAACAGTGGAAAGCGACCGGGATCCCTGCGGAACATCCAGCCTGGCCCAAGACTCTCTCCGATTTGTCGGGTCAAGAGACCCAGTAGTTTAAAAGAGTTTTTTTTCATAAAAGGAACAATTAAAACATACCTTTTGTTTCTGTAATTTGAATTTTTATCCCGTACTTTTGCTTATTATTTTCCTTTCTTCGTCCTTGTTTCCCTGCAAACATTTATAATTGTTCAAAGGTGCTTTTAAGCCTATCTTTATTGATATTCCTTACGATCCTATTGCCCTGAGGCTTTGTCGGTTTTTTTTTTTGTACAATAACTTGTTTTTTAAGATAGACCTTTGTTCTTATATACAATTACTTTTATTGGAAATACTTTGATAAATTGTCCGAGTGCCATGTTCTTTCTATTTTCTGGCCGTCCTCGAATGCTAATTTGTAGATTCCCGGACGGACTTCCTCAACGACTACATACGGTCCCTCCCATTTTGGAGATAATTTTCCTTTAGTTTGGTCCAGCCCAGTGATTCTTCCGTTCCTTAGTACCAAGTCTCCTAAGTTTATTTTCTTTTCATTCACTTTTTGGTTATGGTATCTTGCCGCCCTCCTTTTGTAGGTCAGATCTCTTATTGCCGCCACTTCTCTCAATTCTTCACACCTTTCTCTGACTAGTAAGATGACCAGATTATTATCTTCCGGATTAAAATTTGTTATCCTTGCTGTTGGCCATACCACTTCTGCCGGGGCCACTGCATCCATTCCAAATGCTAAGGTAAATGGTGGATGTCCTGTCGGAGTACGTACGGTTGTTCTGTACGCCCACATTGTTTCTGGTATTAAGTCTGCCCATGTTCCCGGATTGTCACCTACTTTTCTTTTGAGTATGGATGTTATTGTCCTGTTTGTGACTTCGACTTGTCCGTTTGCTTGTGGATGATATACTAGGGCAAAGCTCATCTTTATACCACTATCTTCACAAAATTTCTTCACTTTTTTCCCCGTAAATTGTGTTCCATTGTCTGTTATTATTTGTAATGGAACCCCGAACCTGCAGATTATATTTCTAAAAATAAACTGGATGACATTATGCTCCGATATAGCGCTTGTTGGTTCGGCCTCAGCCCACTTGGTGAAGTAGTCCACCGCAACGAACAAGAATTTCCGACCTCTTGATGCTACTGGAAACGGCCCGACGATGTCTAAACCCCATCGGGCAAATGGTACCGGTGTGGCAACTGGATTCATTATACTGGACGGCCTTCTCTGGATATTTGCGTGTCTTTGGCACTCATTGCAACTTCTTACTAGTTCTTCAGAGTCTTTACTTATCTGTGGCCAATAGTAGCCCTGCCTTATTACCTGCTTTTCCAACATTTTTGCCCCCTGATGTGGGCCGCACGCCCCTCTGTGTGCGCTTGTTAGTATTTCTCTTCCTTCTTCGTGTGTAACGCAAATCCGTAAGGGAAGGCTGTCCTCTACTGCCCTACGGAAAAGATCGTCCCCTACTATTGTGAACCAGGCCGCCTTGTTTTTCAGTTTTCTTTCTTCCATCGCATCCGTCGGAATTATTCCCTTTGCAATGTAATTTTTTATCGGCACTCTCCAGTCCTCCTTTACTGCCAGTGTTAGGATTTTGTTTCTTTCACTTTTTGCTATTGATGGTACTTCCTGCTGTTCCACTCGGACCCATCGCCCTTTTGGCACATTTGGAGACGCGCTCAACCTTGCTAAAATATCTGCTTCTTTATTGTCCGTACGGCTTATGTGATGTAGTTCCCATTATGTGCAAAGTTGCATCGTGTTGCGTGCTGCCTCTGTGTACCGACACATCCCTTCTTCATTTGACACGAATTCCCCGTTGACTTGATTTGCCACTAATCGTGAATCCGTATGGAATTTTGCCCTTCTGGCCCCTAATGCTTTTCCCAGTCATGCCCCTGCTAATAGTGCCTCGTATTCTGCTTCGTTATTTGTTGTTTTGAAGCCGAAATTGATTGCATGCTCTACCTTTTCTTTTGTTGGTGTTTGGATTGTTATGCCTGCTCCACATCCAGAATTGCTCGCCGACCCATCAACATGGATGATCCACCAACCCTCAAACTCTTCCCCACTTGGTGTAAATTCTGCCAAGAAATCAGCAACTGCTTGTCCTTTGATCGCTTTTGCTGGTACTATACTTACATAAAATTCGCTCAATTCCACAACCCATTTCGTTAATCTGCCCGATACATCTGGCTTATGTAATAATTGTAATAGTGGAAATTCCGTTGGGATGGTTATTGGGTGTGCTTGAAAGTAAGGTTTTAGTCTCCTTGCCGTTGTTACTATTGCTAATCCCAACTTCTCAATCTGTGGATACTTCTTCTCTGCTCCCTGTAACGTGCGGGAGTAATAGTAAATTGGCCGCTGTGTACCATCTCTTTCAGTCATTAGTACTGTGCTAGTAGCATTGTCGGATGCGGCTATGTATAATTTTAATGGTTCCCCTGGGAACGGTGGCTGTAAGGTTGGTAGATTCTTTAATTGCTCTTTAAGTTTTTGAAATGCTTCTTCGCATTCTTCTGTCCATGTTACTTTCGGGCTTGACGATTTTATTAACTTGAATAGAGGTTGTAACGTGTCTGCCCCCCTTGCTAAGAACCTGCTTAATGTATTTACCTTTCCGTTAAGTTTCTGGACTTCTTTTATTGTCTTTGGCGGGGTCATTGCCATTATTGTCTCTACTTTTTCCGTACGGGCTTTTATCCCGTGGGGAGTTATTTTGAAACCCAAAAAATGCCCTTCGGTGACCCCGAAGGAACATTTTTTTGCCTTCAATCGTAAACCTGCTCTTCTGATATTATCAAAAGTCTCCTTCAGATCTGGTAAGTGCTCTGCGACTGTTTTGGAACAAACTAGAATATCGTCTACATACACTTCAAGGTTCCTCCCGATTTGATCCTTAAATATTTGGTCCATAGCCCTCTGGAATGTTGCTCCTGCATTACGTAATCCGAAAGGCATTACCCTGAAGCAAAAGGTACCTGTTTCTGATATAAAAGATGTCTTTTCTTCATCTTCCCTAGCCATAGGTATCTGATTATAACCAGAGTGTGCATCCATGAAACTGAGTAATTTGCATCCTGAAGCTTGGTCAACTAAATGGTCTACTGATGGGAGTGGGTATGAATCCTTAGGGCAAACCTTATTTACATTTGTGAAATCTACACACATTCTCCATCCTCTATCTGCTTTTTTTACCATTACTACATTTGATAGCCATTCCGGGTATTTTACAGGTCGAATGAAATTTGCTTCCATCAGTTTCCGTACTTCTTCAGCTGCCGCCTCTTTCCTATCTCCTCTTAGCGGCCTCATCTTCTGCCTTACTGGTCACACATGCTTCCCTACTGCTAATCTGTGTTCCGTAAGGCTCCGGTCGATCCCTTTGAGTTCTGTTACGTCTCTGGCGAACAGATCTTCATTCTCTTTGAGTAGTTTTACTATATCATTCTTAATTTCTTTCGGAAGGTCGGCGCCCACTTGTATGTTGCCACCACTTAGTTCTACTACTACCGTATCTGAAGCAGACTTGAACTTTGGACGTTCCTCCTTGACAGTATGTGGGAGTTTGTTTTTTTCTTCTGCTGCAGTCATTACTTGCCCTGTCGAGTTTATATAACATTCTCTCGCTTTCTTCTGTGATCCTTTAACTGTACATATCCCTGCTTCTAATGGAAATTTTAAACATTGGTGCAGAGATGGTTACTGCCCCAAATGCATGTAATGCTATCCTTCCTAATATTGCATTGTATCCAGACGAAAATGGCACTACCGAGAATTTCACTATCATTGTTGTCTCTTGCGCGAACTTTCCCAATGTTATTGGGATGTCTATTGTTCCTAGCATTTGGACTTCTCCTTGGCCAAACCCAGTAATTGGTGTACCGCATGGACCCAAATCTGCCCTGCAAAAACCCAACTGATCAAACGCGCTCCAGTATAGCATATCTACTGAAGCTCCTGTATCCACTAGCACTCTGTTTAGTCTAATCCTTTGCTTGTCCTCCCTCTGTACAATAGGTGTTATGACCAATGGATCATGATGTGGAACTGTGATTCCTGTCAGATCTTCATTTGAAAAACGGATGTCCTCCCCTGCTTTGATTTTTTTGATTATTCCATCCGTTCGGCTAAGGTCCTGTGCATATCTTTTTCCTTCAAATCCTGTTCCTCCTCTGGCTGCTTCTCCTCCTGATATTGCTAATATTTCTCCGATATTCCTTCCATCCTGATCCTCCCTACGGTTCTGATATCCTGACGTTCTGATGTCCCTATGGTCTTGATGTCCTGTAGGCACTGGTGCTGTTCGTCGCGGTGGCGGAGAAGGTAACCTTTGTCGTACGGGTAGCGAGCCTTGCCGCTCTTGTATTCTTTCTAGTTCCTTTGCCAGAATCCAACACTCGGCTGTAGTATGTCCTGTCTTCATGATATTCACAATATAAGTGTGGATTTCTGTTAATTGCTGTCTCCGTACGCATTGGTCGCGGTTCCGGAAGCATCCTTTCTTCCCTTAGTGCTAAAAATACCTGCCGTTGGTTCGGAAACGGGATGACCCTTGGTGGGCCGTAATTGATGAAGTTTTCCCTTGGGAAAGTGGTCCTTCTTGCATTATCCTCTGGCAACTCCCTGCTTTTGCTGTATATTTTGATCGTACTGGCCTTTCGGTCTTTGACGTATCTGCTTATATTTTGCTTCGTGGTAATCTTCTACGTTTGATTCTTTATACGATCTCTCCATAGCTTCTGCAAACGTTGATGGGAGATCCCTTACCAAATCCCCCGAAAAACTGGTTGGTCTTAATCCGTTAACTAGCGCCATCAGGACTCCTTCCTCCGAACAAACGACTTTTTGAACTGCTATCGCAAACCGATCCATATATTCTCGTATTGACTCACGATCTCCCTGTACCACTGTTAATAAAGTTGTATTTAAACCTTTGCGCCTTATTTTATGCCCGAAGGCAATTTTAAACGATTTTTCCAAGTCTTTGAATGAATTGATACTTCCCACCGGAAGATTTCTGTACCAACCCATTGCTTCTCCCTTCAAAGTTCTTCTAAACATACGACACCAAATGTCTCTTCGCCCAGTAGTATCCTCCATTTCCATACGAAACGAATGAATGTGATCTTCCGGATCCGTTGTACCATCATATGATGTAATTTTTGGGGCTCTCCATCCCGTCGGGTATCCTTCCACTAAAAGATGTCGCGCTAAAGCTTCTTCATTGTCCGTTGGTGTTAGTTGGTCCAGATAACCAATTGATGGCCGTACGGGGACGTTTTCATGCATGCTTCTATTTGCCATTGACACAATTTGTTCCTGAAGTTGCCTTTGATTATTTTGTAAATCCGCGATAATTGATATGAGTTGACTCTCCCTTGGTTCCCGTAATATGGGAAATGTTCTCCCATACCCCTCTTGGTCATTTCTGCGTTCTGGTGATCTTGATCGGCTTTGCTCCGACCAACTTGCAGCCATCCCGTCTTCTGGTATTGATTCTACAAAGAGCCGGGAATTTTCGCACGTATGCTGCTGAGGGTGATAGGGTGCTTCTTCGATATTTTCTTCTAAATGCACCTGTTCGCCTACACCTTGGCTTTCACGAGTAACTGTTGACAGCCGATTCCCGTGCGTCTCTGCCGCCAAGTTTTCTAGGTTTTCCTCCATCTGAATTACCCACTCCGGTTGTTCTGCATCCATCTTTTCGTGTTCGATTCACGTCAGGTTCACCACTGATCGCGTCCCTTTAGAAAGTGGTGGATGAAATGTGAGCTGGTGAAGTTTATGAGCCAGATGAATATGATAGTAATGATGATTATAGTATGTTGAGTGACCCTGAGGAAGGGTTGAATTCTGAGGGAGAGAAAACTAATGAAGTTCTTGCTGTGAAGATTCCTCTTCCTCATCCTAGGGAATTCTTCGATAATATCAGAAGAAATATTGTTTTTTTTTAGTGATAATGATTGATACTGTTTTGAGTGATAGCCCTTTTTGTGTTGAAACATTTTCCTCCTTTTATGATGGAAAACTATTTCTTTTGATACTTTCTTCTTTTGTAAAGAATAAAATACTGTGATCAGGATGATTCTTGCTCTGATACCATGATAGATATATATTTTGATATACAAAGATATATATATAATTGTTTGAAAGTAAAATGAATGTCCTTGAATGAATATGCGATGATATGAATAGAAAATAAATAATGCTAATGATATATAGTAAATGATACTGTTGAATGATTGATTAATCAGGAGTGATGAAGCGAACGATGTTCCAAAGCTTGTGAAGAAGATCGCTGCAGTGAGTAATTGATCCAGTTGAGATGTTTGCGGAAGCGATGAGAGACTTGGTGATATTGGGAGAGTCGGGCAATGAGACTGTGTGTGTATGAATTATGGAGTGTAAAGTCGTAAAAACTAATGAAGGTTTAGATGGGTTTAAATAACTAAAACACTCAATGGCTATGTTCGTGGGGTGTGTTTAATTATGATAATAAATGATTATGGGAATATGGGATTATGGGAATATGGGAATATATGAGATATGAAAATATTAATAAAGGAATGTGAAGAGTTATAATGAAATGAAAGAAGGTGAGTGCAATGTTTATCATAAGGGTATATATGATATATTTATTTTGGAGGTATATCTCTAATAGTCCCCAACCTAAAGCACAAATCAGAAAATAATAAAGGTGAGTACATACACGCGACCCAGTATGGGACCCTTATAAAGCTTGATTAAATGTACATCATAAGCACATGCAATAACCATGATACTATATTAACATAGTGATAGATCGAAAATAATCATTATAACCATAATATCAAGAAATATCTCACTCACTCATTCACTTGCACATTCACTCACTGCAATTAGCAAGCCTGTATATCGGTCGGATTCGGATCGGATATGCAGGTATCCGAATCAGAATCTGAATAATTATCTGGATATCCGAATTCAAATAATTATCCGGATATCCGAATCTGAATAATTATCTGGATATCCGAATCCGACCGAATAAAATTCGGATTTGAAAATTCGAATCCGAATCGGGATAAATAATTCGGATATCCGGATAATCTGAATCCGGATAACTTTAGGGTTAAGGTTAGGATTTAATAATTATAAATCAATAAATTATAAAGATTTATAATTATAACTTAGGTAATTAGGTTTAAAACTTTAAGTGTTTAATGATTTATAATATAAATATATGGTAGGTTTCTGGTGTGCCATTCTCCAATGTGTCATTTTCCGGTGTGACAAAATGTATCATCTGACGTATGCGGTTGGATTATGTAGGAGTTGTAATAGCCGTCCATGGATATTTAGAGGAAAATAAAATATTTAATATTTTTATGGGAATGTAATATAATGAAAGTACGTGAGTATTTAGTGGATTATTTATAGTTCCTAGAATCTATTAATTAGCTAGTCGTTTGAATAGTAGTGTAGGGAGTAGCGGTTGATGTAGATAGTGTTGTCAACTCACTTTTAATACTAGTCAGATCGTATGACAGGGAATAGAGGTATGTGATACGATAAATATGGTTCAATAGGTACGAAAGTAGAAGATGTTAATGTACAATGCCATATAACTGAGTAGTAAGTTAGATCTGTTTTATTTAATACGGAAGAGGAAAATGTTTACATACAACGAGTAGATATGCATTGGCTTGGTTATGACCCTCACATTATCCAATACTTAAGGTCATGTTATTTAACGAAATAGTAAAGATAAACACCGTCCTTAAAAAACAGAGATTCATATTTAGTAGGGAAACGTAAAATGTGATCGTACAACTGATTTGTAGTACGAGGTGCAGTTTGTAAATGAAAAAAAGTACAACATAGTAAATGAAAAGCGATACAATGATTACATATGATAAAGTATAACATAATGGTTAAACAGTATACTTAAAAAAAGTCTGCATTCTTTGATAATACTGGAGGTTACCTTCACTAGGGAAACGCTCATGGTTAACAATATGAATGACATTAGGATTATTTGTAGAGGATGGAAAGAAATGGGATGAAGATGGAAAGAATAAAAATTTCCATTATTTGTAGAGGAATAAGATGATGTACAGGGCTGTTGGTTTCAATAGTAGACAGATGGGAAGAACTGACATATAGACAACCCATAGTACATGTCCGATTGACATGGGGGAAATTTCTAAAAAAATAAAGCTACAAATATATAGAAAAAATAAGAACACACATACCTTTTAGATAAATTTCACAAAAGTTATGGTGATTTGATGAAGAAGGGACAGTTATGGGAAGAAAATTGGAGAAGAAAAGGCAAGTGATGATTATGTTGTATTGTGGGGAGGTGTATAACTGAAATTTAACTAAGTTTAGCATGTATATCAATCATGAACAGTAAATGTGTCAACATATTGTAGTCAAAAACATTAATTAAGCCAGGTATAATAGATCTTTTAAAATATATTATAGGTGTAAGTATATAATCTAGATGAGACAACTAGTATTATTACACAACTTGTAATAT